>JAOSBP010000205.1:11837059-11849564 GCA_027563825.1 Erythroxylum mucronatum | reverse complement strand
TGGTTCGACCCTATTCACCACTTTACTCGCTTAAGTGTTCTAGAGTAGGAATTTATTTTTGCTGGTTTGACACGCCACCAATTTGTTATATTTTGGTTTATATTAAGGATATTTTTACCTATAATTAAAATTATATACATACATACATACATACATACATATATACATATATATATAGTATGATTACAATTAAATTGTTAGTCACTAAAGTGGCCAAATTAATTTTGAATATATGGTCATATAATTTATGCATTTTATGAAATGCTATTATAAAAATTTATTAATTAATAGAAATTAAGGACTTTATTCAAAGGTAAATCAATGTTCTATAACTAATAAATATAAAAAAGAAAATTTATATACTCTTGTCACATTTATATATTTATCCAAAGATGTTACATGTATTTGATAAAGTTTATTTAATTTTCTCATAAAATTTAAATAGCATTCGAATAATAGTGATAGTATGTATTGTTGTGTTTACCTAAAGAAAACCTGCAATATATTTAATATATGTGCTTTCTGTCTAAATCTGTTAATTAGTGAGCTTTTATATGTTTGTAGTTATTAGCGTTTACTCTTAAGTTTCTTCTGTTACCTTATTCACTGGTATGAATTTCTCTAAATGGAGTGAACAAGTTACTTTCCATTAAAGTGTTTTGGATCTTGACATGATGTTATTAGAGGATAAGCTTACTGACCTTAATGATACTAGTATAGAGGCTGAAAAGGCACACCATAAGACGTGGGCAAGGTCTAATAGGTTATGTTTGAATTTTATGCGAACAACACTTGTCAGCAACGTTAAGTGTACTCTTCTTAGCATTGAAAATCATAATGTTAAAGATTTTCTTAAGCTTATGGAAGAAAAGTTCTGTTTTACTGATAAGGCACTTGCATGGACACTTATAGTTAAACTCACGATCATGACGTTTGATAGGCCAAAGAGTATGCAACAACATATCCTTGATATGACTAATATCGCAACAAGACCTAAGACACTGGTTATACCTATGGAAGACTCCTTCTTAGTGTAGTTTATCATGAACTCACATTCTACTAAATATGGACCATTCCACAGCAATTATAACACATTAAAGAATAAGTGAAATATTGATGGATTGTCTAGTAAGTTTATTCAGAAGGAAGCGAGATTAAAGAAGTAAGGAATTCATTCTATTAACCTAGTGGGTCAAGGAGTTGGAAATAAACTCAAACCAAAGGCCAAAAATTTTAAGAAGAAAGAACCTACTAAAGTTCCACAGGTTATTGATGGTGAAAGGAAAGGACAAAAGTTAGATAAATGTCACTTTTGCAAGAAAGAAGGACATTATCAGAAGATTGCCTAAAATGTAAGGCTTGGTTCAAAAAGAAAGATATATATTATGTTTTTGTATACTTGGAATCAAACCTATCTGAAGTTCCTTCTAATATATGGTGGTTTAATTATGGTGCCATTATTCATGTTTCCAATATTATGCAGCGATTCCTTATAATCTAAACTATAAGCCTAATTAGTAACTTTCTATTTATGGGGAACCGAATGAAAGCCCTAATTGAGGTGTAAGGACTTACAGACTAAAATTAGATACTGGACATCACTTGGATTTAATGAACATTCTCCACGTACCTTTAATTTCTAGAAATTTAATTTTTATTTCTAAGCTTGATGCTAGTGGATATACCTTTAAGGGTAGACATGGTTGTTTCAATTTGTATAAGAATAATTCCTTTATTGGTTATAGAATGCTTATAGAAGGTTTATATAAATTGAAACTTGATAATGTTTTTTTTCCTGAATCCTTATTTATTGTTAATCATAATATTGGAATAAAACTTAGATTGGTGAATGAACATTCTATTTACTAGTGACATA
This sequence comes from Erythroxylum mucronatum, assembly GCA_027563825.1. Classification (NCBI taxonomy): domain Eukaryota; kingdom Viridiplantae; phylum Streptophyta; class Magnoliopsida; order Malpighiales; family Erythroxylaceae; genus Erythroxylum; species Erythroxylum mucronatum. The sequence continues at coordinate 11,847,688 of JAOSBP010000205.1, read as the reverse complement.
AACATTTGGGTCATATATCTAAAGAAATTTTAGAAAGATTATTAAAGATGAGATTCTATCAAATTTAGATTATACTAATCTTGGCTTATGTGTGGAATGCATTAAGGGCAAGCAAACAAAACATAAAAAGAAAGAAACCACGAGAAGTAATCGACTTTTTGAAATAATACACATCGACATTTGTAGACCTTTTAACACTCCGTCCTTTAATGGAGAAAAGCGCTTCATCACCTTTATAGATGATTTTTCACGGTATTTGCTGGGTGAAAAATCTCACGTTGTAAATGCCCCTGAGGTGTTTGTAAAGGTGGTTGAGAGGAAATTAGATAAAAAAAATAAAGCATGAATCTAATTTCGTACCTTATTCTGAAGTTTGATCATGTTCTAGTCATATCCCCCCAATCATTTCCAAAATATATCGTCTCAACCACTGTAGCCGCACAAATGTCTGGCCTTTAATGATATTCACAGAAAAGGTTGAGAGAACTTTGTAATACTTATAGAGATGGTTAAGCAAGAAATGTTAGCTCCATTAAAGCTTAAGCATATTTAAAATAAATTTTGGACATTTTAGTAATTTAATTGAAATTAAATTCTAATTTCAGTTAAACTTTAATTATATTTACGAATAATTCTAATTAAATACCAATTATACCCAAACAAGATCCAATATCTCATATTGATTCTTATTTATTAAATATCTCATATTTAGTCATAAAGTTTCTCAAACTTTACAATTAAGTTCAACTTGATTAAAATAACTTTACTCTCTTCAACCTATTCTTTATGTGAGACTCATTAGGTTCTCAAATATGTTGGCAATAATTATAAATTATAATTATAATTCATAATTAGAATTAGATAAATTCATATTCCTTTTAATTTACCTTTAATTATGAAATTAAAAAATTTATAATCATAGATCAATATTGAAGTAGTATCAAAACATATCAATCCCTCTATAAGATAAATTTGGTGACCTCAAGCCAAAGGATCACTTATACAATCATCACAATGAGAATTTCATAAACATACAAGTAATGATTCAAATAGATTTCTCATATCAGGTCTATTTAGTGAACTTGTTCTCTAACAAGCATCCACATGTTTGTTTAAGTATCTCTATACTTTAGTCTATGAGATCGACTACTTTCTTCATAAGAAAAAGCAAAACATGTGCTAGTCTTTTTATATTCTAATGTCCAGTCTTAACAAAACAATAACTAGGAACATTTAGGGATAATACATAAATGAAATATGAATTTAATAATTATAATTTCATTTGCGATGTATAATTATTCTATGTACTTTATCATATATATCTAAACATGCACAAGATAAATAATGTCTTTAAATATTCTGTCACTACACTACAACTGAAGTGATTAGTTGTAAGGCATAAACTAAAACTACAATATTTAGCCATTTATATCTTGCCATTACGTCTACCATTTGATCGAGTTTAGATACAGGATAACTACCTTTTAGAATTTAGATAAGCCTTGTTCAAGTACGTGAAATCCAAACACATGCACGACTTTTTACTTGAATTTTTATTTACTACTATATTGACAATTCATTCTAGAAACTATAACTGTATTAAGCTAACCTTTAACAAGTTTTGCACCTCCTCCTCAACCATCATTTGTCTCTAAAAGGTATTGTTAAGAGTTACATATTGTAATGGCTAGAAGGTATCGTGTCAACTAGAACATGATATGAAACATAGCTCACTGGTATCGGTCGTTGGTATCAATAAATTCGGTAATTTTGCATGGTACTGGCAGGTACCAGTTGGCCTTAAAATATAGAGCAAATACTGGTTGGTACCGTAAAATTCAAAAAATTTGAGGGACCTTTTTACAAAAAAATTTAACTTACCCCTAACTCTCTACCAAAATTTATCTCTTATTCTCTCTAAGTCTCTCCTAGTCCCCTGACTCTCCTCTCTGGCAATGCTCTGATCTCCCTCACGTGTTGATGGCGTCGGTCACCATGCACTCAACACTACCTCGTCATCGTCTCTTTCTCATGGCTCATGCTTAACACACCATCATCATCCTTTCCTTAATCCTCACACATAGCACACCACCGGCCATCCACTGCATAACCGTCCTCCATCGCTTCCAAGTTCTAACCATCCACTGCTTAGTGCGTTCGTAAAGTGAAAATTTAGAATTTCAATTTTTTAGATCTAAATCTAAACCCAACCTGATCAGACTCGAACTGAACCGAATCAATATGACTCTTAATTGCACTTTTGAAATTTTTTGGGTGTATTTTTTGGTCTGAACTGCAATTTCATTATGTTTGGTTATGTACGTGTGTTTTGTAAAGGTTGGAATTGTTAGAATTATTGGATTTGTTTATGGGAGTTAGGAAATTTGGGTTTGAAAGTTGGAATTGTTTGTATAAGTTGGTTCAATTTCAATGTAATTTAGGTTTTGTTAATTTTGAAGAAAACTAATGCATTGAAAAATTTGGGCAAGAAAGTAAGAATAATGATTAAAATTGGTGAATGAAAGATTATTAAATTAAAGTTGGGAATTAGGATTTTGGTAACAATGTTGATTAAAATTAGTTAAGAAAATAAACTAATTATAAGCATTACAAACTGAATTGTATAAGTAAACAAAATATATCAGTTTATAGATTAATTATGATATTACATAAAGTAAGTTGTAAATTTATAGCTGTGAATTATGGTTGAACTTGAATATGTTATAATTGTGAGTGTTTGTCTGTAGTTTATGGTTGAGTGATATAATCATATAAAATGAGCTATATTATATAAGATGTATATGTGGATTTTGTAATGTGTATGTTGAATACTTGAATCGTTAGCTTTTGACTTATTAATGAATTGTGTTGGATGAAATTGAATTGTGTATGATATAATCATACAAATGAGTTATAATATAAAAGATGTATATGTGTATTATGTAATTGCATTAGTTTGGACTTTTGAGTTAAATAATACATATTTTGAGATAGTAATTGATAATGAAATTATGTGTTCTTCATTTTGATATATTTCTTCATTTATTTTTATAGATAAATGGAAGGAAATTCAAGTACTCCTAGTAATTGAACCGCTTCAGGAAGATACAATGATCCAGCTTGGGCTCATGTTGTATTAATCCTTGGAATAAAGAACCATACCATTTGCTTATTTGTAACAAGCATTTGAAAGTTGGAGGAATCACCAAATTAAAGAAGCATTTAGCTGAGGTTAAAGGAGACGTGAAACCTTGTAGAAATTAAGTCATGATGTAAAATGATAAATGAAGACTTTGCTTAGAGAGTATTAGCACGAGAAAGATAGAAGGGAGAGATGGAATAATAAAATTAGTAGTAGAAGTTCGTTTGTTGGTATTCAGAATGGTAGTGGAAATGTTGAAGGTGATAGTATTCCTACCTAACAAGAAGTGAATGTTACATTTCGACCTAATGATAGGAAAAGAAGAAGGCAGGTGGTATGACTTAAGTATAACATTCATGTTGGGCCCCGAACTTTTCTTGGAAGTTAGAACAATTAAATGAGAAATTGTTGGCGATTATTCATGTGTAGAAAAAAGGAGAATTCTTGAATTTGAAATGAAACAGAAAAGATGTTTTAGATACAAGATGAGTTATATAAGAAAGGTTGGTAGTTTCACAATATTCCATTGGAATACTTGAATACTGAGGGTCTATGAAGAATAGCTAGTGCAGTGGGTAACCCCCTCTTAATGGACACTCAGACTGCCAAGATGTCCCGAATTGTTTATGCTAGGTTGTGTGTGGAGGTGGAGTTAGGAAAGCGATGGCTATCTTCATTCCAGTTAGCTACTTATAATGAAGATGGGAAACCATTCCTTAAGGAAATTCAGGTTGAATATGATTGGAGGCCAATGAATCAGCTACAAAAAAAGAATAGGCTCTTATTGGAAGAGTTTTTAAGTTCGGTTTACATCAAGAATTGGTAAAGGGTGAAGGAACCCCTTCAAGAAAGCTTAATTCAACGGTAATAGATTGGAAAGGAGATTGATGTTGATTAGTCAAACTTTATTCCTCAGGAGAGTATGGACTCTGGCAATCAAATTGAACAAGGGGAGGGTTCAGGAACTCAATTAAATGAAATGGTAATGTCCAGTGACAAGGAGAGTAGCTCTTCAGGAGGTTTAGTTGCACAAAGTACTCAACAGAAGCTAGATGAACCAAATGGAAACCTTGCGGATGTTGATATCCGGGAAATAAGCCAAGCAAGTAATCAACTTTCTCCTTATAAATCTGAATTGATTCTTGATTAGAGTCCGGAGACTTTGGAAGGGGCAGAGGGGGAACACATAGTGAGAAAGATTAGGAAATCTAGGAGAAAACAAAAGTAAAGGGTCTGCTGTGTTTTGCCTGCTATGGACTTAGTTTTTGAAATGTTAGGGGTATAAATAACTCTAAAAAGCAATCAGCTGTGCATGCTTTGCTTAAAACCTCAATTATAGATAGCATGGTGAGGACTAGGCAAGAACAAATCCCAGAAGCAGGATGGAAGGTACACAGATCTAAAGCTCCTATAATTGAAGACATGAGAGAGATGGCAAGTTGGTAATGTTTAAGGAATTTGAAGTTCACCACCTTTCTCAGACTATGTAGATTGTGGAATAGGTTTGTTAGATTATCTGTTTGATTTGCAGATGGCATATGGTTGGTACACTTGTGTTTCTGCTTAAATTAGCAATCTTTAGAGGATTTTTGGTGGAAAGTGTGTATAGTACATGGTGTTTGTATCTAATGTTAGGATGTCGAATGTAAGGTATGCCAAAGGTTCTTTTGGATCTCCTTTTGGTAGTGTAGAGATTCATACGTAGGAATCTCAGGCTTTGTACATAACCTCTTAATATTTGTATAAAGTTTTTTGATTTATCAAAAAAAGAAAAAGGTTTATTGATGATCGGCAAGCACAGGCCAAGAGAAATAGTCAATAATTTCGTGACAAATGATTCGTAAAGCCTGAGTTTTCCCAGTTCGTGCTTATTCTGTGAGTTTTGACTTCCAAGAAAAGATCCTACTAAATCCAGTTTGATCAAGTGAACCAACTAACTTCAATATTGGTAGAAAAAAATTGATGGGTAACACGCTCTGTCAGCTATCAATTGCACATTACCAAACTGAAAAGCAATTTCACAGCAACAGAGAGATTGACGGACCAAATTAAATCTAAACTTGGTTATATCCAAAGTCTGCAAGAGATTTTTGTTTCTACAATAATGAGCATCGCCAGCACCTTTTATTTTGACGAGGGCTAGGCAGTGGAGTGCAGCATCTAGCTTTTTATAATTGTATCGCTTACTGAGCTAACACTTAAGCCGGTTCACCTTTGGTTTTTTTATTTTAGATTTTCAATTTTTATAAAATTTAAAAATAGGAAGAAACTAAAATTTAAACAAGCAGTTTTCCTTTTTAGAAAATTTGAAAACAAAAATAAAAAATGAAAATGAAAATGAAACAAAACCATGACACTAACAACAGACATTTATTATTTTTGTCTTTTGATCAATTCTAAACTGCAAGAAAAAGGTGGTAGGATGTCAATTACCCGCAAGCAAGCCAGGCGTGCTGCTCCTTCCTTTTATTGACCACAGTCCGGTAATAATATATGACTAAGTTCACGATTATGCTCCAGTTTTGCAATAGAAGCTAAATTCCGATTGAGCATAAAGACAAAAATGAAAAACATGTGCCCAGATCTTTTGCTTGGTAATTTATTTTTATTATAGTTATCGATTAGTTACACGATTGTGAGTATTAATTTTTTTATTAGTTTGATCAAGTCTGATCACGAGGTGCAGGTGTTGTATAAAAATTAAAATAAGAAGTTAGTGAATCATCCTTAAATAGCATGAAATTAACCTGTGTGGAAGCAACCGTAGAATTAGAAAATACTGATAACTTAGATTTCAACATGCTTACCTGTATTTGAAAATGGTTATCTGAAAGATCTGACTTTAGTTAATAGGTGCAATTTCTACATTTGAATTGGTCCCATTTTTTGTAATTTGACAACAAAATGAGTGTATGTTGAAAGAATCAAATCAAGTATTAAATGAACAAGTCATCGCAGGCCTAACTTGAACGCAGTATTTAATTCAAATACACTAATTAACCTCAGAAGAGAAAAACGTTGTGTATATCTACATTGAAATTTCACATTTTTCACTAATCTATTTTCCTCTGACTCTGGAATGCAGAGGAGACTGCACCCCATTTCTATGACTCGGTCGTAAAATAGCCTCCGAGTGAATGGTCGGAGATTTGGGCGAACTTAGTTGTGTTCTGTTACTGTTATGGAGCGGATGTTTTCTGTGATGTCGTTGGCCACGATGTCCATTCTCTTTCTTCACGTCGTTTTTTGGTTCAGATTCCTTAGCATCTTCTTTACCAGTTTCTGATGGGACTTCGTAGACGAAAGGTCCAATGGGAATGTCGTCGAAGTCTTTAAGAGGCTCCAGAACTTTGACGACATTGTCCATAGTTGGTCTCTGCTTTGGCCTGTGGCGCAGGCATTGGTACGCCAATGCAGCTGCTTTCCTGGCACCTGCTTCAGAATATTGACCTTCGAGTCTTGGATCCATAATTCGACAAAGTTTTCGTGGATCGTTCAATATTGGCCTAGCCCACTCTGCTAGCTTCTGCTCTCTTTGAGGACGATTCTTGTCCACCGACCTCCTACCAGTAAGGAGTTCCAAGAGTACTACTCCAAAACTGTACACGTCGCTCATTGATGTCAAGTGACCTGAAAATAATTTGAGTGAAAATTTTCAACATACATCCATTTGTAAAACAACGTCAGAATTGAAAAGAATGGTTCATTAATATTATTCATTCATCAACACATTACCTGTCATGATATACTCAGGAGCTGCATAACCTTGTGTCCCCATTACTCGTGTGGAAACATGAGTGTCAGATCCTTCGGGACCGTCTTTTGCCAGTCCGAAATCCGAAAGCTTTGCTGTATAATCCTGCAATAGATTGTTCAAGTCAAATCTGGTATTAGTAAACTGGAATTTTAATTAATTATATTATGTAGCTTAATGTATGGAACTAAGTTCGGGAAAGCCAAGAAATGCTATTACCGAGTCCAACAAGATATTGGAAGCTTTAAAATCTCTATATATAACGGGTTTGTCCAATTCGTGAAGGAAGGCTAAGCCCTTGGCAGCTCCTAGAGCGATTTTCATTCTTGTCGACCATGGAAGAGAAAACGAGTATCCTTAAAATCATAAAAGATACAAGTTATCTCCTAGGTGCTTGACTGGGAAAAAGAATATGACAATAGGTATTACTACGTGGACACATAAGCTTTATAGACAAAATGAACTTACTCCGAAATAACTGATTCTCTAAGCTGCCTCGAGGCATGTACTCATATATCAGAAGCCTATGTTCTTCCTCACAGCAATAGCCTATCAGCTTCACTAGATGAGGGTTCCTTAATTGTCCAAGGAAGATCACTTCCGTCTGTCAAGCACGAGCGAAAAGAAGAGTATAAATTTGATCTAGCATTTCCAGAAAGTTCGAAACTAATTCAATCCAAAAAACGAAAATTGCAAGAGTATGTTCGTTTACGAGCAAATGAACTCACCAGCCACTCTCGATGACCCTGCAAGCCATCCAAGTCCAAAAGCTTGACGGCCACAGGCTGTGCCTTGAAACCAGGTTTAACCTTGTCATCGATGAAACCCTTGTGTACAGGTCCGAACCCTCCTTCACCGAGAAAGTTACTCGACGAGAAGTTCTGAGTAATCTCCTTCAGCTCAGATAGGGTAAACACGTGAAGATTGGACCCAGCAAGAGAAATGGAAAGATCCTCCGAGAGTTGCGAACTGGGATTGCTCAAATCAGTGAGAGAAAGCCTTTGGAATGACGTTTGTTTCGTAACCTGTTTCTGAGGTTTAGGTGATGGGTCGACTTGAGCCTTGAAACAGCTTGTAACCAAAGATCTCCACGTACTCTTCTGAACTGTCATCTTACTGATATGTGTTTTTAAAACTTGAATTTTTTTTTTCAAAAAATCTTGTAAGCTACACAAACATCTGTATTGAAGGTGTATATAGTAAGAAGTGGGGAAGATGGGCTAGGGAAGAACTATATACATCGAGGTTGGTGGAGAAGGTAGAAGAAGCCAAAGACGTCGCTAACTTCCATGTCGCAAAAGAACCATCTAAACGCGGATATGGAGAAAAGTACTTAATTAAATAATAAAGAGCTTTCGATTTTTCCTTTCCTCTTGCTATCTGCTTGACATCATTTTCTATAATTTGATATGGTAAAGGAATCATTCCCCTGTCATTCTATATGCATATGTTTTTGTTATTCTTAGTTAATCAAGTTGGGCAGTCGCAAGTCCACGTAGTTGGTTCAAGAGAAATTGTCCGGGCTACCCTCCTTGACTTTTTTTTCTTTAATAAATTCAGTACAGGAACCGGGGAGTTTTGTCTGTGGAAGTTTTCATGGCTAAAGAGGTTACAAGTAAGTTTCCCAAGTAATGAATTATTTTTTTTTCCTGGACACTAAGCTAATAAAACTTATGTTAGTTCAATTTGACACCTTACTATTGAGATCTATGATGAAACTTGCGAGCAGCTAATACTGTATAATTTATCAAGGGAAATGTGGTCAAAGAGACTTTGAAACCAAAGGTTGGTATGTTCGCAATGTATATATATCGACGCCAGAACTAGTAACAATTAAGCATGATCAAGGAGCTGTGATTAGGATAATCACCACCGCGTGGTCCTCGGACTTTTTCAAATTCCGCAGATCGGATGGTCACGAATCTCAAATGGAGTTGACCTTGTAGATAAAAAAACAGAATTTTGAGACTATCGGACGATGGTTGAAAGGTCACTTCGACATGTTTATATTCCTGCTCTTAATATGAACATTGCAATTTATGTTCCAACCACAAAGAAATTATAAACAAACAAAACAAGACTAGTATTTTTAATCCTTATAATTTAATTGGTCGGCTGTTATGTCTGAAACAACATTCAATCCTCAAAGTATGACTGGTTGGGAAGAATGAGGCTGAAGGGGTAATTTTGTTCATGAGGGAGTAGGTGAGTGGGTGCATTTGTTGTTGACCTTTCATAACAAAAGTCAAATGGGCTTGTATTGTAAGAGATGGAACATATTAAATTACACCAATAAAATCTTATTTCCTCATAATTAGGTCATAGAAGGTGAAATTTGAAGCTCTGGATCATAAAGAGTCTTTTTAGACCAACGCACTTTAATTAGTTCCAAATATAGTTCCAGGTGATCCTTTTACGATTCATGACCACCTTATCAACTTTTTGTCCCTATTTCTTTATCTCATTAGTTCCCGTTCATTACCAACTGCGGTTACTCGAGATTTCCAGAAGCTTATGGTTATAATTTCTCAACGCACTGTAGATAATGGTTGTTAATGGTGGTCAAAATTGAGGATGAACAATTCAAACAAACTACAACTACCTTACCTTGCGCCATTTATGGAATCTCACCAAACAATCCAAACATATAATCATCAGTAGGCACTTTTGGAACACAACACTTGCATATAAAAACATCATTTGACTTCAAACACTTGTCTATACTCCCTAATCAAAAGAGCAGCTTGCTTACGTTAGCTGACTCCTCACGTACGTTTTCAATAGATTAGCTTAGCAGTAAGAGAGATAGAAATTAAACGAGCTTAGGTATTGAGCAAGGCCGAAAAGTCTTACGGTACAATACAACCAAACTCGGCTCAATGTATATCATTTATCTTATTAGCTAAAGTATAGATATATATATTCCCTATTATCTATTTATAGTGACCGTCCAACTACGATAGCAATCAACTAAATAGAGATATGCATTGAATATTTCACGTGATTTATAATAAAACTTCCGCTCAACCACCAAAGACCACTTTCACCAATACTTCTAGAGCTCATTCAACAAAAAATAAAACAAAATAGAAAAACACTTGATGTTATGTATGGATGCGTGGTAGAGTTGTCTTGTCTTTGTTTGTTTACAGATATTAGACAATATTGTATGATTGATAGGCGAGCAAGTGGCTAGTGTATACATAGACAACGATCTATAATGCGCGCTCTCAGACACAAGGAAAGGAAAGCACGCAAGACTTTGTCTGTTCATCTTTTCTACGGGGTGAGGTCAAAGTATTCTTTCATTTGCCAATTATCTTTGTCAAGCGTTTCGTTGTGCAGTGCTGGTGTAACTCACTTCTCTCGACCTTTAATCACATGGTCATCGCGTGCCTAAATTACACCTTGGACTTTTCATATTTCTGACGGAGTTAAGAGTGACGTATAGAAGAATCACATCAATATTGACCTTATTACATATCTCGATTAATATGAAATGATTAAAAATAAAATTAATATGAAATATTTAATTTCAGTTTCTTTTATAATTATGACGCTAATTTCAAGCTCTAAACGATTACGAATCTCCATGAACGGAGCCATGTATAATGGCCCCCCTTTCAATTTTTTTTAAAAAATATATTTATATAATGTTTTAATAAATAAGGACATTTTTTAAAATTTTAAAGTTGAGCCCAATTAATTAAAGTGGTCTAATATGTTTTTGGTA
>JAOSBP010000205.1:11804257-11820166 GCA_027563825.1 Erythroxylum mucronatum | reverse complement strand
TTCTCTGCCAAGAGACAAAATAATCTTTACAAAATAGATTTAGAAGATTTTCAATCACAAAGTATTTCATGTTTTCTATCAACTGAAGAAGAAAGACTTTTATATTTTCAATCACAAAGTATTTCATGTTTTCAATCACAAAGTATTTCATATTTTCAATCACAAGTTTGTGTTTTAATCAATAAGTTTTCTTCAAGAAGGGATTAACGAGAAAGTTATCACAATTCAACCCCCCTTCTTGTGCATTTGATTATCATTGTATTAACGTGTGATTCACTTCAAGAACTATACCTTCTTGTACCATAAAGTGGCGTTTTCCCAATTCATCACCAGATTTGTCTTCTCACATCTTTCTAACACTCGTTCTAAATTATGGAGCCACAAATCAAACGAATCACAAAAATAGAAAATTGTCCATAAATATCTCCATTATATCCTCGACTAGATCATAATAGATGGCCATTATGTACTTCTGAAATGTAGTAGGTGCATTACACAACCCAAAAGGAATCCTTCTGCAAGTGAATGTACCGTAGGGGAAACGTGAATGTTGTTTTCTCTTAATCTTCTAGAGTACTAGAGATTTGAAGGTATCTTGAAAGTCCATCCTAGAAATAGTAGTACATGTGTCCCACTAGTCGTTCAAATATTTGGTCCATAAAGGGTAAAAGGAAGTGATCCTTTCTAGTTGCAACATTCAACTTTCTGTAGATGATGCAAACTCTCCATCCAGTGACAGTTCTCGTAGGAATCAACTCATTCTTCTCACTAGAGATGACCATCATTCCTCCTTTTTTTGGCACAACTTACATAGGACTTACCTAAAGATTGTCAGAAATAAGGTAAATCACTCCAACATCTAGGAGTTTAATTACCTTCGCTTTTATAATTTCCTTCAAGTTTGGATTCAGCCTTCTTTATGGTTATACCACAAGTTTGAAATCCTCATCCTTTAAATTTTTGTTTTCATAAAAATAAGGGTTAATTCCTCTAATTTTTGAGATTTTCCATACAATAGCCCTTTTATGTTCCTTAAGCACATTCATCAACTTTTCTTTTTGATCCACCTCTAGAGTTGATGCAATAATTACTGGTAATTTTGAATTCTTGATGCAATAATTTCTGGTAATTTTGAATTCTTGTTAAGAAATGCATATTTCAAATGATCAAGTAGTGTCTTCAACTCTAACTCTGGTGGCTCTTTAATGAAGGATTTTAACCTTATCTTTGTATTTCTATTTATTCCTTCGATCTCTTTTGTTCTCATAAAAGGTTTATTAGCCTCATTTTGTCCTTGTCTTGAGTCATAGACAATTCTAGCACGTCTTTAGACACAAATTCATGATGTTTGAAGTTGCAAAATTATTAATATCAATAAAATAATAGGAATCATCACACTCAAGCCCATGATTTATAACATTAGATATCTTAAAAGTGACCTTTTCTTCTCCCACCTTAAAAACCAGTTTACCATCACTAACATCAATAATGGCTCTATCTCTAGCTAGAAAGGGACATCCTGGAATCAAAGGTACTTTTATATCTTCGTCCATATCAAGTATAACAAAGTCAACTAGCAAGATAAACATGTCAATCTTTACTAATACATCCTCAATAATACACCTAGGATATTTAATAGATCTATCAGTTAATTGAATGCTCATCTTAGTAGGTTTGGGATCCCCTAATCCCAATTTCTTAAATAATTTATATGATATTAAGTTAATCCTAGCCCCCAATTCAGCTAAGACTTTCTCTACTAACAAATTACCAATAAAAAAAGTGATAGTAAAACTCCCTAGATCTTTAAGCTTCTCTAGTAACTTGTTTTGTAGGATCATTGAGCATCCTTCGCTAGCCTCACTGTGGCCAATTCCTTCAACTTATTCTTATTAGAAAATAAATCCCTAAAAAAATTTACATACTTGGGCATCTGTGCTAGAGCTTCAATAAGTGGTAAGTTAATATGAAGTTCTTTGAATAACTTGAGAAATTTACCGAAGTACTCATCCATATGATCCTTCTTTAACTTTGCTAGATATGGTATAGTGGGCTGGAATTCTTTAACTTTTGGATGATGCTCTATATCTTTGGTCTTCTCTTAACTCTACTCGTGATCCTCCTCTTCATTTTGGGTTGTGTCGTCTCCATGTAATTACTTTCCATTTCTAAGTGTGATTGCCTTTATATGCTCGTTAGGATTTGGTTCAGAGGTACTCATGAGATTCCCCTTTTGTCTTTAAGCTAATATCATTATCGGTTGGTCTAGTTGAACCTCCAAGTTATGTATGAAAGTATGTTATCTCTGATGTTTCGCCCTTAATTCTTAAATAAATTCCGTTATCAACTCGTCCATACCAGGCTTCTTGGGCTACAATGCTTACTTCTGGAATCCGCGTGAAAGGTTGTTCCTTGTTTGGCCCTGATTTCCCCAAGAAAAGTTAGGGTGACTCCTATAACTAATATTGTAGGTGTTATTAGATGGATTATTTTGAGGTCTCGAAACATTCCCCAAATAGTCCACATGTTCATACTAAGCTAATTGACGATCTTGTCCTCAATGCTCTAGCCTGCACACCTTGCACTGCATTGCTCGACCTTATGGAGCTATTGTAATTATGTCTATCTTTTTGCTTAAGGCTTCCACTTGGCTCTCTAAATGTGCCATTGCATCCACTTTGTACACTCCTGTTGGCTTATTAGTTCGTGCTATAGATGAGTAACAATGATAGTTATTCGTGGCCACATCCTCTATCAGGTCTTAGGCTACCTTTGGTGTCTTGTTATTAAGCGTCCCTTTAACTGTTGCATATATAGACTGCCTTGTGCTTTGATTCAGCCCATTGTAAAACATTTGAATTTGCATCCATAGTGGCAATTCATGGTGTGGGCATTTTCTCAACATTTCCTTGAATCTCTCCCATAAATCATATAAAGATTTCGCTTGAACTTGGGAGTATGAGGAGATGTCGTTCCTCAGTTTCACAGTCTTTGTTGATTGGAAATACTTTAACAAGAACTTCTCTATCATTTGTTCCCATATAGTTAGTGAAAAGTATGGCATAGCGTTTACCATTGTTTAACCTTTCTCCTTAAAGAGAACGGGAAAAAGTGCAGTCAAATGGCATCATTTTTAGCTCTATTAATTTTAAAAATATAACAAACCTCCAAAAAGTACAAGATTTGTGCGTTGGGATCCTCATCTCAAAGTCCATCAAATTGGACTAGCTGTTGCACCATCTGGATGATGCTTGACTTCATCTCAATGTTGTTAGCATTGACAGTAAGCCTCACGATGCTAGAATCTACACCCGTTAAGTCTAGTCTAGCATAGCTGAACATAGTTCTAAGTTGGTTAGCCATGTGTGATTCTTTATTGTCTCCCTAACCACCCAAGCCTTTTATTCAAGGATTTAGCTTAAACTCCCATAATTGTGTCCTTCAAAGATTCATGTGCATTGTTCTTTCGATCTCTGGGTCTGTGTCTGTTAAGCTCTTAGAGTGCTTCGGGTTATAAATTAACCAAGAGTCCAAGTTTACAAAAAGAAAGAAAACTAAACAAATTAAGCAAATAAAATAAATAAAACAAAATAATGATTAAATATAAGAAAATAAAATGATTAGAGTAATAACATCTAAGTGCTCCTAATATTACCGTACCCGGCAACAACACCAAAAACTTGATTGATATATTTAGATATCAATATTTAAATTAACCATAATTGAACGATGTAGATGTAGCTAGAGTAGGCAAGTATGGGTCGATCTCACCAAGATAGTAATTACTAGTTGTTACCTTTCTCCTATTATCTAGCTTGCAAATTGGATGTTTATTTTTTAATTAAAAATAACATTTTAAAAAATAAAATAAAATTCGAAACGATAATGAACGTAGAAGAAAAAGGAAATTACTTAGAAAAATCAATATAAAAAATTAATGTTTAGGTGATAAATCCCCCTTAAAGATCATTAATTAATTAACCTTTTATCATGTAGTTATTTTATTGATTATTGGATCGTGGAAATTCCTTTCTTATATTAATAACTCTCTCGAGACTACTAACAACTAATCAATAGGTTGATTAATCAAAATCTTTCTAGTTAAAGTTCATAGGATTGCTTTATCAATTTGTGAATTTCACTATTAGTTTTGACCCTAATCCAGAGGATTTATATCGACCTATATCTAGATTTGCAATTAACTCCTTTGAATTATGGTAGATCTATTCATACAAGGGATTTCTAAATCTCAATTTTATGAAATTAAATCACGCACTAATCTAGATATCAACCTATATCTAGATTTGCAATTAACTCCTTTAAATTAGAAATTGAATCACAATAAATCAATCAAAATAATTGCATTGAATAAAAGATTAAGACATAATATTATCACAAACTAGGGTTCATCATACCTAGACACATAATAGAAAACAAATTCAAATATAAACATGTAGAAAAATTAATAGAAAATAAAGACTTCATAATTCTAAATCTTCCTTCTATTCTATTGACTCGTTTTGCAAGTTTGGATTTTATGTAGCTTTTTATCAGATCTCTTTTGATGGTAACTTCATGCTTTCCTTATCTTTGGATCTTTATCGTTGCCTCTCTGAGTTTCTCATGTAAGAAATCTAATGTAAAATTCTACTCTCCCAATTTGCCTTTGCTCACATCCTTTTATAGTAAATTTTAGGATTTCTAGGACATAAACAGTTGCTACACCAGAGTGTGAGAAACTGTATATATTCAAAAACTCTAGAATTTGCAATTTTACACAAGCTCTGAGACTTATATAGGTATAGACATTGTCATCTATCTCTAATTTGCTTCGAAACCTCATTTTTATGCCATGTTTTTATCCAAATTCTTCTCCTTTTGGTCCATGAAGGCAATTATAACCTATGAATTCACTTGGAAAAAATTAGGTACCAAATGTACAATAAAACTATAAAATATCAAGTAAAATATATCAAATATGGGTGTATAATAATATTCGAATTAGAATCTATCATTAGTCATAGACAATTATATTTTCAACAATTGAAACTCTGTGAGCAATATGTCTTTACATACTTCCACTGAAGAGGACAACTATACTCCTATTTAACTTCTCGTAGACATGATAAATTCACAATTTTTCTAAAACAAAATCTTTGAATTAATCATGAAAGTAAATCTTTCAATGTCTCGAAGCCTTTTAACTATAGATCAAATTTATCAATAAGGACAATAGTTCGAATTGGATGTATTGTTATAAGATTTGAACTTTTTAAATTTTATCTTACTTCGACTAATCTTGAGAACCATTCTCCTGTATGTATACATTGAAACAAATAATTTGTTCAATAAGTTTGTAAGATTATATCCAAACTTCTAGATATCTCATAATATTTTATTATCTAATTTAGTTCCAAACTTAGTGGATAATACATGGATCAACTAAGCATCACATCCTTAAATCATTAACTTAGAATTTTTCAAAGTCTCAGTATTCCATATCTTATGTTAGTAACTCTCTCGAGACTACTAACAACGACTCCATAGGTTGATTAACCAAAATCTTTCTAGTTAAAGTTCCTAAGATTGCTTTAGTGATTTGTGAATTGCACTATTAAGTTTGACCCTAATCTAGAGGATTTATGTCAACATATCTCTAGATTTGCAATCGACTTCTTTCAATTATGTTAGATCTATTTATACAAAGGATTTCTCAATCTTAATGTTATGAAATTAAATCATGCACCAATATTCTGGAACTATTAAAACATGTATAAAACACATAATTGAATCACAATAAATCAATCAAAACAATCGCATTGAATAAAAGATTATGACATAATGTTATCACAAACTAGGGTTCATCATACCTAGACACATAATAGAAAAAATTCAAATATAAACATGTAGAAAAATTAATAGGAAACAAAGACTTCATAATTCTAAATATCCCTTCTATTTAATTTACTCATCTTGTAAGTTTGGAATTTATGTAGCCTTCTATCAGATCTCTTTTGATGTTACCTTTAAGTTTTCCTTGTCTCTAGATGTTTTTAGTCATCGTTCTCAGTTTCTCACGTCAGAAATCTAATGTAAAATTCTGCTCTCCCAATTTGCCACCGCTCACAACTTTTTATAGTAAATTTTAAGGATTTTGGCACATACACGGTTTGCTAATTGGGATTGTGAGAAACTGTGTATATTCAAAAACTCTAGAATTTGGCATGGGCTCTAGGACTTACATAGGCACATACATGGTCATCTATCTCTAATTTGCTTCTAAACTTCATTTTATGTCACATTTTCATCCAATTCTTCTCCTTTTGGTCCCTGAAGGCAATTATAACCCATGAATGCACTTGTAGAGAATTGGCTACCAAATGTTCAATAAAACTATAGAATTTCAAGCAAAATATATCAAATGTATGTGTATAATAATATTCAAATTAGTATTTATCATTGCTTTTAAGCAGCATAACCTTACAATAAAGGTTCTTTTTGGTTTTATAAACCTATTTACAACTATCAAGTAAATAATGTTGAGGTAAATCAATAACTTTCTATACTTGATTATGCTTTATGGACTACATTTCAACTCTCATTACTTCCCATTATAAATTTACATAAGGACAAAAAATAACATTTGAAAAAGTAAATAGATCAACGATATGTCCAATATTAAAGATAAACTATATAAACAAATGATATAGCATTCCTCCTCACCCTAATGGATTCTTAGTTGAACCTGCTTAATATGATCCTATGTCACAAAAACTTCATTATATATATCCAACCTAGCCACTTAAGAGCCTACCTTAAGCCTACCCTAAAACTTGATTGAACCTGAATCATATCACCTAAGCCTAAACTTGAACCTGTTTAAGTTTCGAGCAGTTTAAAACTAACCCATAACTTTACCCTTGCTAGATTTAAGTTGACTTACTTTATCAAACAACTGGAAGAAGAACTAGCCAAATATGAAGAGATTAACACCAATAGAAGAGCTTGTTGACATATGAAAAATAAAGATAAAGTAATAAAATGGAGAAAGAAAAAAAAGTATGGATTATATATTAGGTTTATTAAAAAGACAAATCCTCTTAAAGAAGAAGTTATAACCATGACAAAGGAAGATGAAGAAGTAATAAACATGATATTGAACCAACCGAGGTTCCAATCGAGGTTTTGATGATAATAAAACATAAGTACTACTAAAAAGTTTAATGTTGATGATAAGAAGGAATATGAGAATAAGATATCACCATATCGAAAGATTATGAAAGAAAAGACAAAGTTTGCAATCTTCAATATCAAGATTAAGTTAGAAAGAAGATTAAGATACATCAAAGTTATTTTATATTACTTATTGTAAGCTCATCTTGATTGTTTTTGACAGTCTAAAAGGCTCACCATGCATAATCTTTTCATTTCGCTTCATCACATGAGTCTTTCAATTCACTAAAAGGTATTGAAGTTTTTGTTTTTAGTATAAAAAACTCTCGATCTTTCAAATAAAGTTTTATGGAGCAGTTTCAGATTTTTAATTCATAATTGCATTAATCAAATTGAGTTTGAGAATTTAAAGGTGATAAATCATATTTTTGAGGTGATTGGTCAACCTATAAAGGTTAATGGTTAATCAATATAGGTAGTTATTAAATTTGATGCAACATGAGTTGCTATAACATTGGTTAATGTATTAGTCAACTAATATGCCATACTGATTGACCAATATGCCTACTAATTGATCAGTGATCCAATAGCTAGTGAATCTGAAGATTTTTATACTATACTGGATGACTAACACAATAATATTAACAACATAATTAATATATGTTTTCTCTCTTATTTTAGCATTAAGAAGCATTTGAGTTTCTTTTACACACATTTTTAAGTATTTTTCAATAATTTAAGCATTCACTATCTCATTTTGAATTTGTAAGCCTTTTATGATTAATAAAATATCCAAGTGTGCAAGTTTGAGTTATAGGCTAACTTTTTGGGTTTTGAGGTTCCTTTTTAATTTAAAGTGGTTTGAGGTTGCTCTTTAACTTAAAGAAAGATTAAAAAAAGGAAGCTAAAATAAAATATTATACAAAGGTTGTTTTTCACCTTGAAAGAAGAGTTATAGTTGGAAATCCAAGATGAGTGTTGGGAGTGGATGTAGTTAAGGATTGTTTACCGAAACACTATAAATTGGCTTGTATTTCTTTTCCCTTACTCTTTACTCTATTGTTTACTAGCATAATTAAAATCCTTTAATTTTACTTCATTCTTGCTTTTGTGATAATTAGGGAACATTGTTTTCATAAGTTAGTATCCTTAATTAAAATCTTGAATCCACCTAATTATCTTCCTTCTTAGGTTCCATTAGGGAATAACACGTGACATAAAACAAATAAGTAGTAGAATGATAACCATTGAATGGTGATAAGCAAAAGAGTGAGAACCTTGCTTACAATTATACTGAAAATAAGCAGTAGAGTGACTATCTTTGAATAGCGACCATAAGAGATAAAGAAAGAATAAAAGAACTAAAGAAAGGATGTATAGTGGAGTTAGGTTTTAGTAAAGTTTAATATATATGTTGGGCATTGGATTGGGCTAGACTATAGAGCTCAAGCCTAAAGCTTAAAAAATTAAGGAGAAAAAGCTTAAGTGCATCCCAAAGCTTGATCAAATCGGTTTAAGACCATTGATTTTGAGTCAGGCATCAAATAACAATCATAATTATATATGTATTGGTTTGGTCCTATAATATAGTGGAACTAGGTCCACAATCCAATAACTTTAATTGAATGAGTTAAATATATGAAACTATATTAGTATTAATTATGTTATCCTTTAAAATATGATAAGGACTAACCTTATTCAACATATCATATTCTAGAAATTTAGTTATTTGTGATGCCACAATTTTATATCATCCTTCTCTATAAAATAATTTGTAGATTTTATATTGATCTTGATAGCCAAAAAAATATAAACTAGTATAATGAAAATGCAATTTATTTTCATAAGGATTATACAAACATACCATAAGGGGATAACCCCAAACTCATATATGAGTGAGACCAGGTTTCTAACTTTCACGACTCAAAAGGTGCTTTAGAAAATGATTTGTTTGGGACTTTATTTACAATGTACAAAGAAGTCTTAATAAACTCACCCTAAAAGTAATATAGAAATTTAGTATTACTTTACATGCTCCTTATCATATCTTTTAAGGTGTGGTTTCTCCTTTTGACTATAATATTATGTTTAGGACTACTTGATATAGTAAAATAATCTATTGCTCTACAAGTTTCACAAGTATTTGACAAATAAAACTTTTTCTTGTCCAAACACCCATTGTTTGCCATAATACTCACATCCATTATCAAACCTATCAATTTTGATTGATTTCATATTTGGTTCTCATTTTCAGTCTTAATTAAATTTGTGAAGAACTTTAAACTTTTCTTTAATAAAGAACACATATTCATAACATTAAAAATCATCAATAAAAGTAAAAATATATATATTTATGAAATTATGGATAAGGAATGAATAAGAACCACATATATCAGTATAAATAATAATAAAAGATTAGAACCACAAGTTGACATTTTAAGCTTTATTTTAGTTAACTTTCCTTTGTGACAATCAGAACACGTCTCTAGATACCAAAATCAAGAGTTGGAAGGATGTTTTTCTTTTTCAATCTTTCAAAATTTTCTCTAGAGATGTAATGATGAGTGTAGGTTATGTGTATTAATGCTACTAAAAATTTTCCTATTACAAATCTATTACTTACTAACTAGGAAAATGCATTTATCATTGGTAAGTAATATAATGATAAATAGGGTCGAATCCTATGAAAAAGCAATGCGGAATGGAAAGCCTAACATTATTAACTTGTCTTAAGGATAATAAATAGAATGATGATTTTTATAGTTTGATTAATAAAATATAAACTAAAACTAAAACCTAGATAATGGCCAAGAAAAATCAAAGATAAGATAATTTATTAAAAGAGAATTTAATCAAAATGTTATGCATAGATTAGTACTTTCCCCAGTAATACCTTTGAATTTATGATTCAGTTAACCTAAATTGTATTTACTCTCCTAACTTTTAGGAGTTCTTAGAGAACAAAACTACACTCTCTTGAGCTATAGTCATCTACTCTCCAATTGGTTAACTTGTGTCTCTATCATTTCTAACACGCTTTTAAATATACTATGCTCTATGAAAATCCATGAAAAGTTTCACTTTAATAACAAGAAGAAAGCATGGGTCTCTCTCAAGTACCTTGTTTAACCCTTTCTACCTAAGTCATAGTCCACTTATAATCAGGCTCTCTTGATTCACCCATAAGTGAATTTAAATCATATTTGTATGTTGATATAATAAATTATCATTAGAATCAATCAAAATTAAATCACAAAAATATATCTTATATCATAAATTATATCTAATCAATCATATAGAAATAAACACTAGAATTTTCCTTATCTAAACATATAAAAGTGTTTAGCCATAAATCATATTCAAAATAACAAAATCATAAAAATAAAAAATTATAACATAAATAAATGTAGATGAAATCCTAATTCTCATTGACACTTTAATCCACTAACGTGATGGTTAAATCTTGATTATCCAATGGAAAACATCTTAAAACTAACTTTCTAAGGGTTATAAAAGCCTTAAGACGATTAGCCCTGTCTTCTTTAGAGAAAGATGCTTATAATGTATGTTTTCTCTAAATTTCTCTAATGTGTTTTTCATAGCAACTAGGCAGTGGGCCTTACTATTTCCTCTGAGTGATGGACACGAACTTTGAAATAACCTTGTTAGAGAATCGTAGATCTTTCTATTTCTTTAAAATTAATACATGACTTATGGAATGGTCATGTCTTTAAATTGGGATCTTCATGTTTCTTATCTAACTTGCACGTGGTGTATTACATGATCGTAAGTCAAATTATGTAACTTACTACACTTGATCCTTTTAGGGTAGCACTTGATCATGGACTAGATTGTGTTCCTCCAATAATTAAAATTTTTCATTATTTTTCTTAGAATGACCTACAATTCTTGAATAATATCATCCTAAGGTCCAATTCATACAATTTCCTAAAAAGGTATCAAAATTTTAATTTAATTTTAAAATAAATAAAAATACTTAAGAAAATATGTTCATTTTCATACACATCAAATATCCTCATACTTAAGCTTTTGCTTGTCCTCAAGCAAATCAACTCAATCACTATTAATTTAAAAATGCAATAATTCTAGGAAACAATTTATTAAATCAATCAAAGAAATCAAGACTATCCATCATTCATTCAACTGCATTATTCATCAATTAGTTAGGCATTTAAATACTTGTATTAAATTATAAATAAATTTAATTTAATACAAAAATTCTTAAAAAATCAACTTAATCTAAAAAAACTCAACTAAATGCATAAAGTAGACATACACTAGTAAAATGCTTAAGGTTTCAAACATATTAATAATCTCAAATTGATAAAACAATAAAAAACTAAACTTTGATTTGACAAAGAAGCATTTAGAGGTTTCTTAAAAAGTTACCTAATCTTTTTATGCAAAAGCAAACACCTTATTATTAATACTCCTAGATAGTCAGTTACGTCACCGTTTTAAATGGCTATTAGCACTACTCTTTTAACTTCAACCTTTCATGTAGTTAAAAGCTAGCGGACTAAATTTATTTAAGCTCATTTATTCAAATATTCTCATTGTTATTTTTAGTTATTTATTTACTTTTTATGGAATACAAAAAATATTAGAAGGAATACACTTATAACTTTAAAATATGCTTAAATTATACAAAAAAAGTATTATAATGCAAATTAGTATTCATTATCAAAATTGTTGGAAAAAAACTAGAACTAAATTAATTATCAATGCTTATAAATATTGGCCTAAACTAATTGAATCGCAAAACAACCAAACCTATAATGTGTTATCTTGATCAATCTTCTTTCATTAACAAAACTTTTTCTACAATTATTCGATATTAACCTAGTTGGAATAAAATTAATAATAAAAACAAGGACTATAAATATTTAATTTCCTCCTAATATTTGAATTGTACATTATCCTTAATATAAAGAATATAAAATAATAGTAAAATTAAGGACAATAAATATAAAGGGAGGAAAATAAAAAGGCAATAGAAACTTCTCTAGCTCCCATTTGTCATCTACTATCGAAAGTTATTTGATTGATATTTAGAAATTAAAACTAAACAAAATAAAACATTATCAAATATAAAAGGAACTTAAATTAAATAAAAACTGACATAAATAATGAACATAAGTAAAATAACATAACTAGAATAAAATTGTAGTTAGGTGTCATAAAAGGAAAAACAAAATTTTAAAATGCTCAAGGTTTAATAATAAGGAAAGTAAACTAATAGGAGCTCAGTCATCAACAAGATTATCGTCATCATCATTATCATTCTTTGTTATAAGTAAAGAGTATAGAGGCAGTTTAGTATATTCTACATGGTAAAAGTAACCTGGATAGAACATAGTTATGGTGTTAAGTCAAAACAACTTTATGTTTAATGATTTTGATGAAGAACAAATATGAGACGGAAGACAAAAGAAGACGGAAGCTGATAGAAATATGAGACGAAAGAAAGTGAGATGGAAGAATATGAGACGGAAGAAGTGAGACGAAACAAAATGAGATGGAAGCAGATAAAAGAAAGTGAGACGGAAGCGGAAAGCAAAGTGAGATAAAACAAAATGAGACGGAAGCAGATAAAAGAAAGTGAGACGGAAGCAGATAAAAGAAAGTGAGATGGAAGCAGAAAGCAAAGTGAGACGGAAGAATATGAGACTAAAGAAAGTGAGACGGAAGCGGAAAGCAAAGTGAGACTGAAGAATATGAGACAAAAGAAAGTGAGACGAAACAATATGAGATGGAAGCCAAAGTCGAATGTGAAACGATAATAATGAGACAATAGAAATGAGACGGAAGAAACTGAGACGGAAGACCCAATACCACGTCAGATGACTAATCAGTTTGAGTTAGTTACAGAACTCAACTGAATAGCTGATGCTTCAAAAATCAAGAAACAAGAAGAAAGAAGCAAGTATCAAGAAGCGATTGAAGAAGAAGCTATAAATACAAGTCGAAGTCAAAGACTGCAAAAGTTAACGATTTTAGAGATTTTCAAAAGAGTTAGTGAAATTCAAAAGCTAGAAATCTTACTGTGCTAAACTTAGAACTATTCTTATCTGTAACAAAGCTCGAAATATCTTTCAGTTGAAAGAAGAAAAGCAGATAGCCTGAAGAGGCTAAGTGTGAAAAGAATACTTATTGTAAGAGACCTAAAGAGGCTCGAAGAAAAGAATACTTGTATCTTTGCAAAGTATATTGAAATCTTAGAAAGGATTCTAAAGACTGGACGTAGCCCACGGTTTGGGGTGAACCAGTATAAATTTGTCGTGTCGACTCTCTCTCAACTCTCATCTATTAATGTTATTATTTCATACAAGCATTTAGAAAATAAATTGTAATATTTCATTATTCTGAATTTCAATAGTTTTGAGAAAAAGCAAGTTTTACAAGAAGTTTTCAAAAAAAGGGGGATCATCGAGAGAGAATACACAATTCAACCCCCCCTTCTTGTGCATTTTGTATATTAAATATTCAGTAGATAATAATGTGTGATTTACTTCAATTGGTATTAAAACTCGGTGTCCAAGAACCACCGTAACAAAGTGTGGATAAAGATCCATGGCGAAATCACACATATACATAGCTGAAGGTGCCTCAGTCACTAGACCTCCTGCATTCAATGGAGAAGACTACCATTACTAGAAAGACAGGATGCGACTTTTCATCGAATCTACTCATATTGATCTTTGGGATATAATAGAAAATGGACAGTATACACTGGCATATAAAGAAGGAAATCCTATTTCACTAATCAGATGGTCTGTAGATCAAAAGGCGAGATTCCAACTGAACTCAAAGGCCAAGTTCTTCTTAAGTTGTGCTTTAAGCAGAAGTGAGTATGATAAAGTTCACGGATGCGACACTGAGAAGGAGATGTGGGATACGCTATCCATCACACACGAAGGTACAAATCAAGTAAAGGAGTCTAAGATAAGCATTCGTGTACACTAGTACGAGTTGTTCAAGATGAAGGATGAAGAGTCTATCGATCAGATGTTTGGAAGATTTCAAACAATCATCAATTGACTTAAAGCTCTCGGCAGAACTTATGACAATCAAGATCACGTTCGAAAGATCTTAAGAAGCCTACCAAAGAGATGGAGACCAAAAGTGACAGTTGTACAAGAAGCCAGGGATTTGAGCGTGCTGAAGCTTGATGAATTGCTTGGATTCCTAAAAATACATGAAGTTGAACTCGATGCTAAAGACAAGCCCAGACGGGATAAATCGATAGCGTTGAAGTCCAGACAGAAGAATCAAAAGAATTCAAGGAAGAGAAATTCATCATCAAAAGTGTTGAAGATTGAGAAAGTCAAGAATGGCGATTCCAGTGAATCAGATCAAGATTCGAGCGATGAAGACGATGAGTTATCTTTTATCTCGAGAAAGATCAGACGTATGTGGAAGAAAAAGGCTAAAGGAAATAGAGAGTCCTCCTTCAAGAAGAATAGCAAAGATGATGGGAAGAATGAGAAGACATCAATCATATGCTACGAATGCAATAAAATGGGACATTACAAGTCCGAGTATCCATTGCTAAAAAGAAAGCCAAAGAAGAGTAGAGAAGGTAAGAAAAGCATGATGGAAACCTGAGAAGATCCAAATTCGTTCGAATCAGATAATGACTCAGAGGCATCGGAACAAGAAAATATTTGCCTAGTAGCCGAAGAAGATAGTGATAAGGAGGTAACCTCAAAATTTAGTGAATTACAAGATGCATACTCAGAATTATTAGAAGATTCGTATGCAATTCTGAAATAGTACAAATTATTAAAGAAAAAATACGTAGAAAGTTTGAAAAACATGCAAGAGTTAGAAAAGGAGAACGTCTGCTTAAAGAAGCAAGTAGACGAGATGAAGGAAAAGGGAGTTGTAGATAGATCTGAAGAGATTAATCAGCTGAAGCAAAGGATTAACAGTCTTTCAGCTGATCTAACAACTTTTGCAAAGAGTACAAGAAAAATGAATGACATGTTAGGTAAATATAGACATCTTAGTGATAAAACTGGATTAGGGTTTACTAAAAACCATATTCAGTAGAAAAAGATTTCGGTTCCTTATAAAAAGAAATTTCATCAGCCACATTATCATCAGAAATTTCATAAGTTGCATCATCATCATACTATGAAATATGTTAGTACTAACCCTAAAGGACCCAAGAAAATCTGAGTACTTAAGAAGCAAATAATATCTCCTGTAGATATCCTTCCTTGGAAGAGGCAGCAAGCACCATTGGTACTTGGACAGTGGATGCTCGCGACACATGACGGAAAGAAGGTCTATGTTTCTAGATCTTCAGTATAAGAAGGGAGGATCGGTGACTTTTGGAGACAACCAGCAGGGCAGGATAATCGGAATCAGTAAAATCGGTAAAGATTCTTTTGCATGTATTGACAATGTGCTGCTAGTTGATGGTCTAAAACATAATTTGATTAGTGTCAGTTAACTTTGTGATTCTGGTTTTCAAGTGTCTTTCAATCAAAGTTCCTGTGAAGTCAAAAACAAGGATGGGTCAATGTTCTTTTCTGCCAAAAGAAGAAACAATCTTTATAAAATAAATTTAAAAGATTTTCAAAATCAAAATATTTCTTGTTTTATATAAACTGAAGAAGAGAAACTGATATGGCATAAAAAGCTAGGTCATGTCAGCTTTAAACATATTTCAAAGTTGATTAAACATGATTTGGTAAGGGGTTTACC
>JAOSBP010000205.1:11771158-11782634 GCA_027563825.1 Erythroxylum mucronatum | reverse complement strand
AGCGCACCAAAGGGGACAATTCCTTCTTGGCGGTGAGATGCTTCCTGTGGGCCTGGGCCACGCCCCAGCCAACCACATAGCTACCCGCCCAAACCAAACTTCATTATATTTAGAGTCTTTGCTTCTATAAATTTGGATCGTAAAGTATGAATTAATTCTGAATTTAAACATTTATAACAAGGTCCTAAAATAAGTTACAGTTGAAGGCTTATTCTTTAAAAAATGTCTTCGTTTAGATTGATTCGAATACTTAAAAGGCATATTTTGCAATATATTTTGCAATCAAAGATCAAACATCTATGAAATGAGAGGTCAAATCATGTTTCCCAAATTTAGCCTTCCAAATTTAACCCGACTAATATCTATAGAAAATAACAAGAATAAAAGTTTAAGAGAGTTTAAAAGTTGTAATTTTCTAGTGTAAGATGAGGAAACTAACCCAATAAATTTAACAACTTTGCAAGTTTCAAAGTCATCACTAGAGCTCCTAATGGAGTTGTTGGAGTTTCTTCTTTATGATGAACTTGTCTTTAAATTAATGTTATGAGTCCCCAATCGAAGTTCTAATTATAACCCATTGTGGTTTACTCATTTCGTCACTTATTTTTAGCATCAACCCCCATTTGTTAACTCTTTTCACTACTACATTGTCTTCTCTAGCAAGCTTTAGGTTATGTTTGGATGGATGTTTTATAATGGAATGGAATGGAATGTAATATTATTTCATCGTTTGGGAAGAGGTTTATAATAGAATGGAATAGAATAGGATGGAAGTGGAGGGTTTCATGTTACATCTCATTTTATCCTAAACAGTAAAAATAGAAAACTTTCGATTTGGAAGGTTTAGGATGAAATATAAAATGATAAATCTGTAATACCTAATATACCCTACCCTAATCCCAAGCAAGACAACATATTTGGGCATCGACAAAGGAAGAGCACCGTCTTTAGGCAGCAGTGGACAGTTGTCGACGAAGAGTGTTGTCGATCATGCAAATCCTCACTTTTCCAAACCCAAGAAATGCTCCGAAACAGAAGAAGCATTGGCCCATTCCCTAGATGAGGAAGAAAGAGTCACAGTTGTGACTTGTTAAGTCGATTGTGAAAGTCACAACCATGACCATCAGTAAGTCACAGTTTACCCAAACATTGAGCATCTGTGACTTACCCAGACATTGACTGTGAGAGACAAAGAAAGAAAGGGAGAAGAGAGGAGAAAACAGAGAGAGAGAGAGAGAGTCAACAGAAGAAGAAGAAGAGGGTATAATAGTCATTTATTATTATTATACATACATTACATTCCATTTCATCCAACATCCAAACAACATTTCACTATATTACATTATGAACCCTTCCATTCCTCCCAAACAACAATTTTCTAATATTACATATATTTATATTTCATTCCATTATAAACCACTCCATTTCATTAAAAACTTTACATCTAATCAAACATAGCCTTACACTTTTATCTACTCCACCACTATTGACGCTTTAGGATTCCAATGATGGAGGTTACATAGATGGTTAAAACAATATTTGTAATTGAGTAATGGTAGTCGATTTTGGCCTATGGTGAAGTGTCAGGTGATTTTAGAGTTATAAAAAGAGAATTGTGTTTAATTACTAACAGGTTGTTTGGTTAACTGGAATGATCATTCCATTACTTATATATTCTTAGTAATAAGTTATTCCCTTGTTTGATTGGAAAAAAACATACATAATATATAATCCAAGTTATATCTTTATTTCTTGAGTTTGAGGAATAAGTAAATCCCTCAGTCCCTTATTTTTATTTATTCCACGCAGGTTAGGAATAAAAATAAGGACATGTTGGATAAAAATATCCTTAAGGAATCCACATAATTACATAGTTATTAAAATAATAATAATAATAATAATAATAATAATAACAACAACAACAACAACAACAACAACAACAACAACAATAATAATAACAATAACAATAATAATAATAATAATGATGATGATGATGATGATGATGATGATGATGATGATGATGGTAGTTAATGGTGACTATAATGAATATTTTGGTCTTTTGTTAGTTATTCCTTTGTCATTCCAAATTTATGTTTTCAAACCAAATATTGAAATTACATCATCATTAGAAATTCTTATAAATAAATCAAACTAAATAATACATATTCTATATATTCATCATCTATTCTATTCATAAAGAATCATAATTCTATTCTTTATCTATGCTAGCTAGTGAACTAAACACCTTGTCAGAGTTTCATAAAGTTAAAATTGGGAGGCCATGAATACTTTTATAATAAGTTCTATATATTATATGATGAAAAGGCAATAGAAAGACAATTGATTATTCCCCAAACCCTATAACAAATGGCATGGAAAAAGATAAAATAAAATGCTTCGAGAAATGATTAGTTCTATAATGACTTAACCAAATTTACCTATAACCTATTAGGATAACACATTACTTATAGCTATTAATGTACTTAATTGCATGCCCACAGATTCAGTTACAAATACTCCATATGAGTTACGAATAAATAGAAAACCTGATATGATAAGCTTAAGGCCATGGGAGTATGTTGTCTTTGTTTATATAATCTCTCATAAATAGAAGAAATTAGTCTTAAGAGGGAAGAAAAGAATCTTTATTAGAAATTTGTTTTGAAAAGTTAAATGAATTAATAATTAATAAGGCTCAAAGGATAAACAAGGTTATACATTATCCCTTATAAAGGTTGAAAATATAAACCAACACAAAATTTATATAATTACCTTAACGTGTCCTAGTAATAATTAGCTAGCTAATTTGCTCATAATGGAGCCTGTCTACATAGTTTCTTGTTAAGAGGAGCACTTCCACTCATATTTCCAAAATCAAAAGAGTAAACCTACTTTCTTAACCTTATACATGGCTACATGTTTCTCCTTAGATATTGGATTTTCCTAACCTACATCCATTCATAAGTTCAAAGAATAACTTCTTACTTGCGGGGATTTCTACTTTAATCTTTATGCTTGTATTAGGTTGTGGATACAACTTTTAACATCCCTAACCATAAATAGTTGTTTTCTAATCCACAAGATGAGTTCATTCTTTATTTGAACCAAACTTCTCTCACTTTTCTTAAATCATTTATTGTTTCGTTCTTTTAAAAAATAAACAATGCATGATCCAAAATATATTTCTCTAACTACCCTTTTTCCCTTAGTTAATAGTCTATTTCTTTATAGCATGCTCAATAGATCATTGTAGCGTTAGTACTATGTATCAAGTTGACATAGATCTCTAATTGCCTTCCAAACCTCCTCACAAAATTTGTTATTGAAAAACAAATGTTTATCTAATTCAAGTTCTTCCTTGCTATACAAGTATTATTGATATTTAGAAGTTGATTGTGTTTAGTATGGGAATCTTACTTTTAACTAATAGCCATATGAATAAGGAGATCCTAGGTAATAAGTTCATATTTCACACCGCTTTCTAACCTTCCATCTCTATACCTTTATCTCTAAAGTAAATCTCTAGTAGAAGCATTAGTATATCTATCTGATGGGTGACCCAACCGTAAATACCCATCTTTCCTCAAATGGTTCAAATTGTAACTTAGTATGTGAAACTCTATCTCGTTTGGACTCCTTACTATTGATTGCGATTAATCTATACTTTAACTTTGGAGCTTAAAAGGTTTATGCAACTTAGCAAAGATATTTGTGTGGCATTGCAAAGTGCACATGCCTTACTCCAATTATCAAAGTAGAGGGAAGCAACTTCCTTATTCCCAATTCTGCATTTAAATTTTTCTCCTAGTTCATTCATTAACTTCATTAGCTACTTAAGAAACCAAGAGAAATTTGATCCATTATTTAATTTCCCAATCATTTTACATTTTAGGCAATAAGATTGAAGCCATCTCACCAACATGGATTCTTGATTGTTAAGTGAGCTCCATAATCTCTTTCCCAGAAACACTTTTTTTAGAGTGCTTATATGGATTATACCAAGGCCACTCAGGGTACCTACCTCTTATAATCTCACTTTAGAGAAGAACCACCCCCTCTTCCCCAATACCACTTTGTGGTTAATGCTTATATGGGTTATACTAAGGACACCTTCCTTTTAGGGTCTACTAACCTTTTATCAGCTCACTTTAGAAAGTAAAACACCTTTCCTTTCCTCTAGCCCATAGGAATGAGAGGAAAAATGGGATGACCAGTACGTATGGAGTAAGTTCAAAACTAACTTGATTAGTAAAACTCTTGTTATAGTAGAGAGTGATCTATTACACTAAGACCTCAGTCTTCTTTGAACTTTCTCAACGAGGGGAATGTAATCTCTAAATTGAAGCTTTCTTGTTAAGATGGGAATCTCCAAATACTTAAAAGGAGGGGCCATAATCTAAAAATTGGGATGTTTAATAGCCATTCCATACTTGATTGAGCACTCTTAAAAATGATCATATGGCTCTTTCTTTTATGAACATCCAGACTTGATAATACTGTGAAGACTTTTAGAAAAAACCATAAGTAGATTGATTGAGGAATCATGAGCTCTAGAAAAGAGGATTAAATCATCTGTAAAAGCTAAGGAAACCAAAGTAATCTTCTTGCATATGCTATAAAACTTAAAGCTATGATTAGAGCTGACATTACTTTTAATTAATCTTATAAGAACTTCCATACACAATACAAAGATGGATCACCTTTCCTTAAACCTTATTCTTTATGAAATAGTGAAGATGGCTCTCCATTGCTAAGTAAACTGAAAGGCCTTTTTATTAAATAAAGTTTTATCAATGTTCTAAATTTCCTAGGAAATTCAAAAGCCTCTAATAGATATGTGATGAATTCCCAAATAATTATATCAAATGTTCTTAAGAAATCAACCTTAGTTGCATAATTTTTGGGACCATTTCTTCTAGATTATCCTTAAACAACTCATATACTACAATTATATTGTCCTCTATCAATATTCTATCGATAAAGGCACTTTGTGAATCACTGATGATTGGATTTAACACCTTCATTTTAATAGCAATGATTTTGGATATGGTTTTTTACAAAAAAATTACAATAAGATATAGGTCGAAACTCATTTAAGGAACTTGTATTGGGTACTTTAAGGGGGAAAAAAGAAAATTCTTGTCAATTTTTAAGGATCTTACCTTTTTCAAAAATTCTAGGATGGTTTTCCATTTTGTTAGCTTAATTACTTTAGCTTACTATTTCTCCTCTTCTAGGCTCAGAAGACTAGATGCAGGGTTTTATATTTCTAAGTTCCTGGATTTGAAGGCACTATTAGAATGTGTGTTATATTCGAGCCCTTACTTATCATGTTTAGTTAATTATTTTTTTGAAAAAATTCACCTAGATCTTTCTCTACAAGGCAAAAGAGTAGCTAAGGTAGTGTTTTGACCCTGCTTTCTCACCTTTACCAGTGAAATTTCTCTCTTCCCCCCTCCCAACCCCTATTACTATCTCTTCTTCTCTTCAACCTCCCTTCTCCTCCCTTAAATCTACCTTATAGTTTGCTTCCCACTTAACTAGAAGTTTATACTTAAAGAATCCACTACATTAGAACTCCATTATTGCCCTTTGATAGTCAAGGATGGAGTGGCCATTATTTTACCTTCCTTAGATGTCCTCAAGTAGGAAGTGAGCTCAGGTCATCAACAATGGTAGGTTGTTCATAAGGAAAAGACCAGCCTTCTCACTTATAAAGAAGTGGGCATTCAAGCACTGGTAAGTTTAAAGATTACTAATTATTATGCTTTAAGAGGATTCCCTTTTTCTCTTCAAATTCTCAAAGAAAAGAAAGACACAAGAAATTATTGAGGGTGGACTTTGACATTTTATTAGCTAGCCCATGTCCTTACAATTGTGTAAACCAAGTATAAGCCTTGAGGAAATCAAATAGAAACATGTAATACTATAGGTGAATGCCTATAAAATTCCCCTAAAATAATGGTCTATAGATGGATGAAGTTTAATAATGAGCTTCATCAAGAATATAACATATATAGATAAGATGACTTTAGCTAGACATAGGGTGGGTTATACATCCTTATATAATAGCTTGGACATGAGGCAAGATCCTAGATAAGGTCCCATTATTGAGATAAAGGGAGAGTGACCAAGTAATGGAGGACATGTTAAAGGTCTCTTATTAATGGAGGCCCTCCCTTGTTTAATGAGGTAAAGCATGATACCCAACTAAGAGAATCTTTATCAAGGCAAATTACATAGAGTTAATGTAGATTTTTTAAGATAATGAGTGTTATAGAGAATAATGTTGGCTCTTTAACTCAATTAGCCCAACTAGAACCTCAACTTGATAAGATTTTTAAGATCGTAATTATGGTAAAAGATGAGAGCCTTTCAATCACGGTCAACTCCTAAAAAGTGAGTGTTACTAAAGTTTAAGCTTTTGACCAAAATGCTCCAAGAGAAAGCAAACCTTAGTCAAGTTCTGATCCCCTTTAGCCAATGCTTAAAGGCTTCCCTTATCAAGCCCCAATACTAAGAAACCTTAGGAAGGATACATCATTGTTGAAAGAAGAAAGTTAGGTCATAAGGCTAAGAAAAAGGTATATTAATCATCAAGAAATGTTTATTTTTCCTTAAAATATAAAGGGAATAAGCAATCCTAAGAAGTAACTGCCTACAACTAACTATATTAACTTCCTTAAGCTAATGATGTTTGGGTTGCTGGAAACAATAATGAGACTTGAGTCTTGCTCCAAAGTAGGCTTCCTAAAAAGAATTAAATTCTTGTCACTAATTACTTTCATCATTATCTTAGAAGAATAGTGGTAGCTTATAATCCTATTATGGTGAGAATACTTAATTCACAAACCTTTCACTTAAAAAAAGTGACATATAGTGACGCCTACTATTAGTGACACATAGAAAGATTGTTACTAAATGAAGGTTATTGCAACGGTTAAGGAGAGTGTTAGTAGCAATAGGGACGGCCACTGAAATCCACCCTTAAATTTAATTGTATAGTGACAGATCACGGGTTCCATCCCTAAATTTGGGTGACTAATGACAGTTTAGTAATAGGGACGCTAGTAGCAATAGGTACGAACAAGATTATCTATCATTGAATTCAAGTGACTACAAACAATAATTAATTTTGCAAATAAAATTTGTATATATATTTCCAAAATAATGACTATATAAATAATTAATTAATAACTTTGAAAAATAAATTTAATTAATATATATAAATTTAAGTTTATTGTAGTTTCATTTTAAAATAGGAATTATATAATTTAAATTTTCTAATTTTGATAGAGATAATGTTAGTAGAATTAGTTAAATTCATATCAATTTTAATCCTTTATCGGTAGAGGAAAATTCAGCTTTGAGTGCCATATGAGGTGATAAAAGCCCTAAATGATATATATGTTCTTAGCATCTTTACTTTTGAAATATAAAAGCACTATTAATTTTTTAAGTATATATTTTTATTATTTATGTAAGTTGTTAACAAGGACAGGTGTTGAATTGGCCTAAATCACACGTAAACAAAGATAGGTGTTGAAAAGAAAGAAATATTAAGCTATAAAGGGAAAAACACATGTCCTCCTTCACATGTATATATTTCTCTTCTGTACTTTTATTACATTGTTATTAAAAAATTAATATATTTTTGCGATTGGTGTGGTGTTGTCTGAAGTAATTGCCAGGTTGCCTAAATCATGTCCTAACAAGGTTAAGTTTCACGAAGCAGGGGAATTGAGATTTTAAGCTATAGTAGGGGAAAGGGGAGATTTAAGCCTCAACAATTTTGGGCAAATCAATACTATAAGTTGTACGATTGATGAGCAGAGAAAGATTCAGGTGAAGTTGGTTCAATTGGTGAAGCAAAGAAGCTTGAAGATGATCTCTGTGGTGAGAGGAGAAGTTGAACTTACCAGGCAATCGACTCCTTCATTACTAGTAAACAAGAAACCTAAATCTTTTTTGAGTTACGGGTAAACAAGAAACCTAAATCTTTGTTTTCAAAAAGGGAACAAAATTCTTCTTTCTTGATCATGCTTGATGCTTTTATTAAATTTCTTGAATGTGGTTGTTCTGCAAAGAGTAAAAGGTTTTCTTTGCTTAATTCAATTGCTAATTACCCGGAGCCTTTTTCTTTTGCAATTGATGAAGACAATTGGTTTGAATTCTTTCTACAATGACTTACAGAAGTGATATTTTACAGGTTGTACTGTCAGATGTTACTCTTAAATCTGATCTTCACTTTTTTGGCTAACATATCACTAGAAGTTTTTGAACAAGAGTTTCTTGTGAGGTTTGCTTACAGGTTAGTTCACTGTCAAATTCTTTATTACAGCTTTGTTTAGGTTGAACATGCTCTTTTGCTTCGTTTAAAACTACTATTTCAATTTATAGAATCAGTTAATTTAAATCCTTTTGCTTGGTCACCTATAAATAGGGAAATCTTATATAGAACATATATGAAATACTAATGGAATTAAATCCCTTTCTTGATCAGTCAGAGAATTGATTATAAATTGACATTGAATATTTGAACATATAAAGTTAACTACATCAAAAATTTGCAGTTGAAGAGATAATTTCTAGGAAGCAATAAAGTCATAAAAAGTAACACAATCCTACCATAACTTTACTCCAAATAGTTTTATAAGCAACTAACAAGCTCATAATCATCAAGTTGATATGCACATAAGAAATATTTCTTCTATTCATGATGATTAGAATATTTCTTCTATTTCACTTTCAGATCCTTTTAAATTCCTATACATTTACTATTCTGGAGTAACTTCATCTCCTTCTTCAATACTTGTATCAGTTCTGGCTAAGGGATAGTAATCATATGTGGCACCATTAACATCTTCAACCCCAATATGTTTAGTTGGTTGTACTATCCCATTTCCTAATGCATTTTCTATATCACAGACATCTCTAGTGGTCACATGCTTCACAGCTAACCAATCTTCATGTAATGGATGTCTGACATAATAATTGTTTTTTTGCATCTGATACAAAAACAAATGGTTCGTCATACACATTTGCACCTTTATGAATTGGATGTGAAAAGTTAACTAGTGTGTATCCAAACTTGTCTATTTTTTGGCCTCTATTTATGTCAATCCAGTCACACCTAAACAATACAATTTTATAACTGTCACGATAATTTAATTGGATGATATCGGTCAACTGACCATAATAAGAAACTTCCCCTATAATGGGATGAGTATCTCTTGTAGTTGAATAACTACTTATCTCGACTATCACCATCACTCCACTGTTTTATGTTTTTAACATTTTTCATACGATTTTGTGTGAAACCCATATCCATTAAGAATATAACCAGAGTACTTTCTAACATGTGGTAATGGACCCCTTGATAGTTTCCGAATCTGATCCATGACTAGTGTACTTGCTTGCTGATCCAAAATCTCAACCTGCAAAACTCAATTTTTATTATAATAATTCATAAATATTAAGAAAGTATATTATTTAAGGCTTACATGTTTTTTAAAACCATATATCAAAGTCACGACTTTGAATTTTTTTAAATATAGTAACTATTTAAACGTCTTGGACGTGTTTCTCTCCTTATAACCTTTTCATGCTCTCTACATATGTATGTAATGAACACTTGGTGTTACAAGAGTCTGAAATTGTTAATGTATTTTTAATCTTTAAGAGAAAAGAAGTGATAAGTGCTTACTTTGGAAATGAGGCAATTGTATTGCAATTGTATAAGACGTATCTATGTGCTTGTAACAATGTTTGTTCGTCTAAGGCTTCTTGATAGACTCTCTTTCTCTTCTTAGCATCAGTGCCAATAACATTCTTCCTTCCTAATGGTCGGCCCATATTGTACAAGTTAACCTATTATGAACATAGATTCTCATATTCATCATTTCGTCTAGTTCTGTTAAATCGAGTCTCAACATTTGATAAGTACCTCAAACAAAAAATCAAACATTCATTTGCAATATATGTTGGCCCTGAATTTTTTTTAGTTAATTAAGCATGATTTAAATAATTATGAGGTTTGAATAAGTGAAATTATGGGAGTTAATGGTTATGTCAAGGTTAGTAGGATTTTATGGCATGGGTAAATTGAATTAAAGTGTTCAAGGGTATTTTTGGAAGATCATTTAAGGTTAAAAGACTATAAGGCATGAGGGAAGGGTAAAGTGGACTTTTCACTCTCATTAAGAGCATTAAGGAAAGAGACAAAGGTGTCTTGAAATTGAAGAAGCCAAAAACGTGAATGAAAAAGGGAGAGGGAGAGAGTTTCGATAGTTTGATAGGAAAGGAGAGAAAACTAAGCTAGGTTCCATCTTTTCATAGTTTTAGAGAGTGATTTTGAAGTTGTTCAAGAAGGGAAAAAGAAAGAGGAAGATTAAAGTTTTAATTGAAGCCAAGAAACTCTTCATTTGGTGAAGATTCAAGGTTGAAGGAGCTAGGGTTTTTGGAGATCTTGAAAAGTTTGAAGACTTTGAAGCTAAATTAAGTAAGTAAAGCATCCTTCTCTTTGATTTGTTGAATGAAATATGTTTTGGTGATAGTTAGAAGTAAAATGAGAGTGAAAATGATGTAAGTGAGGAGTTAGAATCTGGAAAATTTGGAAGAGGAGTCGAGTTTCTGTCAAATTTCGTTGTGGCGAACATTTATCTTCACTGCAACGAACGGCGAAGTCCCCATGGTTCGCCACGGCCAACTCTGTGGTTCGTCGTGGACAATATTTAAAAAAAATCAAAGTTTGCCACGGCCAACTTTCTAGTTCGCTACGGCGAAGTTTATCCTATACAACTTAAACATGCTTTGGTATTTTGGGTATAACTATTTCTGCAGTTATCCAAATGGAGTGATTTTTTATTTGAGTAAACTAGAGATATAGAGCTACAAATGTTCTAAAGAAATGGAGTTTTAATTCAGTCTCTAAGAACTTCAAATTTTGGATGGAAGTTAGACATAGAATATTGTTTTAGTATAAGAATAGTCCGAAAATGTTTGGAGTATAACTTTTAGATTTCTGAACCAAATTGAATGATTTTGGTGTCTTTAGAAGCTTACGACAATGAGGAACATTTTTTAGAAGCAAGTGTTAGCAAATTTCTTCAATTGTGTAATATGAATGATCATGGAAAATTGACCCGAAGGTGTAGACTTTTGGAAGAGTTTGATTATTTAGCATTTATCTTAGTGAATATGCTATATATATGGGTCCTCAAATTGTATTCCTATTGAATGGGGATTTTTGTCATTGATAAAGGGAATCAAGGAAGATAAGAGGATCAAGAAGAGAGGCATCTTTGAGCAAGTTATAAGCTAGGATTCTTAAGGTGGGTACACGTTTATAATAGAGTAAGTAAGACACTCATTGTTTTCTTCAAATCATGGAAGTTTAATGTGTTGGACCAATGGTGGTTGACAAATTAAATCCCTTTATGTTTTGATAATAATAAAATATCCAGAATTAGTTAAG
>JAOSBP010000205.1:11736175-11749159 GCA_027563825.1 Erythroxylum mucronatum | reverse complement strand
GGTACTTTAATACCAACAATTCACTCATTAATGTTATTCCATCATTACATGATCACACATCATCAAAACTCTCATTTTTTTCTTATAAATTCTCCAAAACTCCAAACCTTCCGATCTACTATTCACATTCAATTAGAAAGTGAAATTGATGTAATTTGGTCATACTCTCTTATAGAAAAGTGTTCCCCTATGTCTTATCTTTCCATTGACATCAAAATCACTCTATTTGGTTCAGTAATGTGGAATATATACCTCAAACATTTTCGGACTGTTCTTAATCAAAAACACTTTACTATATACAACTTCTTTTTAGAAATTGAACACCTTAGAGACTGAATCAAGATTCAGCTTTTTCATATGATTTGTAGCCCTATTTCTCTAGTTTACTCCAAATAAAAAATCATCTCAACTGGATCTTACAAATCAAAATATCACCAAAATACTGAAGCATGTTTAGTGTAAATATCAAACTCATACTCTTCGCATTGATCCCATCAATTAGATTCAATCAATCTTTTTCAAATAAAAACGAAAAGCTATAAATTTTTGTGGAGAGATAGAGGAATGTGTTAGGAATCCAATGCTTCAAAAATTAGGTTATTTGGAGGTCTGACGAAAAAATTATGGCCAAAATAGTAAAATATGTTTAGGCTGGAAGGAGGTCCCGTAGGTCGCGATCGCGACTTGAGCACGCCGGTGCAGCGTTGCGACGACAATTCGTCGCAATTGCGACTTTCGCACGCCTGCGCAGTATCGCGATCACAACTTTCCTCTTTCCTCTTTTCTTCCTCCGACCTGTCTTAGTAAAAATAGGCATAACTTTTGCTACAAATATCAGATTAAGGTGATTCAAAAACCATTTTAATGAAGACTTCTAGACCTACAACTTCTATGAAGACCTCAAGAACAAATTTTACTTCAAAAAGGGTTTAAAAATTCAAACCAATGCAGCTGTCCCGTATGCCCATCCCATGAAAATTCACAGACTTCTAAATATCATAACTCTCAACTCCAATGTCCAAAAATTTCATACTTTATATCAATGGAAAGATAAAAGAAAGATCTACAACTTTCATCAAGACAATTTTTTCAAAATCTGCCTAAATAAACACATAAAAGTTCATGAAAGTTTTAGCTAAAAAACTCAACACTATTAACCGTTCATTCGCATAAAACTTCCAGATTCCATTCTCTAAAATCAAACACTTCAAATTTTTTTATTTCTTTCTTTTCTACTCCATTTCATTCAACTCATTTATCATAAATTGATACTCATCCTAACATGCACATAATTTTTCACCACCCATAACACAATATGAATATTGCAAACCAAGTCATCATAAGTGCTTCATTTAACAAAACCCATGATTTTTGACAAGACACTTACTTGATTTAGCTTCCAATTCTTCAAAATCACCATTAACCCTAACTCTTTCATCTCCACGATCATCAACTTTCATGGAGGAATTGGTTGGGTCTTTTAGTGAGAATGAAGGAGAGGGCAAGGTGGAAGAGTAGCATGAAAGATGAGATTTGAAGGGTTAAAACTCATGAAGAAGAGAGGGAGAAGAGAGGCTACGAAAATGATGGAGAAAACCAAATAAAACACCAATGACTTTTCAAGAGAGAGAGAGCATCGTGAATGACAAAACCAAAAGGGGGGAGGCTTTTAATTAAAAGAGTAGTGGACTTAAGGCATTGTTTGGCAAGTGATTCCTAAAGCATTTGATTGGTTCTTTCATTTAACTAATTCCATCAATTTCTACTCCAATTGTTCCCCCAAAATTTCAATGACACTAATTAATAAATCCAAAAATTCATTTATCTAAATTTTCCATTGCCATTTGACTGTAAATTCTACTACTAGTTAACAATTGTCTTGCCACTTGACATTTTTTCTAGTCCAAAAATTACCCCAAATTTTTCAGAAAATTTTTCCCAAACTTCTCCAAAAAATTCTAAAACACAAATACACTCTCCAAATCAATTTTCAATACAAATAGACCAATTCTCAATAATAATCACCTTTATTAACAATTATACCCAAAATTATTCATAAATGCATGTACAGTTATTTTCATGTGCAGAAAAATTCACTATTCATGTGTATGTAAATGCCATATTATGCATGAGCATGAAATACTTTTCTAAGCTCTCTTTGGTCACTCATATTTACAATTTTAACCTTCTTGCAGATAACGGGATGTTATAAAATGTCTCTTTCTTTTGATGTAATTTGGAAACATGCTCTACGCAAATGTGTATTGTTTCTTCTAGCACGCTTCTTGGGATGAAGTTCACTCCTTAATCCAAGATCTGGAGGTCCATTCGAACTTCATAATTATCTTTTGACTTTTTTTCCCAAACTAAGAATTGTCCAAAGAATGTTGTCGCAGACATTCTTTTCTGTGTGCATCAAGTCAAGATTATGTCATAGTAAGTGGTGCTTCCAATACGGTAAGGAGAATATAATGCTTTTTTTTCTTCCAATGCTGGTAATGACTAGAACTTTCAATGCCTTCAATACTATCTAACTCTCTAACAATCTCTATACTTGATTAAGGTATTTGTGCAGATCTTAGTTTTGCTCCCCATCAAATGATCGTTTATCATATTGAAATTTTTGGTTCTTGTCTAACCATCTACGATGACACATATAACAAAATTTTCTACTATGATATAACCACTTAGACACAGTTTAACATCCATGAATAGGGCATGCAAATTCTCCTTTTATGCTCCAACCAGAAACGTTAGCATAAGCTGGAAAATCACTTATTGTCCATAGATTAATGGCATGCATTTTGAATGATTTGTGTTTTAAAGCATCAAATGTTTGGACTCCAACTTCCAGTAACTCTAGTAGCTCTTGTATTAAAGGTTGCATGTATACATCCAATCTATGAGTGACAAAATAAAATTTGGTTATTTCATGCATAACCAAGGTGGCAAATTATAAGGAATCAACATTACTGGCCACATGCTATATGTCACATTCATTGTTCAGAATGGATTAAATCCATCAACAGCTAATCTCATCCACACATTATGAGGGTTAGAAGGAAAATGGGGATATTTGGAACTAAAATGTTCCCAAGTTAGCGAAGCAGCCGGATGCCTCAGTTTTCCATCTTTTTTATAACCATTCTCATGCCATGTCTTATCTCTCGCTGTTTTAGAACACATGAACAATCTTTGTAATTTAGGTATTAAAGGAAACCATCGTCAAATCTTTGCAGGTTTTTTCCCACCTTGTTGCATTTTAGACTGTAACCCATCCTCTTGGTCTTCTTTATTTGACAGTCATTTAGAGGCTCCACACTTGCAACATACTTGTTTGTCTGTGTTGTCCCTCCAAAACAACATACAATCATTAGGACAAGCATGTATCTTTTCATAACCAAGTCCCAATGCTGAAATTAACTTCTTAGCCTCATAGTATGACTTGGGCAGGATATTTCCCTCTAATAGAACATCTTCCAGAAACACCAAAATATTTGTTGCTCCATCCATTTAAAAACTTTAGGTGATATAAATGAATTACACAAGACAATTTGGTGTGTGACTTACAGTTAGGATACAACACTTGTTTTGAATCTTCTAGTAAATCATGAAATTTACCTCTTTCTCTGGCATAGTGGAGTTGTTCACGTGTAGTTTG
This sequence comes from Erythroxylum mucronatum, assembly GCA_027563825.1. Taxonomy (NCBI): domain Eukaryota; kingdom Viridiplantae; phylum Streptophyta; class Magnoliopsida; order Malpighiales; family Erythroxylaceae; genus Erythroxylum; species Erythroxylum mucronatum. The sequence goes on along the minus strand of JAOSBP010000205.1, from coordinate 11,745,498 downwards.
TAGTTGGTTCTTATAGTCTCTCCTCTAATTTATGTATTAGAAATACATCTTGTAGTAGCTTATTAAGAATCCAAAATAAGTTATGTGCTGAAAGATCACGTGTCTTGGATGCCAATAAGATAGAATACATCTTTCATATGGACATATGATTTTATCATCTTTTGCTTTTATCTCAAATGCAAAATCCAAAATTTTTTAGTGCCTTCTATGTACTTAGGATATGTCGTGTCCTTGAGCATAATCTAATGTTTGTCCATTAAAACATTAGTCTACAATTACATTATAGTAAAGCAGTTAAACAATAGCTTGGAAGGAAATGTGAAAACATATACCATTGTGTTTATCAAAGGGAAATTGCTTTTATACAATGTTCTAATCTAGTAGTTGCAAAGTTATTATGTTAATAAGATGAAAACTTAATTTTTGCTTAAAGAAAGGTTGTGTTCTATACCACTGTTTTTGCGTATTCTTTACCTGCCATATTTTTTGATGACATGGTTTTTGCTTTCACAAATATAATTAAGAAAACACAAATTGACAAATGATTTGACTTACCTTGAGATATGGTGAAGAAAGTTTGGCGCTTAGCCAAATCAATTGAAAGGGCTTGTTAGTTTATCGTAAACTGATTGTAATGCTTCAGCAATAAAATTTGAATTAGGTTGCTTGCTTGAATCATCGTATGAGAGATTTTCAATGATGATGAAACAAAGTAGACAAAGGGATGCCAATTAAAAGTAATGGAAGACTTAACGTTCCTATAAAACTAAATATATAAATAACCTATTAATTTTTTTAATAAGTAAAATTTATTTTTGTGAAAGGTAGAATTAGTTTTGATTTAATTAAATCTCTTGATAGCAGATATGTGCTTTCTCTATGTTTAGCTTTAAGAAGTAATATGAAATTAATAAATAATTTAACTAGTTACATGAAATTTATAATAATATTATAATTACTTTATATTGTGGTTAAATTTTTAGCACGATATTAAAAACTAATGAATTTTGTGTTTTTTTTTGCCAAAAACATACCCAAACACAAGAACCAAAAATGCGCAATATTTTAGGTCTCAAATGTAAAGGAGCTATTTTTGTTTTCTTAAGATTAAAGTGTGGTCTCTAAAAAAAATTTCTCCGCTCTCTTTACAACCCTAAAAGGTATCTATTCACTTCCTCTTCTTTGTGTTCCTAAAATCTTCAACATTTTTCTCTAACCAGAAAACCTACACCACTTTATTTTCTCTAATTGCAGTGGACTCAAACAAGTAATTTGCTAGGGAATTGTAAAGGTTTTAATCAGAGTAATGTCATCAATATCCAATTTGAAGCATTTGGCTTAAATTAGAGATTGCTTGTTATGCTTCACTAATTTATTATTGATTAGTTCTTTCTATTTACATTTGCATATATCTTGAATCCTATTTGATCATTTTCTAAGTGTAATGTTCCTTTTATGATTTTAATTGTTATTTTTTCTACAAAAGTTTTTAGTTTTGGTAAAGCTACTTATCTATTTTTCTATCTTAATTTGTAGAATATGGCAAAGCGTAAATTTCTTCGCAAGATGCGCACCACACCTCCTACTATTGTCTCTACAGAATCTAACCTTTGTCACTCAAAAATTCAACCACAGCCACCAAGGCAACAATCACTTGCGTTTGAACAACAAGAATTATCCCAATCTATGCTGTAATAACCACCACAAAGCCAACCCCAAGAAGAGGTAGTAGAATCGTAAATGCAATCACAAGTTTAACAATAGCAAAAACAACAACATTATGGCGCTCCTCAAACTAGCCCAACAATTCTAGAATCAAGTGAGCAACCACATCCAAGTAGTATGAAAAGCATGTTTCTTTAACTTTTTATTTATGTTCGATTTATAATTTTTAACTTATCTTTTATGTGATGAATTAGTCTGAAAAATTAGAGGATATACTCGTGTGCTTGATGTTTGGGATATTGAAGAGGGAGAAAAGGTTATTGTTAATTTCAATATTCTAAATAAACCAATTGGTTTTGAAGGTAGAAAGTTTAATTAGTTATTAGGTAGCATGGTTAGAAAGTCACAGCTTGCGCCTCTTCACTTCAAAAGCTGGAAAGTAATGCCATTTAGCTATAAGGCAGAAATATGGAAAATAGTAGAGGTTTTTATGTCATTTACATAGCTTCATTTATTCATTGTTAGCTTGTAATTCTTACGACATTTTTTGGGATAGGAGCAGTTCCAAATTCAACCACATACTGAAAATGTCAAGAAAGTTAAAGTTGTGATTAGTGATATGGGTGATAAGTGGAAGCATTGGAAATGTGAGGCGAAGAGCAATGCAAAGTTTGATGTTAACATATTTGTTGAAGCAAATTTATCATAACTTACAGATGATCGAGTAGATAAGGAACAATACAAAGAACTTGTAAATCATTGGCTTTCAGATGAAGCACAAGTCTTTTTCCTATGTTTAACATTATTTTATATTGTGGTTAAATTTATCCTTTCTATTTAAAACATATTTCAAACATTATGTATACTTTGCAGTGTCAAGCTAAGATAAATGTAGAAAATCGTTCAAAATAAAGGATCCACATTATGGGGGAACAAAATCATTGGCTCGACGAATCCAAAAAGAGGTATTTATTATACCTTAAACTAATTTCCCAAACTTGGGTATTCTATATGTACCAAATTTGTACGTGTTCTACATGTACCCAAAATTGCTCATTCTACATGTACATGTTCTGCATATTGACTTTGCAATCTACAATTTACCAAATTTATGTACAAATATTAACCTTTCTCATGTGAAACTTTTTTCTAATAGATTATTACTTGTATTTGAACCGACCTTATTCCAACCTTGTGTTTCTATTTGGTTAAATCTTACTAGGTTGACAAAATAGGTGTTGTGCCTTTAAGAGCTAAACTCTATATTGATACTAGAAAAGCAAAGGATGGAAATTTTGGTATTCCGTATGCAGCAGAAATGGTGGTATGAACTCTTTATAACTATAATTATTACCTAGAAAAAAATTATGAAGCTAACACATGCACTTTTTTGCACTTGCTTAGGAACGTAAGGAAGGTAGAATGAATGAAAGTGACAGAGTAGAGTCTACACTAGATCCTAAATCTTGGGACAATGATGCATATTCTCAAGCTAAGGGGCCAAATAAGAAAGGGTGTGTAGGTGGACTAGGAAAAGTTTATGTAACTACTAACAAAAAAGATGTCCAAATACGGGAACTTAAAGATCAGAATTCAATGTTGCTGGGAAAGTTGAACAATGTTTTGGGAAAGCTTGAATATTATGAAAATTTATTTCAACAACATTTTCCAACTATGAGTGGTCATTTCAGTACTACTGATGGAACAAATCATTAGGTATGATTAACTTGCTTTTGTATGTCAATTGTTTAAGTGAAAATTGTTTATTTATATCAATTGTAATAAACTATTCTCTTAGAATTACATCTTATTAATATGTAGCAGGTTCCAAATGGGCAAAGTGGTCTGTATGATTCCCATGACGGTGTGCAACATTCTATAATGTCAAGTGCATATGTTGGTGACGACTAAGAAGAGTATAATCTTAAGTTTTTGACTTATTTTAGTATTATCTTAATTTTTTTCTTCTCCTATAAAGTTATTTATTGCCTTAGACTTTTGATTTATGACTTGTGAGCTTGTTGTGGATGTGTTGTATAACTTATGTATGCTCTTTTACTACAATATGATCAAAAGTTGAGTTAGAATGATCATATTGATTGCAGGTAGAAAGCTAGGATAATTAATTATTTTGACTAAGGAACCTTATTACCTTTTCTTTCTTAATGTTAGCAAGTATTTGTATCATTGCTTATTTCATGCTTTCATCTATATTAGAAAGTGTAATACTAATTAGTTGTAATTTTTCAATTACACAACATTATGTTTCTTTTCCTTGACTAACCTCGCTTGATTGATAATTTTGTTTTATTTGGATTCTAATACTTGCCTCTAAGATATGTATTTTTATATTTATGATTAAGTTTTAAAGTTATTATTTACAGATAAGATAGATGATAAAATTCAAGTGTGATCGAAGGCATGAAGCTAGAAGATATGATGGCCTCAATTTTTGTTATTTTTTTCCTTCCAAGAAGCTTGTGTTATTTTAGTTAGGTTTTTATTCTTCTACCAACACCAGAATAAAATTTGTAGGCATTAAGTAATGGTTTACTTTTAAACATTATATTTGTGATATATGTAGTTTGGATCACATGCTTCCTTTTATGTTCAAAATTTTTAGTTATACAAGACTAAATTAATTTGTCTATATTTTTAAATTTTCTATAATTTCAAATTTTATGATAAAATTCCTCATCAATATTGTTCCACTAAATAGTTATCTGAAAGTGACAGTTATGATCAAAAGATGTACCGTCATAATATCATTTATACCAATTCATAAATTTGTGTTATAAAAGGTATCAAGTAATAAATAAATTTGTCTTCATTATTTATAATTCACTAATTACCAACCAAAAAGACAGTGTCCCAATATGTAGTCTTTTCTCACTGTGTATTGTGCATTTGTATGAACCATTGGAAGAAGTATATAGTGACGAATAAGAGCATGCCACACTTAGTTTTTAAATAGCCTAACCTAAATTAATAACAAATGAAAAAATATATGTTACGAATAATAGTAACGTCTTACCTAAGCGTCCCTGTAGCTATTACTTTTTATACCGACCATCTTCAAAGTCGTCACTACTTGTAATAGGGATAGTACATATGTGACGGATAACCAAATCGTCGGTATAAGATGTAGTGATGGAAAATTTGGTTATAGGGATAAATATTTATCGTTACTAAGTGGCTTACTCCTTGTAGTGCTTCTTGTACACACAAGGTTCATTTGAATTTTGTAAGAAATCAAACTATTTGATTGTCGCATCAAATCAGATGTTCCAACTCCTAGATGATTGCTTCAATCCATAAATTGATTTTTGACGCTTGCATACCTTTTTACCATCTTTGGATATGAAGCCGTCAGGTTGTATCATATACACATCCTCAGGTTAGTTTCCATTCAGGAAAGCCGTCCTCACATCCCTTTGTCATATCTCATAATCATAATGAGCAGAAATGGCTAGGAGTATTCTAATGGATTTAAGCATGGCAACCGGGCTAAATGTCATGTCATAGTCAACTCCTTATCTTTGACGATAACCTTTAGCGGCTAATATCACTTTATAGGTAATCACATTACCATCCATATCGATTTTCTTCTTGAAAATCCACTTACACCCTATGGGTTTTAGCCCTTTGGGTGGGTTAACCAAAGTCCATACTTTGTTTTCAAACATGAAATCCATTTCGGACTTCATAGCTTGAAGCCATTTTTCAGATTCTGAACTCTTCAGAGCCTCTTCTTAGGTTGTAGGCTCATTACCCTCTATGAGCAATATGTCATTGTGTTCACTTATGAGAAATCCATATCTCTCTAGAACATTACGTATCCTACTTGACTGATGAACATTTTCTGTGTCAAAAGGTTCAACTGTTGTCCTATCTCTATAAACAACAATCTCAAGTTCAGGCAGTTGATCTGAGTCTATTTGAGCATTATGAACTTTAACAAGTTCAACTTTGCTCCCACTGTCTTTACTTAGAAGAAACTCTTTCTCTAAAAAGAAGCATGCTTTGAGACAAACACCTTTTGCTCTAAACCATTATGGAACTAATATCCAATTGTTTCCTTAGGATATCCTACAAACAGACATTTATCAGATTTCGCTTCAAGCTTGTATGATTGAATTTGCTTTACGTAAGTCGGACAACCTTAAACTTTCATTTGAGAAAGATAGGGTTTTTTATTAGTCCATATCTCATATGGAGTAACATCAACTACTTTTGAAGGGACTTTGTTTATCACATAAATAGTAGTCTAAGTGCATAACCCCAAAAGGATTTCAGTAGATCTGCTAAGCCCATCATTGACCTTACTATGTCCAACAAGGTTCGGTTTTTCTTTTCAGCCACACCAATATGTTGTGGTGTGTAAAGTGAAGTCCACTGGGATAAAATCCCATTATCCCTCAGATAACTTAGAAACTCCCCGTTCAAGTATTCACCACCTTGATATGATCGAAGTGCCTTGACACTTTTACCGAGCTATTTCTCTACTTCATATTTAAATTGTTGGAACATTTCAAATGCATCAGACTTGTATCTCACTAGATACACATACCCATATCATGAATAATCACCGATAAAGGTAATGAAGTACATAAAACCACCTATGGCATGAATGAACATCAGTCCATATACATCAAAATGTATTAGTTTTAACAATCCATTTGCATGTTCACCCTTTCCTTTAAAAGGTAACTTTGTCATCTTGATTAACAAGCAAGATTCACATGTGTTATATGATTTATAATCAAATGACCCTAAGCTATACAGACCACTTCTGTATAGCTTAGATATGTGTCTCTCACTTATATGGCCAAGTCAACTATGCCATAAGTAAGATGATTTTAAAGTATCCAGTTTTTGTCTTTTATTGTCATTGATATTTAAAATTGGATTGCACGTATCTAATATGTAAATACTATTGTACAATGTAGTTGTACCATACAACATTTCATTCAACATAATTGAACAACCATTTCTTGAAAAAGTTAAATGAAATCCAGTTTTGTTAAGGCATGAAACAGATACAATGTTATTTGTCACAACGGGTACATAATAGTAATTATCCAAAATTAACTCTAGCCCACTAGGAAGATACAAAACATAGGTTCTTATGGCTAATGCAACATCTCTTGCTCCATTTTCCACATGTAGGTCCATCTCTCCCTTTTTGAGCCACATCCAGTATCTAATACCAAAATATTAAGATCAGAAATAGTATTAACCTTAATGAAAAATAATAGACCTAAAGTAGATGGTGGAGCATCTAATGCCTTCTTCTGCTTTAGCGACTCCAGATAGGCTTTACAGTTCCTCTTATAATGCCCTTCCTTGTTGCAATGGAAGCATATTCTCTTTGGTGTATTCTCTTTTACCTTCTTCTTGGCTACACTTCCACTGGCTTTTTAGACTTCTTCTTCTTCTTCTTCTTCTAGTTCCTCTTGTGATAACCAGAAGTAGAGTCCACTAGCATCATAGAATTACTGTCCTTCCTCACAGTTTGCTCAGTTATTTTAAGTAGATTAATCAGCTCAAGTATCAAGATAGATATTTGGTTCATCTGCTAATTAAGCACAAACTGTGAAAATTGTCTTTCAAACCAGTTAGAATTAAGTCTATACTTAATTCATGATCCATTATGAAACCTAAACTGGCTAACCTCTCAATGTATCCATTCATCTTTAGCACATACTGGACTAGAAACGATTCCTCAGTCATCTTAGAGTGGAAGAGCAACCTCGAGGTCTCAAACCTTTCAGACCAAGCTTGCTTATCAAATAGTTCCCTTAGATGGTAGACTATGGTATGAGCATATATAGCCTCATGTTGCTTTTGCAATTTTGGTGACATAGAGGCCAACATAATACAACTAGCCAGCTCACTATCATATAATAACTTCTTGTAAGCTTTCTGATCCTCAACAGAAGCATCGACAACAAGGGGATTAGGAAGTGGCTCATCTAAGACATATCCTAGTTTCTCATACTTGATAATAGTTCTCAAATTCCGTAGCCAATCTAAGAAGTTTGGTCCTATGAGTTTGTTTGAGTCTAGTAGAGTAAGTTCATACTGGACGAAGACATTGTGGTGATTCAATAACCTAGAAGAATGAAAGAGAGTGTTAGAATGTACATAAATGCATATCAATAAAGACTTTAATCATATGCATTATGGGTCCTAATATTTTATCCAAATTCATATCCCTCACTACAAATCCGAGAAAACTTATAGTTTTCCTATTGGATCAATATCCAACATTACTAAAAATGACCTTGGGTTTGCCCAACAAGCCACCTTAGGTTAATCGGTAGGTATCATTCATACCAATTACATTCAGTTATGCAATTATCGACTTGTGCCATCAACTGTTGATTTAGCACACTCATTAGGCTATTAACTCTTGATATGTATACATCCCATGTATATTACCCAACTTCGCCTCTATCCGTGTTGACCGTAGGTTTACCCAACAAATCAACACTTCTAGTTAAGACCAACGCATTAATCCGAAAATCTAATTTCTATAGTTTGAACATATTCGTGTAGAGTGTGCTTAGGTTTGCCCAACAACCCAACACTAAATGAACTTTGGTTCTTTCCATATCAATGGAAGGTGTAAGTCATAATATTTTGGTTGAGGGATTTATTCTTAGGTCTCATCAATACTTGGATGGACTTATATATCTCACATATATATTCAGATAGTTACCATAATTGTATGGCAAGATTATGAGCGCTTCTATTAAATTGAGCTTATGTCCATAACCACTATATCATTCCAATTTAACTAACCCTTAAAATGCATCTAATTCATGTAACACATGAAGGAGGTTTAATTTAGATTGTGACTTGATTATACACTAAAAGTTTGTGATTTGATTCAACTCTTGAACTGAATTGAGTGCTAGGGTTAGTCTCGACTAATTCAAATTATAAATGTGATTCGATTAGGAACCCTAAAATTTAATTATTTTGGTGTCCAAATTAAACATTTTAGTTTTAGTACACATGCCTCTTCCAGTCACACTAGAAATGCAATGCTCTACTTGGATAAATTCTAAATTAATCCTTAGGGTTTTTGAAATTCCCAAACATCAATTAGTCATCTAAAACATCCTTAGGTCATCTCAAATTTTTTAAGAAAATTTTGACACAAGCTAACAATCTCTTGAGGGCCAAAATTATCAAGATAAATGAGTTAAACTACTAGACGCTAAAGAGACTGATTCGATGTCCGAAAATTTTCCAGAACCTTAATTTCAAGCATATGCACTTAGCATGCTACAAGCATCAAAATAATACATTTCGTATCTCATAAAATTTTAAGGTATTATAACCAAAACACATACACTGTTGGAACCAGATCTCGAGACTGGACCCCAACCGCAGAAAAACGGGAAACAGAACAGAAATCGAACCCGAAAGTGGGCCGAAGCAAAAACGGAAGCAAATTGAAACAAAAGTTTCGAAACAAACGGAAACAAATGCCGACATTCGAAAGCGCAAATCTTAGAATACGAATCGTTGCGTTGGAAACCCTACGACAATACCAATCCGAAATTCGGTTTTTTTTTTCTTTGTTTCTTTCTTTTTCATTCATTCCTTTTTCTCTTTCTTCAAACTTATTCCCAATCATATTATTT
>JAOSBP010000205.1:11710390-11728196 GCA_027563825.1 Erythroxylum mucronatum | reverse complement strand
ATGTTGGAAGTTCTTGATGGTTACGCCTAATGTAGAAGATAATGTGAAAAGAGTTGTTTTTTCTGTGCAACTGGTGGGATAGGAAAGGAAGCCCTAATTGGAGATTCCAATCGTAACTTTGGTTTTACTAAAACCTAGATTACAGAAAGGCTTCTGGATCGGGTTATAGAGCGATCCTCTGGAGTGAGTCTCCCTTCTGGAGCTGGGCCTCATCTCACGAGCAGATCAAGGTCTCCTTCTGGATCCTCTTCTGGATCCATTTCCAAGTCTGAGAGAAGCAGTCAGGTTCATGTCTAGTCTCTTCTATATATTTTATTTTCTGCTTTGTTTCCTTTTTACTTAATTTGTTACAAATATTCTTTTTATGTTTTTGTTTACAGAGTTTTGTTATAACAAATTTTGCACCTAAGCTTATAAAAGGTGATTATCCTCTCTAATATATTTCGATCCCAAATTCTTCCTTCATCCGTTTTTTAACATGGCATCAAAGAATTGTCTCTAGCTCCCTTTGCTTTTGTTTTATTGCTTCGTTATCTTTAGTTAATTAGCCTCCTATTTTTTTCTCTATTCATCATGACCGGCCACTCCCATGGCTCTTCCTATTCCAGCATCACCGCAAATCAAGGGCAACACAATTTAAAGGTTTTAAGACCAAAAGATCTCCCTATTAGCCCTTACTATCCACACCTAAACGAAAATCCTTCCCTAGTCCTAATCTTAACTCTCTTGACAGGTACCAACTATCTTTCATGGGTAAGATCAATTCGCATGGCATTGTTATCCAAAACAAACTCAAATTTATCGATGGCACCATTCTAATGCCTCGCAAGGATGATCCTCTTTTTGTTTATTGGGAAAGGTGTAATACTATGATGCTCTCTTGGTTACTGAGATCTATGACTGACTCAATAGCACAAAGTGTTATTTGGTTTGATTCTGCAGTAGATTTATGGAGGGATTTGGAGGGAAGATTCTCACAAGCAGATTCACTCAGAATATTAGATTTGCAAGAGGTAATTTATAGTTTCAGACAAGGGACATTCTCAGTGTCAGATTACTACAATCACTTAAAAATGTGTGGGATAAGTTTTCCAATCTCAGACCTCTACCTAAGTGCAGGTGTGAACCTCAATGCTCTTGTGATATGATTACTACTATTAAAAATTATCAAGATTGTGATTGTTTTATTAGGTTTATTAGATGATTGAATGAGTCTTATTCTACTGTAAAGTCACACATTATGCTAATGCATCCTTTTCCTAATATCAAAAAAGTTTTTTCCATGGTTGCCTAGCATGAAAGGCAATTGAAAACTACCTTGCCTAACAATCTGTCTACCTTTGCTATTGAACCTTAAGCTTTCTATACCAAGTCAAACTGTAGAAAATTCAACCAGCAATCAAAAATACCCATTTACACTTTGTGTGGTAACAATGGACGTACATAATACAAATACTATAAAAAAAACATGGTTTTCCCCCCAATTTCTCAACAAGCAACATAAATTCCTATTCAATCAGAGAAATGGCCAAAACAGATAAAAAGCTATCAATCAAATCGAAACTAACCTAGATAGTATCCCTTCTGAGATGGATTCCCAATCAGTAAGAGAGCCTTCCCAAGAAATCACTGGTTACAACCTCACTGTAGAGCAATATACACAGTTAATGTAGCTACTGCAAAGGGAAGGAGATTCAAAAGGAAAAGGAGACATTACCTCTTAGGTCAACGCAATTTCCACTGGTTAAAAAGGGACACACAAACCTGTTATATCATCTTATCTTTGGTCATCATTCATGTGGATTACTGATTTAGGGGCATTAGACCATATCGTTTGCTCCTTAGATCTCTTTATAACCTGCAAACAAGTGTGCAGGTTAATGTCAGGCTACCAAATGGTGCTCTTGCCTCAGTAACTCATGTTAGGATCGTCCATATCTCCTCTCTTATCCTTACTGATGTTCTGTTCGTACCTAATTTTTCTTTCAACTTAATCTCTATCAACAAACTCACTCGTTCTACCCAATTTCATCTGACTTTTACCTCTACAATATGCCATATTTAGGATACTAAATCAATGAGAATGATTGGTTTTGCTAGACAAACCAATGGACTATTTCATCTCTCTCCATCTACCCAGGACACCAACCACCTTTCTTGCAGTATCTCCACATACCAAAAAAATCTTTGGCATAAGAGAGTAGGCCATTTATCCAATCAAAGACTACAAAGTCTATCCAAAATTGATCCATCTATAGTTTTTCAATTTGTTAAACAATGCGATGTTTGTCACTTCACTAAAAAAAAGAAATTACCTTTTCTTTCTAGTAAGTTAGTTGCTTCTGCTTATTTTTATCTAATTCATGTTGATAGATGGGATCCCTATTACACACCATCCTATCTTAGTTACAAATTCTTTTTAACTATTGTGGATGACTATAGTAGAATGACCTAGATCTATATGATGAAACAGTAACTTGAAACTAGAGAACTCCTAAAGAGTTTTTATGCTTATGTTGAAATTTTATAAGAAAATTAAATGAATTCGAAGTGACAATAGGACCAAATTTTCAATGAAAGATTTCTATCATAAGAAGGGCATTTTACATAAAGCATCATGTGTGGAAACTCCACAATAAAATGGGAAAGTAGAGAGGAAGCATTAACACATTTTAACTGTTGCAAGGGCTCTGAAAATACAAGCTAATCTACCCATAAAGTTCTGGGTAGACTATATTCTTCATATAGTCTATTTGATAAAACGGGTACCTACTCCCATTTTATCCTATAAGACTCCTTATTATGTTTTGTATGGCATTAATCCTGACTTTAATTCCTTAAGAGTATTTGGTTGCTTCTACTACGGAGGCAAGCAGAGGAAAGTTTGATACTAGAGCAAGGAAGTGTTCGTTTCTTGGTTTTTCTATAGGTACTAAAGGCTATAAAGTTTTTGACCTAAACACTAAGCAACTTCTTGTACCTAGGGATGTGATCTTTTATGAAGATCAATTTCCTTTCCTCACGTCCCCTACAGAACAAACTTTAGCTGCCCTATTTTACCTACCTTTTCTTCTCCTACCTCTGTTGATCTATCACCTTCACCTATCTTATTTATTTCTTCTCCACCTTCCTCTCCCTCACCACTTTCTTAACCTATTCGCCTCTCCATAAGACCATCCTAACCACTCTCTTACCTTAGAGACTATAACTACCCTACTCTTCCTCACACCTCCCCTCATATCCTTTCTTTTGTTCTCTCTTATGAGTCCCTATCGCCTCAGCACCAAGCCTTTTCAATTGGACTTGCCTCTCTTAAAGAACCTACTTCTTACACACAGGCAATTCAACACAAGGAATGGCGAGATGCAATGGAAGCCGAATTAAAAGCACTAAAGGAGAATCATACCTGGAACCTTACCTTTCTTCCTCCAGGTAAGAAAGCTATTGACTCCAAATGGGTTTAGAAATACAAGTTCACTGTAGATGGGAGTCTTCAACGTTGCAAAAGCAGAGTTATAGAGAAAGGGTTTACTCAGCAGGAAGGCTTTGACTACACATATTACGATATGGTAGCTCCAGACCATCAAGTGGTTTCATATACACTTCTTCGTTTAATTCTCCATGTAAAAGCGCATTGTTTATATATAACTGATATAAATGTCATTGTTTTGAAGCAACCAGGGTCAGAAGAACTCGAATTGTGGTTGGCTTTGACTACACTGAGACTTTCTCTCCAGTAAGTAGTCAAGCCAACCATAATTCGAGTTCTTCTGACCCTGGTTGCTTCAAAACAATGACACTTATATCAATTATATATAAACAATGTGCTTTTACATGGAGAATTAAACGAAGAAGTGTATATGAAACCACCTGATGGTTTGGAGCTGCCACATCCTAATATGGTTTACAACATTTGGAAAAGCCTCTATAACCTGAAACAGGTAAGTCGGCAATGGCACTGTAAGCTCTCCTCGGCATTGCTCTAGACTAGGTTCATCCAGTCTCAATCAGACCACTCCATGTTCACAAAGAAGCTCCATGGCAATCTCATTATCTTACTCGTGTATGTTGATGAAGTCCTGTTGTCTAGCAACTACCTCATTCTCCTCCATCAAACAGTTCCTGGACAGTGCTTTAAAGATTAAGTATCTTAGTTGTGCTAAATTTTCCTAAGGCTTGAGCTTGCTCAATCTTCTTCCAAAATCAACCTCTTCCAACACAAATACATTCTTGACTTGCTTCAAAACTTTAGCTTTCTACTTTTCAAGCCTTCTTCTGCACCGATGGACACCAACCTACGTTTAATTGACCAAGGTGAACCTCTTACGGATGTCACAAACTACAGATGTCTCATAGGAAAGTTAATTTACTTGACTACGTCGTGACTGATATCTGCTTCGTCGTATAACATCTCTCACAGTTCATATCTAGTTCGACAACCTCTCATCTACGAGCTACTCATTGGGTGCTTCGATACCTAAAGGAGTCACCAGGCCAAGGTATTCTGTTATGAAGTGACTCTTGTCCAAAGCCTCGAGCTTTTTTTGACTCTGACTAGGGTAGCTGTCCCGACTCCAGAAAATCGATTATCGACTACTGCTTGTTCCTTAAAGACTCTTTGATTTCCTGGAAATAAAAAAATAGGTGACTGTCTCTTTTGAGGCTGAGTATTGCTGTAAGACCTTAACTTATACGCTAGTTGTAATTTTACATGTTCATGAAAGTACATGTATGATAGGTATTACAAATTACGAGATGATTAAGAATTGCATATGACTTGAATTTTGGTTTAATGAATCCTACTTAGTGAATTGGAATTAATTGATACTATTAGAGAATTGAGGTATTAAGATATACATTTGGACTAAGAAAATTGTCAAGTGGAAAGGTAAGTTGGAACATGAAAATTAGAATGACTAAGCCTATGACTTAGTGACATTTGGCATAATTGATGCATTAACAAATAGCATAGTTAAAAAAATTGACAAGTGGCAGCAATAAGTGTGTGACAATTGGCTTAATATATTGGTGACATCTGGCAGCTCTAGTGTGGGACAAATGAAGAATATGCATAGTGACATATGTTGATACAACTTGATGACACCTAGTAATGGATGAAGCAAGTATCTGCTGGAGTAACTGTTTTGCTCATTCTTCACTATTTTGCACTCTCTCACCACCGAAACTCTCTCATTTACTCTCAACTTCTGGATTTTTTGGGATCATTTTCTTTTGGAATCCTTGTAAGTTACTACATCAAGAAAGCTACTTTATACTACTTTTTATGTTTTATCATCTTATATTTAACTAGATTTCGGAAGTGTTATGGTAGTATGAAAGGCTGGTTTGGTTAGTTTTTTGAAGAAAGAACTTGAACGTAATTAGTTAAGGGATTACTAAAATTGATAGTATATATTATTACAAGTTTTATGATAATTGAATTGGTTTGAAATATGTGTTAAGATGATGATAAATGAATGCTAGAAAAATGGTCTTTGTATGACAACTTCCGGTTTGATTTTGATGTGTGGAAGATATTGATTTGTAAGTTACTTAATGAATGATTTTTGAATTGGTTTGGACATGAATTTGATGAGATATTGAAGCATGAATAAGGTAGAATTGAAGTGAAATTGATGAACTTTGGTGAAGGTGTGTCGAATGGAAATAAAGAAGTCAAGTTTTGGAAACAATTTGGAAGGTTCACTCTTCCCACGATTGTGGGATTTGTAAGACGTACTCTCATGGTCGTAGAAGTACTTAGGAAGTGGAAAATGTTGGTTTTAGACAATTATTGGACTATATAAGGTTAAGGTACTTAATAATGGTTTAAATAGACTTAATTGAGCTTAAAAATGAACCTAGTTTGATGTGGAATAAGTTCATTAAAGGTTGTATCAGATTTGGATTTTTAATTGAAGTAATAACTTAAAGAAGGTGCTATTAGATAACAAAGTAACTAATTTTGGCACTTATAAGTTGTTAAAGGAATGAAGTATACTTATGAACACAAATATGTTTTAAATGATAAAAGTGACGTGTTAGTTATGAATGTTTGAGAATTTCGAAATTTAGGTGAGTACATGTAAAGTGTAATTACTTAATGTATTCCTTGGTGCATTATTACAAATGCTTATGTTTATAAGGCATGATAAGTTTGACTCAGAAAGAATGGGCTCAATTTGAACATAAGGAAATAAATTCATACTTATGCATTATTTCCTTATCATGTGATTATGATATTGTGATGATTTTGGACCATCAATTATCCGAGGAGTTTGATAATTGGGATTGTATTGGAAATGCTTTCTAATTGTGTGTATATACATAATGTATGATGAATCAATACATTTATTGTTGCTTTAACGCATATGTTTGCATTTATAAAGCATGTTAAGTTTGATCAAATGAATAAGGTTATATATTATGCACTATATCATTTACATGAAATTATGAAATCTGAAATCTGAAATGGTTTGTTTTAAAAATGTTAAGTCCTATTCGTGGGTAAATAGGCATGCCTAGAAGGGTCTGCAGCTACTTTTGTGACACTAAGGTGTCTCCTGATATTGAAATTTTGGTGACTCCTGATATTGACACTTTGGTGTCTCTTGATATTTGACATAACAGTGTCTCATGTTACTGAGACATAAATCTCCCTATTCTATGATACCAATTACGGTATCTTTTGTTCTGGTCTCGTTACCACTTATGTAAAAAGGATTAGTAGTCTAACTTCTTTTGTATTTTGATACATGTTCAGTTTTGATAAAAACAAGTTCAGTTATGATGCAAAACAAGTTTTTTTCTGATAGGAGATAAGTTCTGATTTGATTCAAAATAAGTTCTGTTCTAATATAAGTCATATTTTGACCTGAAAGGATTATATCCTATTATGATATTCAATTCTAATACTTATACATTATGTTTTGATATTTATGAGTTTTGTTCTAATGTAAGAATGTTCTGTATAGATTTATAAATCATATTCTGTTTAAGACATAATGTTTGGATTACTCTGTATTATGAACAATTAAAGATTGTGGTGATATGATTTGAATCTGTATTTATGAATGTTAGACGACTGTTAGAAATAGTCGCCATTATGCATTATATTTAGTTATCCCCACTAAGCTATATGCTTAGCACGGTAGTTTTGCCTCTGTGTAGGTTCTGATAAGAAGGTTAAAGATTGGGACAAGGACTACCATCGTGGTCAATGAAGAATATATTTTGTTTTGAAAGATGTATATTTGAGTTTTTAAGTTGTATCTGTGTATCTGTCAATATCAAACAGTTTGTATTTTGTTTAATGGTTTGTAATAACTTTATTATAGGATGGATTATGTTTAAGGCATGTATTTTGATAACTTCATTATATATGAAGTACATTAGAGTTTGTTTACAACAACATTTAATGATATGTAATGTATGTTTGTTTGAGTTTTTAAAATGCATGTAAGGAATGTTTAGTATGTTTTGAAATGTTTCAGTTCTATTTTGTGTAGCATCTACATATCCTTCCAGGGGATATGTGGGTGTTACAATCACTCTCTTACCTCAACCACCTGTGAGCTCCAATGGGCCTCCTACCTTCTTTGCGATCTTGAAGTCCTTCACCCAAACCTGGCTTATCTTTGCTATGACAACCACTCTGCGATCTACATCATCGAAAACCCTATCTTTCACGAGCGGAAGAAACACTTCAAACTTGATTGTCATTTGGTTCGGGAAAAGGTTAAATCCGGCGTCGTTCACCTTCTCCCGGTATCCTCCAGTGCTTAGCTTGCCAATATCTTCAAAAGTCTCTCACGCAACAAGCTTTTCATGCCTTACTTCACAAACTGGGCGTTATACATGATGTATACCGTCCAGCTTGTGGTGACATATGAAAGAATGACGATTGCAACCCTAATTGCAGATTCCAATCGCAACCCTGATTTTACTAAAACCTAACTGATAAAAAGAATTTTGGACTGGGTTATGGAGTGGGTCTCCCCTCTGGAGCTGGGCCTCATCTCACGAACAGATCAAGGTCTCCTTCTGGATCTTCTTTTTGGATGCATTTCCAAGTCTGAGAGAAGTAGTCAGG
Source organism: Erythroxylum mucronatum (assembly GCA_027563825.1). Classification (NCBI taxonomy): domain Eukaryota; kingdom Viridiplantae; phylum Streptophyta; class Magnoliopsida; order Malpighiales; family Erythroxylaceae; genus Erythroxylum; species Erythroxylum mucronatum. The sequence continues at coordinate 11,720,104 of JAOSBP010000205.1, read as the reverse complement.
CCCATGTCTAGTCTCTTCTATTTTATTTTCTACTTTATTTCCTTTTTACTTAATTTGTTACAAAGATTATTTTTCTGTTTTTGTTTACATAGTTATGTTATAACAAATTTTATACCTAAGCCTATAAAAGGCGATTATCCTCTCTAATAGATTTTGAGCCAAAATTCTTCCTTTATCTGTTTTTCAACAATTATCACTAAATTACTACCTAGTAATATGAAAGATCATTGGCTTGTGATGATATTCCTTAGACCAACTAATCCACAAGTTTGTGATCCAGTTATATCTTTTTTTCTTAACCTAGAGTGTGACATAATTCAAAGATTCTAGATATGATAACTACAATTCTAGAGCAAACCCCCTAATATCATATCACAGTAAGAAGCTGATAATTGCCGCATCCCAAGTTTTTGTAGCTTCCTTGAGACTGTCGATGTTGGGAGCTACCATGAGCTTTCCTTCAAATTCAACAGGAGGGCTATAGAATAGAGAAGAGTTTGAGCATTTGTCTTCCTAGTGTCATGCATGGTGGAGATGGTCTTCGGAAAAGCGTTGTTCTTATCCGACATTGGAGGTTTCTCTTTGGCTGCTTGGTTGATGGGTTTCAAGTGTAATCACTACCTAGGACAACCTAGGCGATCACACAGTGTCAATGGAGTCGGCAAGGGTTTGAAGAAGATCATCCTGCGGAGTGATTCTGGTTAGACGGGGAAGTAGTGGGAGCCGTTATGGAGCAGCTGGCCGTATCAGAGAAAAGGGTTGCAACACCTATTTTATTCTTATCATTGTCAGTATCTCAGGTCAGTGGTATCATATTTCTGTACAGTTTCTAGAGTGCAGGTTACTCCCAGGAAATTTCCTTGTTGCTTCTTTGTTGTTGTGTGCAAGCCTGTGTGGTTTCCTTATTTTTGCTTGCTATTACATTTTGTGTTGATTTGTCCTAACAGAAATGGCTCTGGTTTTGTTTTTTTTGTTTTTTACTATACATGAGACTTCTATCATATGGCTTCTTTTTGTTCTTGATCTAGTCACAATTTCTCATCGTTTAATTGTCTAATTCTTTTAAAAGACTGCATGGGAGAGTTTGCGAGTCCTTGCCATCACCCGACCTATTTTCTTTCCCTAGTGACTGGAGTAGCCATGATCCATTCTTCGTTTTCGCTCGATCACTCTGTTTACGATTCTGGGTTTGGCTTGGGGACACAATAGAGTTGCATGCACGACCACCGAGGATTGTCTTTCACGTTGCAGGTTCTCCTAGCATGTCAAGGTTGTATTTGCTTCTCGAGCCTCCTGACAACCAACCGTTGTCACAAGAAACAGTCAGTTATCGTCGTTTAATAATCTTATTTTTTTCAGTCTTCAATATATTGGTGCTTCACTGTTACGCAAACCAACCTCTCCTTTAAATCCATAAGCCCCCCGTATGCTTTAAACTTTTCCCTAGTTTGGCTTCTTTTTCAGCTCTCTCGGGTTGTATACGTGTTGCTTCCTTTTCGGGTGTGCAAATCTGTCAGGTCGTATTCTTCTTTATTAGTATTATTATTTTTTCTTTATCATTATTATTATTCTTTAGTATTATTTTTATTGCTATTATTTTTATTCTTATTTATTTATTTCGATTAGTAATTATTTTATTTATCAAGTTATTGGTTTATTCACATTTTATTCATTATTATCAATACTTTTATTCTTTTAGTGGTTTAGTGTTATTATTATTATTTTTATTTTTATTGTTATTATTTTACTATTATTATCCTTTTATTAGTCTCTTACTAGCTTTAGTTTTTCTTTCTTCTTCTTCTTCTTCTTCTTCTTCTTCTTCTTCTTCTTCTTCTTCTTCTTCTTATTATTATTATTATTATTATTATTATTATTATTATTGCTGTTGTTGTTGTTGTTGTTATTTGTGAATAGTATTATTAGTGTTCTTTGCATTTATTTTAGCTATATCTTAAAATTTGGGTTTTTTTTTCATTACTTGTATTTTCATTTATTTTACCTGTATCATTTTTTATATTGTCCCAGTTGTATGAGGGTCGACTGATTACAGCCTCTCTATTATATAGGGGTAAGGTTGCGTGCTATCGGACCTTCCCAGACTCTACTTCATTGCGAGATTTCAAACATGACAATGATAAGGATGATTGTTTGCACAGGTTTAGTTAAAAAGAAACTGCTGACACAATTCTGATTACATCCTTAAAAATTATTAGAAGAAAAAAGAAGAAGAAGACGAAGAAGATATTCTCTCCCGTCCCTACATTTCTAGACACAAAGACAATTTTTGTCTTTGCTTTGGAAAGATCACGGACTCAAATGCATAACAGCTAGTGTTCTGTCGTTTTTACATACAATATCGTCATCATGACCGTCGGATCCCTTTAGACAGCCATCGGTAAAATGGCCGGTGCAGCTAAACATTTCCGCTTGCTCTATATATATATGACACCAAATCTTCAATAGGCACATCTCTAGGTTTCTCTACAAGCTACCTTGCACCAACCCAATCCCGATGATGAGCACTATTCTCGTTACCTTCCTCATCTTTTCTCTACTCTCTTTATCATCATATGCTTTGGTGCAGGACTTCTGCGTTGCAGATTTGAGTGCTCCAGATACTCCAGCTGGCTACCCTTGTAAGCCAAATGTTACAGAAGCTGATTTCGTTTTCTCTGGCCTAGGCATCCCGGGAAATACTTCAAACCTTATCAAGGCCGCAGTGACACCTGCTTTTGTCAGTCAATTCCCAGGTGTAAATGGCCTTGGAATTTCCATGGCTCGTTTAGACTTAGCCGTTGGTGGAGTTGTTCCAATGCACTCACACCCAGCTGGTTCAGAAGTCCTTATCGTGGTTCAGGGTTCCATCTGTGCAGGTTTCATTTCTTCAACAGCTAATCAAGTTTACTATAAGAACCTTAAAAAGGGTGATATTATGGTATTCCCACAAGGACTCTTGCATTTCCAGATAAATTCAGCCAAGCGTTTATCAGTAGCTTTTGTTAGTTTCAGTAGTCCAAATCCGGGCCTACAGATAGTGGACTTCGCTCTGTTTGCAAATGATTTGCCTTCTGAAATAATTGAGGCAGTTACATTCCTCGACGATGCTCAGGTTAAGAAGCTCAAAGCTGTTCTTGGTGGCAAAAATTAAGCTCTATCCGCATTTTCTTTAAATAAATGGGAGTCAGGATATCAATCTTAGTTTGTGGTCCATTTTATGGTGTTCCTTGTTTCTCCTCAGTCATGAGACGGTGGTCTCTCCAGCAGGATTCTTCTAGTCGGTGATTGTTCCCCAGTATTGAATCCAGTTAGTGTTCCGAAGTTTGGTTGTTCACGTTTGAACCGAGTGCTTGATCCCAAGCATTCTTACCAGAAATTCTTTCTTGAGCAAAAAGCGCAAATGGCTGACTACATGCATTCTACTTTTTTGTTGAATTTCACAAGATAATTTCTCAAGACAATTCACTCGAAAAATTTGATAGTTGATATACGGTAGAACGATAGTTACCCCAACATATAGGAGAGCTCTTTCTTCATCGTACATTTACATAAACCAATGATAGAAATTAAGCAGAATCATAACGTTATCATTATTTTATGGATGACGTTGCCACTTGTCAGTAGGGTCACTAATATATTAATAACTTTAATGCCTTAATAAGATAATATTATTAAAATATTCTAATATAATATTAAGTTTTGATTCATATCATAAATTAATAATTTATATATGTATATAAATATGTTTACTTCGGAAGTATGAATACGATTCTACCTTCACATTTTTCATAATTTATCGAGATATAAATTATCATCCCCCACGTTTTATTATGTTGAAATAAGTCATAAACTTTTAAAAAGCCAATCCTACTTGCTCTTCGTAGATTCTTGTTCGTGATGGAGACAATAGTGTCACGCACAAATCTAGACCTTTTGGCAAGCCAATCAGTTTGAACGCCAATTCTTGGGGAACCCGTTATGATCTATATTCTTTGTTGTTGCTACGCAAATACAGCGTGGAAGAGGATTCGCATAGAAACTCTCCTCCAGGTATAGAAACTCTCCAGGTTGCCGTTGAGAAGGTGCTCCAATTCGATCCTTGTGAAGTTCTTTTACTTTGGAACTGAATTTTTTCCAAGATATCATTCCTTCGTCCAATTCTTCTACAAGTTTAACAATGTTCCTCCTGTATCAACGTCAGTGATACTTGTTTAAGTGACGACTACAAATAAAGCTAATTTATATACAAAAAAGAACATGAAGATAGAACATTGCCTGTCTAGACTGGTAGTCATCTCTTGAAGTTGTCGAATCGCCTATGACCCTGATGATTATTAAAAGAATATTTAATATTATAGAATGATTTAAAGTTGTTAAAAATAAAGTCGGTGTGGGTCTTTTTGTCGAAATAGAATGACCTTCCTTTTTCTTCTTTTTCCTTTTATTTATTATTTATCGTTAATAGTATCAAATTTAAATATAATATGCTTAGACCGAATCAGCATTTTTTTTTGTTTTACGCCCCGTAATTAAAGATAAAATTTAGAAAGTAGTAAAGAGAAGATATGATATTTGTTAAGAGATAAAATTTTATCTATTAAGATAAAGTTATTATCTGTTAGGATTAAACTTTTAAAGTTTTGATTTATTTGTTTAATCTTTATCTAGAAACTATTTAAGTTTGTTATTTCATTCCTTATATATTTAGGCCTTCAATAACAATGTAAAGTGAATCTATTAATAAATTACTTCTTGCATTATCTCTTTTTTATTCTACTCTATTTTAGTTAGTTTTTGGTTTTTAAATTCCAACATAATATCAGAGCTTTAGATTCTTGAGAGACCTATGAGTAATTAAGTGAGATAGCAAGAAAGTGAAAAGATAGTGGAGAAACCCTATCTAGCAAAGGTTCTATCATCGAAGAAGAAAGGAAACATTCTCCAATGTACAAATTGCAAGAAGCCGGGTCATAAAGAGGAATGTTGTTGGCACAAAGGAAAGCTTCAATGCTATAACTGCAAAAGATTTGATCATCTGCAAAAGTATTGCAGATTTAAAAAAGAAGAACAAGCAAAATTGGTTGAAGTGGTTGAAGAAGAAACTTTTTTTTAACAATAAAGAACAAATAAATATAGTGCAAGTGATTGAAGAAGACAACATCTTCTAGTTGATGAGAAGTGCACCAAGACGTATCATAGAGATAAGTGCTCTACAGAGATAAGTAATGAGAGAAGTGCTCATGTTGAAGAATAGAGAGAAGTGCTCCAAAGAAAAGAATTGTGGAGAAATGTATTCTAACTATTGAAGGGTGATGGGAAGTACATCATCAAATTCAAAAAGTCTTACAACTTTGAATCAAGAGGGATTGTTGGAGAATGATTCAAAGTTGTTAAAAATGAATTCTTTGTTTAAAGATAAAATTTGGAAAGTAGTAAAGATAAGATATGATATTTGTTAAAAGATATAATTTTATCTATTGAGATAAAGTTATTATCTGTTAGGATTTAAATTTTTAAATTTTTGATTTGTTTGTTTAATCTTTATCTAGATATTAACTAAGTTTGTTATTTCATTGCTTATATATTTAGGTCTTCAACATCAATGTAAAGTGGACCTATCAATAAATTACCTCTTGCATTATCTCTTTTCTATTATACTCTATTTTAGTTAGTTTCTGGTTTTTAAATTCCAACAAGGTATCAAAGCCTTAGATCCTTGAAAGACCTATGAGTAATTAAGTGAGAAAGCAAGAAAGTGAAAAGATGGTGGAGGAAGCCTATCTAACAAAGGTTCCATCATCGAAGAAGAAAGGAAACATTCTCCAATGTACAAATTGCAAGATGCCAGGTCATGAAGAGGAATATTATTGGCACAAAGGAAAGCCTCAATACTATAATTGTAAAAAATTTGGTCATCTGCAAAAGAATCGCAAATTTAAAAAAGAAGAACATGCAAATTTGGTTGAAGTGGCTGAAGAAGAAACTTTTTTTTTTGAATTAGTTGAGAGAAGTGCTCAACAACGGAAAGATAATGAGAAATGCATCATACAGGGAAGAGATGCGCTTCACAAAAAAGAAACATAGAGAGATGTGCTCCAATATTTATAAGTTGATGATAATGTGCATTAACAAAAATTTGAAGATGGTAGTGAGAAGTGCACCAATACGTGTTTGGAGAGACGTGCTTCAATAATTACAGGTTGATGAGAAGGACATCAACGAGAATTGGTGAAGAGAAGTGCTTCACATAATATTCTGAAGATTAGGAGAGAAGTGCTCCATTCTTGAAATTTTGAATTAAGAGGGAGTGTTAGAGAATTAATTCAAAATTTTATAGTTGTTAAAATTCCTTGAAAATATGTCTTAGATTATCTTTAATCTTATCTTATAAGCTAGAATTGGTAGCTAAAAAATCTATTTTATTTGTTTGTATTTTATCTGTATAAAGCAACCATGTTTAATAATAAAGTATGGGAGTGTTACGTATTCTTTAATCTTTATCTTATACCATCTTTATTCATCTTCTTTTTTTCAAAAATCCCAACATTTAACGCTTCTGCCGTCGACAGAAACGAATGAGTGTAGATGTTAGGGAAGTTGTCCTTGAGGTACTGGATACTTCCTTTTCCATATGGCCGACCAGCTACCAAGTATATGCTAGTGTTAGAAGGAAATCCAAGGCCTTTTAGCAAAAGGGAAGTCTCTCTAGGTGTCAATAGACAACGTCAAGTGACCTATTTTCTGTACCATTTATTTCTTTCTTAATCCAATGGCTGACTTGATAGCGCAACTTTCGCAGCTCTGCATCTTCTTTTGCTGTTAAATTATGATTGTAGCCTGTAAATGCAAGCATATCTTTCTCATTGAAGCCTGTAAATGTATTACTTGGGTTGGACATATATCGATGTAGTATATTGTAACTTCAAGATGGAGTTTAAAAATCAAATATATACATGAATCCTAATACTTGAGTAAGCGTAAGAGAATTACAGTCAGTACTTGCCTCAAGTGCAAAGCAAGATAGGAACTTCCAACTTCTCTCATTCTAGCCACCAAGGTGTTTCCAAGTTTTTCTATGGGGTGCTGAATGCCTTAATGCTTCATAATTAACTTTGCATCTAAGCTTTTGTATGGAGTCAGGGACATTATTGTTTGCAAGGCGAAAATTAGTTCCATTGAAGTTGATTACTTTGTGATGTTTCATCATGGGTAGGACTGTTTTCTGGTAGTAGCTAGGATGAAAATTTTGGATAAAAAACTGACTATTATATTTAGGAACAGAATGGGAAGAGTAAAAGAGAGAGTGAGTGAGAAATGAACCTTAGCCGCATATGTAGGGGTGATGATGAGAGGCTCAGTTCCCGCATAGGTGGGTGGCAATTTCTCAACAATGATGATGTCGTCTTTCAGGGCATCAACGAAGTGCTGCCAGTTGAATAGATCCTTAAAGCCACTAAAGAAAACATTGAGTTTCGTCATGGTGGATTAAGAAAAACCATAATATGGACAAATCATGCAAGAACATTAGCTATATGTCGACGAGCAATATATGAACGCAACAACTTAACTATAGGTTTTACTGTTGGAAAAGTGATGATACTTGCTGTTCATTCTGTACTGTCTAATATTCTTTCATACAGTTGTTTTTATATAATTTAATAGAAAAAGGGTTTTTTTTTTTTTTAACGAAATGCATTATTAGATTGAAGGAACAGGTTTGGGAAGCATCACTCTGGGGACCCTTTCTTTTTCCTAGGAGGGGAAGGCTCTGGTTGATCAGCAGCAGAATAAGGAGCATATAATATACGAACCTCCTATCAGCCCAATAGGAAGCATGGTCAAGAGAAGGGAGGACCAGAGTTGCATTCATAATTTTAGCTACAGCCAGGGGCGGATCCAGAATATGATTATCAGTTTTATCTCTGTCACTCTTTAATTAATGCCAATATATTTATTAAGAACCTACATGTGTAATTGAGCTAAATAGTCATGTTTCGACCAAGTTTATCTGGGGACAAATGTATATTGTACATTCTTTATTCAATAACCAATGATTTAAAAAAGAGGAGTTTGGCCGCAAGCATATTATATATGAAAAGTGTTGCCTATTAATTTAATTTAATTCAAACTTTAATCTAATGTTATATATTTTTAATTTATACTTAACTTCTAAAAAATGCCTTCTTTTGTTAATACAAACATATTTTCTCTATTTTTAAATCAATATGTTATTCACTATCTAATATACAATTTTATTTCAAAATTTTCAAGACTACATTAAGGAAAAGCTAAAAATAATTAGAATGTAAATTTTTATCTAAACATTGGATTTATAGTAAGCTTAAAAGCTCCTTCCCCTGCTAAATATTAACCATGGAAGAGAAGAATATTCCTGAACCCATACACGCATACAACTGTTAGCCTGGTTGATGGCAGTTCTTTAAGGGTAGATCACACAAACCACCCATTAGCACAAATGTTGAGAACACCCAGAAACAAGCATATCCCACAAAGTACGGAGAGCATCCAGCGCCAAAGATATTTCCTCCCTCTCAAGTCAAGTTCAATTGCACCAATATTACCCCACCCTTCAGTGAGAAAATGACGAGAGAGTAGAATAATGGTACGAAGGATGTATGAGAGCAGGAAGGTGACAAATGATAAAACAACAACTCTACTCATTCAATCATCAGGAGGAAAAAAATACATATCGTTGTAACAAACTATGACCTGTCAAAGGACAAATGTACAGATTACAAGACAATAGCACAAGCTGTCTAAACAAATTTTGGTTATTCCTCTCCTCACAATCGTCCACTACTTGTCTTGAATTCATTGGTCTTGAATTTACTGATTCTCTAACATTCCCCTCAAATTGAACTTCCTCTTAAGTTTCAGTTTGTCTCTCAGATATTGGAATTGCTAAGAAGAGATAGCCTTCGTAAACACATCTGCTGGTTGTTCAGATGAAGGTATATATTATTGATAAGTACATATTTGTCTAATATTTATGTTTTAATTATTCTTTTTTTATCCTCTTATTGATTTAATTATTGGGACTTAATTTAATTTAATATTTCTTTGTAGGGAATTATAATATTCGCATGATATAGGAAATTAAGAGGAAAACAACAACTAATTTAGGCAACAGTGGGCTAAGGGTTTGGAAACGTTGAAGCACACACAAGTCGACTTACACACCATACAAGTCGACTTATGATGCACAAGTCAACTTATCGAAGAGCGGAGATGAAGTTTTTACAGAAAACGTTGCTGTAAGTCGACTTACACCACATAAGTCGACTTATCAAAGAGCGGAGATGAAGTTTTTACGGAAAACGTTGTTGTAAGTCAACTTACACACCACGACAAGTCGACTTACATACCACGACAAGTCGACTTACAAGTATAGCTGAACATGTTTATGACAAAGTCAAGTGAGGCCCAAGGGAAGTGTCAGAAATTGAGGGCCCACTTCATACAAAAACCTAGGGGGGACTCTAATAGAAGGGACGGTAACTTTCAGGACAGCAGCCGCAATCAAGAGAGGACAGGAATTAACAGTCGTACGTGGGTGGAACTTGTTTTTCTTCTTTCCTTTGTTGTTTAGACTATGTTAATCAAGAATCTTGTTTTATTTAATTCCGTTATGAGTAGCTAAACTGTTTTAGTCGGGGAATTCCAATTGTTATGCTTTGACTCGTGAGACCTATT
>JAOSBP010000205.1:11683634-11697264 GCA_027563825.1 Erythroxylum mucronatum | reverse complement strand
AGTAACCCTAACAAGAAAACCCGCTTATGCTTTATAAGGGTTAATTCAAGATAATATGTACATGTTTCATGATTTCCAAAGAGTGTTGGAAATTCAAAAAAAAAATTACTAAGGAGTAATGACGAAGATCATGTTTCATGTTTTCACAAGCGTTGGATTTCAGAATCAAGCGGGATCCAACATAAGTGGTATCAGAGCAAAGTTGGATTCCGGAAACAAGCGGGATCCAACATTATTGGTGACTTTAATTTTTCTAAATGCTTATGTGATTTATGTGCAAGCATTAACTTGATGCCTTTGTCTGTTTTTAGGAAATTAGGATTAGGAGAGGTCAAGCCAACATCCATACTGATTCAATTTACGGATCAATCTATCAAAAGACATATGGAGTCGTAGAAGATGTGTTGGTAAAAGTAGACAAATTTATTATTCCTATTGATTTAGTGGTATTGGATTTTAAAGCTGATAAAAATTGTCCATTGATTTTGGGTAGGCCCTTTATGAATACTGGTAGGGCATTAGTTGATGTGCAAGTGCTACACGACCGTGACTTTATGGAAGAACAACCATTGCATTTTGAATTAATTAATAAAATTATGCTAATAATGTAATGTTAACATCAAATGTAATAATTGAAATTAAGAAATAAATGTAAAAAAGAGTGTATATTAGCGATAACTTTTTTATATTTATTTATTTATGTATTAACGAATTAAAATGAAAATTGACAAAATACAAAAATACAATGTTAATATATTCATTACAAATAAGAGTACCATAATGATGATGATTGTAAATGATAATTATGTGTCATTTCCAATGCAATCTTTAACTAAGATTCCTTGCCCATTAACTTTGTTGTCACATATGGTGGAGTAAAGAAGTAGAAGATCACACAAGGGGAAGAAAGATAATATTTTGACAAATTTCAAGTATCTTCTCACGTAAGTTTTGTTTGTTTTTTCATCTGTAGATTTTCTTACTTGCTTTTTATTATCATTCCCTCTCTCTTAATCTCTATCACTAAGCAATTCTTGAGTTCACTTGTTTTTAATTATCATTCCCTCTCTCTGTCTCTCTAAGCAATTCTTGAGCAATGGCTTAGCAGACCCCAACTTTTGGTGAATGCATCTTTTGATGTCTGCCTATTTTGAAGTCTTTATAATATGACTCTATTGCTGATAATACCTCATTTTGTTAATTTACTTTTATTATTAAATTTAATGTGGAGAGATATAAGGTACTTTAGTGCTTGCCTCTAGTGGTTCTTAAACTGAAGTTGTTCTTTATGTTTTCCTTAAAGTGAGTTTTGAAGCTATTTTGATTATTTTGGTACATTGAAGTCATTCATTTCTTACTTTTTTGTTTCTGTTTATACATCTATGTGAGTGATAATTAATGTATATTCTAAAGGTTGAGTTGCTTACTATTGACTTCTGATTTAGACCTTTTAAAGCATATTATTCATTTACTAGGAATAATTTGCGAATTTTTTCAGTTGTGTGTTAGAGATAAGATAAGAACATATAACTACACAAAGTGAAACCTTTAATTCTCCAATCACTTTTTCTATTATATGAATTAAAGAAAGTATGCAGAGCAAACTAAAATACCTCCTAATATTTTATGAACACAACTTTTTCATTGTGTTAATAATTTAATTTGAAAACAAAGCAATAATGATACTTTGCTTGTGAATTTGACAGGTGTAAAAATGGAAGGTAGACCTACTCCATACCATCGATTAGATTATGAAATTGAGGAGCAGCATAAGAATGATATTGGCATTGGCAATGAGAATGAGAGTAGTAATATGAATTATTTGGTTGGCAATGAGACTCGTAATATGAATTCAACTGATTTGGTGAATTCGCATTATATGGAGAATTTAAACGAAGTCTACTCATTTGTTCCAAGAGACTTAATACCAAAATTTGGCATAGAGTTCGATACAGAAGAAGAGGCTTATCAATTTTATTTAATTTATGCCAAACATGTTGACTTTGGAATAAGAGGAAGAAAAAGTCACAAAGATAAATCTGGTAAATTGACTTACAGGCTTTTTTGTTGTAGTGATAAAGGTAAAAGGATGCCTGATAAAAGAGATTAGTATGTAAGAGCTCCACATTATGAAACAAGATTTGGTTGTGAGGCACGAATGAAAGTTAATAGTGTGAAAACTAGAAAATTTCAAGTGATTCAATTTATCGAGGATCACAATCACTATCTTTCAATTCCTTAAAAAAAACTTTTTCATAGAAGTCACAAAAAGATATCTTCAGTTGTAACAATGCAAATCGAAATGACTAATGATGTGAGAATTCCACCAAAAGCATCCATGATCATATGGTGAGAAGCAGGTAGGATAAATAATCTTGGCTTTATTCCAGAGGATTATAGGAATTATTTAAGATCTAAAAGAACAAGAGACATGAAGAAGGGAGATATAGGTGACTTGCTAGAATATTTGTATAAAATGAAATTTGAAGATCCTAATTTCTTTTGTGCCATTCAAGTAGATAAAGATGATTTGATAACTAATATATTTTGGTCAGACGCAAAGATGAGGAATGAATACTTAGACTTTGGTGATGTTATTTGCTTTGATAATACTTACAAAAAAAAATGGTGAGAGTCGCCCAACCATCCATTATAATAAGTTGGATGGCTAGGATTTTAAAGGCATAGCAGGGCACAGCAATTCCGGAGCAATAGATCTGCTCGCATTCTTGATGGATGACATTCGAGTAATGATGAAGGGAATATAATGGTAAAGGATTTGGGCTTAGAAGGCTAACCTTAAAAATTGATAGTTACCGAATAATGCAATTAGTAGTTAGCTAAAATAGCAAGTTAGCTTTATTAAGATTTGATCGCACAAGAAACACAGATAGATGCACATATTTTCACCGAGCCGTGTACATGTGCACGTATCTAACAATGAGGTGGCACATAACATGATAAGGCAATTAAGATTTATTTGGGAGCCTAAAGTTAGAGTTGGAAATTGGAATCATATTTAGGCTCTTAATGATGTAAAAGGGTAATATCCTATTATATAATGATTATCTTTTTAATTAACTGTTTGTTTCTATTTATATTTTTAGTTTTCTTTTTTTTAATTTAGTAGAAAAACATATTTGTTTGAGTTTTTAGTTTTTATTTTTGTTTTTGGTTTCTTTTAATTTTCAAAAGTTATGAAAACCACAAAAAGTGGATTTTATCTTTTGTTTTTATTTTTTATAATTTTTTACTATCAACCAAATATATATTATTTAACGATTTAATAAATTAATCATTAATAAGAATTATGAATTATGAATAATTTAATATTATAGTATATTTATTTAATTGAAATTAATTATTAATAAAATTTACGAATAAATTGATTTTATCAATAATTTATTTAATTTTGTAATAAAATTCATTTAATAATTATTACTACATATAATTTAATTTAATAACTAAAATATATTTAAAATAAATATTAATTTATACGTAAAATTTAATCTTTAATAAATATTACAAAAAAATTAAAATAAATTTAACTATTTAAAAGAATTTAGCTTTAAATTATATATAATATGTCATTATCATCAGTAATACATTGACATTATCAATCAAACATACTTTTGTTTTTATATAAAAAACGAAAACTGAAAATTAAAAACTGAAAATCATATAATGTTTTTATTAAAAATGATTCCTTTACAATTTTTATGAGAAAAAGTCTTACATTATTGAACATATATAATAATATAAAAATTACATAGTCTAAATTATTTAACGAACTAAAGAAAAAAATAAATGATAAAGTTAACCTAAATAATTATTTGAATAACTAAATTCAAAGGATTTAATATTTTATTAAAATTCTAATATTTAAAAACTTTTTAAAATATTTCTTAAACTGTTCTTAAAAAGGTGATCTAATATGAAGTAATGGATGTTATGGAATAAAAGATGTATATTACATGATTAAATGTTTTAATAGATAATAACTTTTATGCATAAGTAAATAAAGAAATTATATTTTACTTAACATCATTTCTTCCAAATCTCAATGTAATTTGTTGGAATGGACTACTATCTAGAAAGGCCCAATGGATAGAAAACTGAAGATCATACCTCATACAGCAATGGCGGGAAACACCAAGCAGTGTGTAACTGTAAACTAAGTAACCAAAACTCTATTCTCTCTCTCTCCGATCACCGATGGTTGTTCTCCGATCTCGCGAACCGTCGACGTCTCCTGGGAAATCCTCTGCCCTCCCCGAGCCGGACTCTCCCGATACTCTCCTCGCTATTAATGGACTTCTATTGCTTGCCTGTGGTTCGGTGGAAGCAGAATCTGTGGAGAATTTAGTTGAACCCGATATTGGTGGTGGAGAAGAGAAAGGGAAGAAAGTTGAAGAAGTTCTTATTAGTCAACGCAGTTCAGAGGATCAGAAATGGAATAGCTTTGAAGAGGGAGATGTTGCACTCATCACTCGAGGGATTCCGGAGGTACGGACAAGTCCCATTAACATTGACGATAAATGGAGTGGAAAGCATATTGATACTGATAGCTGGGAATATCGGTATAGAAGGAAACAATTTCGAGATTTAGCAAGGCCATCTGCTGATTATAGTCATCAAGATCCAATGAAGAATAACGATGGTGGAACGCCACCTCCTGAAGAGGAGCCCAAGCTTGAAGGTAGATCAGATCCTTTCTCTGCTGCTATAAAGTTCATCAGGGATAGAACTAAAAAGGGTGTACCTATATTGTGGACTCCAAACAACAATCGGGGTTCTAAGTCGTTCAAAGAATCTATTCCTTCACTGGTAGAAATTTGCTTGGGAAATCTTGCCAAGTATGCCGATGCTATCACTTCACTTGAAAATATCCCCGATGAATTGAGGCATCGACTCTGCCTATTGCTCTGTGATTCCCGGAGAATGGACAGTCGCTTTTTGGATCTCCTTATCCGCGGATCCCCTTCGGAAGTACGCATTGCAGACTGTTCGTGGTTGACTGAGGAGAAGTTTACAAAATGCTTTCTTGGGTGTGACACTAGTAATTTGATGGTATGGTTTGTATGGCTAAATTTTGTGTTGTACGTGCAGTGTTTTCTTACTCATATGCCTGAAATGGAGTTCTTGGAATGAACAAGTTTCCTGAAATTTTAGAGGATTGAAATTGTAGACTAACATTTATTGTTCTATGAAGGTACTGCAACTTGATCTATGTGCCAGCTGCTTGACAGATTATACACTGCGTTCTACCTTAGTCCGTTCACCTTTTAGCTTTCCTGTGCTCAGTACGTTATCCTTGACTGGTTCCCGACTTTCAGATGCTGGGCTTCAATCACTTATCTCTTCTGCCCCTGCTTTACAATCTATAAACTTGTGCCGATGCTTTCTACTTACATCTGCTAGCATTAACACTTTGGCAAACTCACTAAGGTCAGTTCTGAAGGAACTGTACCTTGATGATTGCCCAGGGATTGATGCCCCGACTATATTGCCAGCACTCAAGAAGGTGGAACGTCTGGAAGTACTGTCATTGGCTAGAATCGGAGATGTTTCTGATAAGTTTGTTCGGGTATTGATTGCTGCCAGGGGTCATATTATGAAAGAATTTATTCTGACTGATTGCATGTAATGCCCTTTAAAGTTCAAACTATTTATTAATACATGTCTGTTCATTGTACTGGGCCTTTATGGAGGCTCGTCCCGTTTTCAATTCCAGACACTTGCCCAATGCACTTATGCTCGTTCATTTCTCCTGGATGTTTCCATTTGATGCAGCAATTTGACTGATTCTTCCCTGAAAGTAATATCTGCATCCTGCCCTGGATTGCGTGCTCTTGACCTCGTCAATTTGCAGAATTTAACTGATTCTTCTCTGGGGTACCTTGCCAATGGTTGTCCACAACTTCAAAGATTGAAACTCTATCGCAATGCGTTCAGGTTTATAATGGGTTTTAGTTATGCGTTATGTGCAATGCATTCTTCTGCTCGTTTACATGTGTAATTTTAAAAATGTGACATTTTGTTGATTATCCTAATATCTTAATGCTTCAGGCCCTTGTCTGGTTGGTTTTAGCACATAAAGTTCTCTCGCTTGTCTATTTTTGCCCTGTTTCGCATTATCTTCTTTACTGTGTTTCTCACTATATCCATCTCTCTCTCTCATACAGTGATGAAGCTATTGCTGCATACTTGGAAACTTCCGGAGAGCTTCTGACAGAACTTGCATTCAATAAAGTTGTGAAGGTTGTCGATTTATCTCCTTACCTTTCCAAAAGGGAAATTTTAGTTCTAAAATTTTCTTTTTCCACGTCGAAAATTATGAACCAGTTTCGTTAATGGTGGATGATGCACGAACGCATCCTTGCATGAATCTCCATATTGGTTACCAATCTTTAGACCTTTGCTTTGCTTTTAGGGTTTCTGATATGGACTTGGAGCTAGGTGAATTCAGTTTCTTAATTATACCTGTTGAAGATGTTTCAAGCATTCTAATCACATTTGTAATCTAATCTAGGTTGGAAATAATACAGCACTATCTCTTGCTAGCCGTGCAAGGAACTTAATAAATCTGGATCTATCTTGGTGCCGGAACTTGACAGATGAGAGCCTGGGCTTAATTGTGGATAACTGTTTATCATTGAGGGTGCTTAAACTTTTTGGATGTAGTCAGGTATGTCTATCGAGCTAGAATATAATGATTTAATGAGTATTCACTACTTGCAACAATGATGCCTAAAGCTGATAATAAGTTCTCAATGGAAGACTAATGTTTAAACATTGAAAATTCTTGACATCTTAGGTTTATGTTCCACAGATAACAGATGCTTTTGTAGATGGTCACTCAAATCCAAGAGTAAAGATGATTGGTTTGAATTTGTCTCCATTGCTGGAACATCTAAGAGGACCATACTTTTAAGAGTTTCGGTTGCGTTCAAGACGGCATCATCTTGTGTTTGAATGGAGCTTTGTTGCTGTAGGAATGGTCTCCGAATGAGCTTTGGTGGCTACTAAGGGTGAATTTTGATACCTGATGCACAAACATTTGTATTTTGTAGTGGTTGAATTTCGCTACACGACTAGGAAAAACAGGGGAATATGGGTATTGGATAGTGTCTAGCTTTTGTTTTTCTCCGGTCATCATAGTGAATCGCATCCTTTCAATGTGCCAGTGAATATAGAAAAAGTGAAGAAGTATCTCATAGACTCCTGCACTTTTATGCCATTATTCATGGAGAAATAGACTACAGGGCTGGAAAGTTGTTTGCGGCATTTATTCATGTGTTATAATCGCAACATTCATCCGATAGTAATAGCGATCCAAATTGGTGGCCACGACGATAACTAGAATCACATCTGAAAATCAGCCTCGACAAGTGAACATGTACAACCTTTTTAGGTACATGTTTCTGTAACCTAATTCAATCAACAATCCGAAATATATTTTATGATCACCTGCAAAGTGAAAGAAACATAACTGATTTTATTACAAAAGAAGTTGAATCACTGGTTGTGGTTTTTGATACACCCATATTGCAGGGATTTGTACCGCAACTCTATTACTTACTTACAGGCCTTTTTATAACTTTTTTTATTTTTATTTTTATGTAGGGCATAGGTCATGTTTCTAATATGCATTGGTAATCACCTCTAATGGGGAATTTAGAAGGCAAAGGCCGTGTATTCAACAGATAATTAGTCTCATAGTTGCAAATTATAAAAAATATGACGTAGAATATCTTATTCTGAGACTTTATGAAATTTCAACGAGAAGGACGAACAAAACGAAACTCAAAAAATTCATGCCATAATATGTTTCAAGGGGAAGAATCAAGATCAGAAAGTCTATAAATAACTATCTGTGGGAAACAAGAAATTTGTAGCTATCTCTGGGATAAGAGTTTTCTGCAAATAATGTTTACAACAAAGGCTTGCAATGAGCAAATATGGCTAAACGTTATGCTCACGAGCTGTGAGCCTCTTTCGGCTCCTGTTAATCTCACAGTTTACTACAACGGTTTTGTACAATGCTTTCTACATTTCCAGGAAGAAATTGGACTAGGAAATTTTCACACGATATGACACAGTAAGTAAGTCTGATCTTCAAACAGTTGAGAGTTTGCCACTTCAACAATCTGATGTAAAATGTAAAACCCACATCAGCCTTTCCATAAGATATCTGCAAGCAAATAAAGTAGCTGCAATAATCTTACCTCAAAACCCATTTTTTGATACAGTTGCTGTGCAGGTCTGTTGTTTTTATGTACGTGTACGTATACATTCTCTACCCCTGCCACCCAAAAAGTATGTTTAGAGTGAAATCTACAGTGAGTGCTCACAACCTGAATTAGTCCTGGTGATTCTTGAATACAAAAGTATGAACTACCTACCAGTAGACTTGGCTGATTCAATAGCAAAATCTAGCATGTTGGTTGCAATTCCATGCCGACGTGCTGATTTAGCAACACACAAGTTTGCAACATAACCATATCTATTTGGACCTTTACTATTGATGCTGCAGAAGAGAGGAGCGTTCACACGTTCCTGTGAGAAGAATCAATTGAATACCATTATATGATTAGGTCAGATAGATGAAGTGATTGACTAAAGCATGCTAAAATAAAACACATCCATCATACCCCAGGAAAGGTCTCTCCATGTAGTAAGCAACGGATGCTTAAATCAAGAGTCCCCACTACACTTTTAAGCACTGTGCGTTTCACGGTTCTGTCTTCCTTTCTGACCTGATAATGAATTCAAGTCATTAATGAACTATCACAACAACATATATGCACAGAGAGACACCACGGGACAAGCAATTTCTCAGTTAAAACAATGTTAAACATTTCTACTGCCTTTTTCCTTTTTCAGATCTTGAACATTGAGGCAAGTATAACTAATCTAAGATCTTGCAAAGTGATCATACCGTGACAATGCACCTGCATTTTTGACCATGCTGACCTGTTTGTCGCCGTTTTATGGCATGGAATTCCTGCACAAGAAGAACAATAACTGAACAATTATAAAAGTAGATAAGCATTTTTATGAGATTAACATTTGCGGCCTCCTACCTGATCAGCAAATTTCCTTTTGTGGTTATCAACATATCTGTGTTAATCAGGGATAGGTAATATCAGTAAAGTTTTTGGCTTTCACTCATATGCATTTACAGACATTCTAACTCCCAAATCCCATTTTTATAGGCAGCGTTTCTTCATAAGATAAAATAACAATATTCCCAACAAAGCTCAGAGTAAATTCATAGGCGAATACGGAAGTACATATATCAACACTACGTTTCAAATCATTCACCGGTGTAAACATGATCCTTTTTGGTCCATCAGTTTAACTATTTTCCAAATGAAATAGGCTTTCTGGCCATGTTATTGAACAGTAAAACGAAGATCACTAAATTCAAATTTTTAATCAGGCAACAATCATAAGATTCTAGAGTCAGGTTTTAAACCTGATAGATCTTTTTTAATGTTTTTGGGGAAAAAAAAAAGACGGACCTGTCATGCGTTCGATCTTCCCAATGACTTTCAGCTCTCAGCCAGGCCGCTGTCTACAACAAAAAGAAGAAAGTATCCAACACCACAAAATTATGCATAAAAACAAAAAAATTGACACTAAATGACAGAATCACTAGAAACCACAGAAAAGGAAAAGAAAATATCTTCCTTTGTGATGCTGTATTGGGATGACATAAAGACAACAGGACATGGAATACCAAAAACCCAATTAAACAAAACCCAAAGTTTCCACGACCCACCAATCCTCAGATACCTCACATCATAACAAACAACAAACCATAAAATGAAGAAATAACGAAGTCAACAAAAAACCCATATAGAACAATTCATACAAAGAAGCCAAATGGGCCAAATTAAATTCCAATGATCAATTACCTACCCAAAACTCTTCATCCACCACAGCTTCTCTTGCCACAAAGTGCCCAAATTCCAACTTGTTCTCATGAACCAGCTCCTTTTCTGGTACCTGAAGACGATTAAATTGGAGATCAA
Organism: Erythroxylum mucronatum; assembly: GCA_027563825.1. Classification (NCBI taxonomy): domain Eukaryota; kingdom Viridiplantae; phylum Streptophyta; class Magnoliopsida; order Malpighiales; family Erythroxylaceae; genus Erythroxylum; species Erythroxylum mucronatum. The sequence continues at coordinate 11,687,224 of JAOSBP010000205.1, read as the reverse complement.
GCAATCTCGGAGACTCTATCTGAGGACTAGATTGCGCTGGTCTTGACGTCAACTGTATCGAAAGCTCTTCCCTTTTCCTTATCTGGGACGAATCCATGCTCCTGCCAAACGTTGTTCAAAAATGAAAACCAAAAGATCAAATCTTCGTTTCCTCTGAAGAAGCAAAACGCAAACATAATTTGAAATAGGAGTCTATTTTACATTGCCCAACAACCAGCGGTTTTCTGGAATTTACGACGGTATCGGAACCCATTATCAAAATGGGCAAATTTAAGGAATTGAGGTCTGTGAATGGAAATAGTCGTCGACATCAGAGGCCCAGCTCCTCGTACTCGACCACCACCGCCACCACTTCCTCCGCCAGCTTAAGGGTTGAGTTAGAGCTCGTGGAAACGAAAGAGAAAGGAAAGGGAAAGAGAGAAAATTCTGGGAATTCGGAAGAAGGGTAGATTTGGTACACAAATGGATATGCATGGAGATATATATATATATATATATATATATATATATAGACATACATATATGTCTATTCGAAGTATGAAAGCAATCATAGGGCGTCGGCCACCTGTTTGGTCCAAACAGTCAAAGTAATGGTTATCTGTCTCGGAGTGGTGGTGGCCCGTAAATGGAGCGGATAAGGCAAGTCAGGTTTTTTAGTTGGTTTTTTTTTTTTTGGGTAAGATTTTTAGTTAGTTTTTAAGAAAAAAGAATTCTAATTATTGGATATCTCTATATGATTGGATACATTATAGATTGCTAGTCAATATTTATTTAAGGAAAAAATAAAGTTTTTTATTAGATTATGTAATTATGTCTATTAATAATTAAATTAATTATTCAGTTATTTATTGACCTAACTAGTTTTCTCTAAACTATAATTACGGTCATAAAATTTATATTACAGTGCAGACTATTATAATAATTACGGTTGATATTATGAATGCTAACGTCCCTTGATGGTAATATTATGAACGCAATTGCTGCCCACATTTTTAATGTCGAAATAGTTAAAAGGAAAAACTAAAAATTAAAGTCATATTAAATTTCATGTTTTTTAGTAAGTGTTGAGTAAGCTCTAGAACTTGGATTTGTTGGCGTGTGCTTATAGTTAATCGATTGGTTATGTATTTGTAACATATTTATTTAAAATATTTTTATTTTATATTTGTTTGTTTAATTAACTAAATTATAAGATAAAATCTATTAGATAAATATATTTTACAAATAAAATTATAATGAGATAATAATTATGAGATTTTTATTATATTTATGTATAGCTCATAATTATTATTGTATCAAAATAGAAATAAATATAGCAAAAAGATTATCGCACATTATATTTTTATAAAAAAGTTTAATTATTCATAGTTCATATTGTTACCTTTCGTCGTCATAAGAATAAACTAAATATATATTTATTGTTAGACTTATTGAGTAAATTTTAGATCATTTTAGTTTGAATATATTTAATCTTGTAACTATAGGTCTTAATTAACTAACAAACTCATGATCATATAAATTTAGAGGCATAGTTGGAAATAACATACAAGTTATTTATTGACAAAGAGATTGTCACCTAAACCCATCCAGGAGTCACATAAAATATGATTAATAATGATATTATTTACCAAATTTAAATTTAGGTAGTTGATTTATCGAAATTGTGAGGGTACTTGCTCATTTATAACTACAAGGTCACAAGTTCAAGTTACGAAAACAACCTCTTTGTAAAAATATAAAAAGAATATTGTGTATATCATAATCCTCCCCAGACTCAGCAAAGCGGGGAGTCTTATGCATTAGGTACGTTAACTTTTGATCTATCGAAATTGCAAATGCTTAAAGTTAATTGTAGTAAGTATACAAAATTGAAGTAATTTCATAGCATCAATCCCACAAAAGCCTATGTCCCTTTAATTATTAATCCTAGTTAAATGATAAAATGAAAGACCATATTTAATAATAGATAAGTGATTCACTAAACTAACTAAAACAATGCAAATAAACTAGATAAAGGATATCAATAACTTAAATGTTAGGTTTTCAAAGTTCATTTATCTAAAATTCCAATTATCATATAAATTTGATTATCTAGGTTGAAATAACAATTAATATAAAGTATCTATCCCCTCTCTCAAGGTACACAAGTATATCCAATTAGGCAACTACTGCCTCTCAATATGTAATTTAACCTAATAAAATTCATTAAGAATAATTATTTGTTTGATTATCATTTAAGTCTTAGATATTTCCATTCTCTTAGTGCTAAAGGGTTTATTCTCTTAATACACATATTATATTTTAACTCTCAATCCTTCATACAATTCTTGTGATTTAATTAATAATGGTCATAGACAAATTGAACAATTAAGAATAAAAGAGAATAAATTCAATCAATTAATAATCAAATCATGTATTCATAATTAAAAGATCATGTACAAGTTACATTCTTAATCCTAATTAGGTTTCTAGCCACTAAACATACTAAAAATAAAACTCAAACAATTAAATCTCAATATATAGAAAAGAGTAAAAGAAAAGATAAAGAGACGTTGCCACTAGCTCCTCCAATCTTGCTTCAAATTCTTCATCAATGTTGAAAATAACTAGAACTCTAAGTTAAACCTAATACAGTTATTTATAGTTAAAGTTACAAAGATAAAGTCATAAGCTACTTGAAGTTGAGAATAAAAATACATCTTTGTGAATTGTACATAAGAACTAACACCAAATTAACAACAACACTAGAATTAATTTTGTTTTGGAACTTTATTGTATCGCAAAGTTGTGTGTAATTGATGCCTGATACCAAGTTATAATTGATACTGATTTTGTTTTGTAACTTTCTTGTGTAATACTGGTTTTATATACCAAATTAACAACAACACTAGATGTGCTTGGCACTGGTTTTATATACCACTCTAAGCTTCGTAAAAGATAGGAGCCTATATTATTGGCAAGTATAGTGCATGTTGTAGCCTTTCATACCGACTTCTCCACTTTTTGACATCTTTAAGTTAGAGTTAAACTTTGATGTCTTCTATAAAGTTGTTATCCATATTCTTATCTTTCAAATGACTCTAATATCTTCTAGATTAGACAATTATGAAAAATGTTAAGTTAAATTCTTGATTTCCCTTTCAGATCATCACCTACAGGACAATGAACTAAATATACAAAAATATTATAAAATTCATATAAAATATGCTATAAATGTGTCAAATACTACGTAATTCAACCCTGTATAATATGTAAGATATCGACCTATCACATCATCCCATACTTAACTCATTGCTTGCCCTCAAGTATTCAACAACAAATTAACACTAACTTCTAACCTAGACTTAGCTAACTAAATAACCATACTTCTACATTCATAGGTATATGGTAACATTTAGCATATGTTATAAGCCTTTAAATACCTAGGTGTCCTTAGTAGTTGAGTTATAGTCTCATAAAGGTTTACTTAAATGCTACCTATAAATATTGAATTGCAAAACTTAAATACATAATATTTGTTGGCGCCCGATCCCGGAGCCCCAACTATTCGGAACGGAACCACAATCGAGGACCTTTGGGCCCTCGGAACA
>JAOSBP010000205.1:11653942-11666049 GCA_027563825.1 Erythroxylum mucronatum | reverse complement strand
TAATTATAATTATAATAAAATCAAATATCTCATATTTGACTTTCAAACTTCATAATTAAGTCCAACTTAATTAAAATTAATTTTCTTAAATGCTTTTCATTTGTGACCTATCATATTCCGAGCATATTGGATAATGATTATAAATTATAATTAAAATTAGGTAAGTTAAAACTCCTTTTAATTTGTTTTCAATTCTCTCATTGAACAATTTATAAATATAAATTAATATTAATGTTTAACAAATTATATCAGAAATATCAAAGTAGTTTGTCTCAACCAGTCCACATATGGTTATGATATATGATGTAATCTTTTCATCATTCATTGTTCCAATTGAATATAAAGTATGGATTTAATATCTACTCGTTTAAATTCAATCATATTTGTTCCTGTTAATTAGTAATTAATTTATAATTGATATTTCAAACATTTTTCAAATGATAATTTACTGTGACTAAAGAATTTCTTAAATCAATACTAATTAAGAATATGAAATATTATCTCTAATTACTTTAGAGTAACGAATCATTTATTGACTTGTTTAACCATTTCCACATAGCTCATATTATGTAAAGTACTACCAACTAACCTATATTGAATAGGTCAATAAGTAACATCAAAATATAATAATTCTCACATGAGAAACTTTGATAATTTCAAGTTTAAGGACCAATTATACAACCATTATGATAGAAAATCTACACATATATAAGTAGTATTCTATTTTGGATTCTCATGATCTGGGTAGTTCAGTTAACTTATTCTTAAATAAGCATTTATACATTTGTTTAAGTATAACCACATTTTAATTTATGAGATCAATTACTTTATTCTTAAGAAGAAAAACATAATGTGTATCAGTTTTACCGTTTTATTAATATCTTATCTTCATAAAACTATAATTAAGAATAATTTAATAATATATAAATATAAATTGAATAATATGATCGATCCATAATTTTAATTACACAGTAATTAATTCAAAAAATTTAACTTTAATGTTAAAACATCGAAATTAATTAACAAAATACATAAAAATAAAAATAAAAATAAAAATATTATACATAAAATTAAATCTTTATAACTAATAACTTTCTTCGTGGTCACCTCTCGGCGTCCAATTCCTCGTACTCTCTCAACCAGATATCGCCATTAATACTGCACAGTCCACACTCAATCTTACCAAAGCTTAGCTTCCCTTGGGTCTCCAGGCGACTTGAACATTGCAAGACTTGATATTTCTTTTGTAAACAAGGCCAATTTACTGCGAGGAGAAGGGAAATGTGGGTTATGGAACAGAAGTTTGTGATCTGAGAGTAGAAACTCACAAATGAATAGAAAAGCGAAATGCCTGAGATCACGAGGAACTCCACACTCAGTGAAGTTGGTGGCGATTTAAGCAGAATTATGAGTGCAACAGAGGCTGAGCAAAGTACGAATAGAGTAAATGTAGGTTACATGTCTCAGGAATTCTTCGGACAGCATGAAGACGGTTTAATGAAAGACGCAAGAACTCAAGAATGCAAGAATTCAAGACATTCAAGAGTCGGTTAAAAGCCGTTAGATAACAGTTAGCAATTTAGCTATAAATATGTAATAGTTTACAGAAGATGTATCACACGAATTGTTGAATGAAATCTCAGTCTCTACTAAGTTCTTGACATACTCTGTTCGACTCTGTTTACATTTCCTTTCTTACGCTAGTTTCTCTCACTACATTTTCCGGTGGTTAATTGATTGTCTGTGCGTGATTGATCGGTAAAAACAACAGTAAAGCCAAGCAGGAAAGAAGAAGACTTGGGAATGAGCATGAGCTTCTGAGCTTGGAGGAGGCCATTTCTTTGGAATTGGAATTCAAAGGTTGAGTTTTAGCAGAAAAGTTCAGTAGTATTATTATAGCAGGTGGAATTTGGCCGACGGTGTCTAAAAAGCTGACTGCAAATGTCTTCCATTATCGCTGAGATTATGTTAAACAAGGATCAATTGTACTATGCTGACAATTTAAAGCTAAGAGTCATTCAAATCTAATTTACTTTGCCTACTTCCTTAAAGGTATGGAGAAAAGATTCACAATTTGCCCTGTAACCTCTGGAAGAATATAAAAACGAAAGTTTCATACAAACCAAGTGTTTTCGTACGAAACATTTGGTACTGAAATCTTCTTTCAAAGAATGCATGTATCCTGCTGTACACTCTTTCTTCTCAGGGGATCAAAGCTTCAGAACCTTCAATTATGACAGTTCAAACAGATTTTCGCTGAAACTACATGTGCCTTTTAGAAATATCAGTATACAGCATGATAATAAAAATTCATCTGGAATACCAGATCGTGTACACGACACTAAGTTTATGTGCCATGTACTCTTTTATTTTCAAACACTAGTTTATTTTCCTTTTAGAGGAAACATTGGATTTGGATGTTCCATCAATCTGTACGTAGCTAAACTTGGGCAACATTGGCTATACTCGGAAAGGAAAACAGTCGAGTCCTGAAATTTATATATTTTTTGTTTTCAATTAAACCTAACTACTTTTCAGTTTTGTAAAACAACTTTTAGTGAGTATTAGTGATTCATTGAAGGAAGGTTGGTGGAGACTGATATTGGACACCTGATAAGGTAAAATTCCAGGTACACCGACAAAATCCGTGTGATATGGTCTTGACAGAGTAAGTGGAATCTCAGTAGACACTTGAAAGGAAAAAGAATTATATGCAATAATGGTTGGTCAATGATAGTAGACATAGGACTAGGAGTTCATTTTGTTCTATTTCGTAAACCACGTAGCAGCCATGCAGTTAATAAGCCAATTAATGCAAGTACCAAAGAGATGTTTGCCCACAATGTCGTCTGGACACACATTATCTACAATTTCGTGTAAGAAAACTGAAGCACTTGAAGTCAGTTGGTGAGAAAGAATCAGGGATTTTCATTTAAGAGATAACAATAAGACATTAAATTGAGATGTAGATTCACATAGGTAATATATATGGCCAAAATGGTAAAAGAGCTTCAACAGCTTCAAAACCAAATGTGGGGGAACATTTTGTGATGTTTATTCAATTATAAATTCAACAACACCCTCGAGTTGTATGTTAGAACGGAAATGGTGTTGAAAAACTTGGCATTACTCGCAGAGAAGGGACTGGAGGCCTGGGACGCTTGGACACATACTTTCTAGCCCACACATGCTTCCCATTGATAGTAAACTTTACTTTGTCCAGACCTTTGAGGACCTTGTCAATTGTGTTGGATGATCGGAAGATAATACGAGCGAACAGCGCCTGCTGATTAGACCCTACTTCTTGCATCAAAAGTGACTCAATACAATCACCATAACCTCTAGTAAAGAACTCTCTGACCTCCCATTCTCGCACAGGGTAGCCCTTAGAGAATGTAACGAATAAGGTCCTGGCATCAGGTGGTACCTCGGTATCCAGGGTCCAACCCCTGACATCATTTGTAGGGACAGCTCCAGTTTGAGGAAGTTGAGGTTGAGGCGGGGGTTGTTGGGAAGATTGCAGCATGGTTTGGCTGTCAATCATGCGCTGAGTAGCATTTATCTGAACAGCTTGGCTCATGATATCACTTAATGCTCTTACACATACCTCGTTGAGAATTTTGTTCACCCCCCGCATTGCTGTGAGCCTGTACTCATGGAAAAACTGGAGAGAAATTTCCTTCTCCATCAGACTTTGCAGCAGAGGTATGTCGTTCTCAGACGAAGAAGGAAATTGATCACTGCTTACGCAGTTGAGGCAGATAATAGCTTCATCTGCGAGTTCATTTATGAGAATGTTAGGCAAGGACAGTATTTTCATCACCGCATTGTAGTAACCCATCCGTTCCAACCACAACCACAAGGCCATGATTTGCATTGTCTCCACAGGCTCCCTCCATAGCTGCATCACAAGGATGGTGTAAAGGCGGCGATCAATTGTATGAAATGTCTTAAAATACTCATCTGAAACTAATGGGATCTGAGAAGATGCTGATGAAGCCATTGTACGGCAGATTGGTATGCAGCCTTAAAAACAGTAATAAACCTAAGACCCTGCAGAATAACAGTGCTTAATCACCACGTTATTCAAATCTAAGGGAAGCAAAGGAGTAAAGAAACTTGGTCACATACAGCGGTAGTTTCAATCACAAGTTCAAGCACTGAAATTACAATCCAAAGTAAATGACAAGTACAAAGATCCATGAAAAAAGACTCAAGCCAGCAGATGGAAAGTGCTACCCATAGCAGCTCTTTACATTCTGACAATATGAGCAAATTCATAGGACACAAATGCAAATGGTTTCAGCACGTAGAAGAAACCTGAGGAGATACTGGATAAACCTGCTGCTTGCTATGAAAATATCACCTGTAAACAATGTTATAAGAATGTAAGGGCTTATCTAGTCACACTGTTCTCAAACCCCAGTAAAAAACAGATTTATAGACACTGCCAGAACTCAAAACAGAAACTTAAAAGTGATATTGGATATAGTCATAATGTTGTTCCTATAATGTATTTATTGAATACACTTTTATATTGAGAAAGACATTGATTATGGGAAGGTATAATTAATGCAAAATCTTTGCTTGGCAAGCATAGCTGGATACATATATAACTTTCCACTTTCAAGAATCAAATATCTGGCCATAAGAAAATCTAGCAAATATCCAACAAGGATAAAAGCCTTAGTCATAACTAGCTCTTTAAAGGTTTTACGATAAATACCGAACCTCTTTAATAATCGATGTGGTGGTTGACTTTCATAGTTCATTAGATACATTTCCTTGTTCATTTTAAGTTGATCCAAGTTTGTTGAGGCTGCAATCAATTGCATGATTACAAGCAGGGAGGTTTTGCTACAAGTATAGCAGTTAGGCCTCCAATCTTCATGGATTCTAACAGTCTCTGCTTCAATACAAACTAGATATTGAGAGGAAATTTTTTTTTACATCTGGTGCTGTTCTGCAACAAACCGTAATTTCACAACCACAGACAAAATGTTAGATTCAGGCAGTGATTCCATCATCTGAAAGACCTAAAGCACTATGCCTTCTAGAATTGGGAAACTCCGTAAATAAAGTGTAAGAAAGACTACTATTCTAATTTATTGTAATGATATCCAATTGCTCATGATGCATCTTATTGAGGGTAAATTTATAACAGAAGAGATCAATTCCATATTTGAATGCCACATGGGATCAAAGAAGTGCTTGGATTTCTTTCTTTGCTCTTTACAATCAATGATAATCTATTTAAAGTCCAGAAAAACAGGGTCAGACTTCTTAGCACCAAAAGCAGTATGAGGATATATCAAGAAAATATACCCATGTAACATAATTTATGATGTCCATGTTACTTATAAAAGAACATATGTCTACTATAGGCACAATACTCTAAAGTTTATATCACTGCATACGCAAAAAGAATACCAAGTGACGAAGTAGAGACAGCACAGAACTAATTGATTGTTTTGATGCAAACACTTACTTCAGATGAGATAGCATCTCTTCACGGAATACCAGGTTCTCAACCTTCAACTCTGAATTTAGCCACTGTATATCTACCCGGGATGTGGCTTCGAATTCATGTAATTTTAACTTGGAATCTAAATTGGTTGAAACGGGAAATGGTCAGAAACAAAAAGGATAAACTTTAGAAGACATACTGTACATACCTGCATCTGCATTTTTATGAGATCTCTTTGAATTCTCAAAATACCTGAGCTAGGTAGATCCAAATCCCCAATAAGAATCCATAGATGGTTATTTTCCAAACACTGATATGAAACTTGCACCGTATAATTCTAGGATTCGATATAAGGTCCCTATTGTTCCTTCTGCAGCAACCGAAAAGTCATTTTGCATACTTCCATTGCAACAAGAACAGCCTTCTTTAGTATAATCGACATTTAAGCTTAAAAAATATCAGATTCTCCAAGTTCCTTCATTTTGAAGAAGTGATAACTTTCCTACAAAGTAGTTTGGATGACAGGTAGGTTTCTGGCTTGAGACATAGAAGGTAGCAAACAAGATAATTTTATGATCCCAGAGAGGAACTTTCTGCTTCCAGACAACCAGTTAATAATGTGCCAATGTTAGCATATTCCATTTCATGTTATATGTTATAGCATCAGTTGTTTCCGTAAAACAGATTTTTGTTCCCGTACAATTATGTGTACCCCGTTCTTCTGAAGAAACTTAGTGGCAATATCAATATCTTTCAGAAACTAGAATTCTATGGAATGTGGTGATGATAAAGACGTGTAGTGGACTAGGAACATGTTAGTTATCAATCTGAAGGAACATCCATTAGCCATGTGCAATCGTTCAAACTACCATCCCTCGACCTGCATTCAGACAGAAAATTTGACAAGAAATAAAAGTAATAAAAGAGGTAACAAGGAGCTTATAGAGAGTGATGTATTACTTCTGGTAGTAAATAGTCACATCTTACAACTTATAAGACGGTTATGCACAGCAACTAAAGGCAAAAGGCAGAAATTTTGAGTGAAGATACAGTTAGAACTTTTATGATTCAATGAAGTGATCTGGTCATTTAGAGGCACAACAGGTATAATACAACAAATAGTACAGCTGCAAAAGCATTGTTACAATTACCAGAAATGCTAACCTAAAGATGTAACAAAAAAGAGGAGTGATCAGCCATCACATCAAAACAGGAATAACAGGCAGTAGTTATAGGCACCATGACTTCTATCCAATTTGCAGATACAAGGAGTTGCGTGGCACTAAATTTAAATGTCAGATTGATATCTTTGCCACAAATCCCCAAATTAGTTATTGGTAGCTGTAGCAGCTGCACACTGTATATCAGAGAGAGAAAAGGATCGACAAGGATAGTTTCGTTGCGGAGGTGTCAAAGATGATTCATTGCTTGGTGGTCTTTTACCATGTCGATGTAAGGGTGGAAGACAACTCGAAGGTGATGACGGAAATGCGTAAGAGTGTTGACCATCGTTACAGTTCTCATAACATCTAATACTAGAGCCAATAGGTAATGTGCTTCGACTGAAGTTTGCAGATCTCTTCAATAAGCTACTTCCGTTATCGGTGGGAGGGTGACCCCGATTCTTATGCATCAAATTACTCTGAGCTAATAAGTTCTTGCGTTTTCTAGTATAACAGTTTTCTGGTTTCGCCAAGTCTTTAACAGAAGCAATAGAGGAGACATCTGCTAGACTGGTGAACGACTTCGATCTTCCATTATAAAACTTCGATATGCCTTTCCTGAAATTTTGCGAAAAGAGGGAAAGCACAAGTTTTTAGTACGCAACCATGGCTGAGAAAATAACAACTATGGAGCAAAGCATAGATTTTATTTTCCATTCAGCTACCAAGACTGCTTGCTCACAATAATCTGTCTTCAAAGTTCAAAATCTTTTACAACGTAATTGATCACTTCGATTGCTTTATCTCAAAGACGAGAACCAACAAACGAAAGACACAAAACAAGACCCATTTGAAACACCGGCTAACTAGAAAAAGGAAATACTTACTTGATAGGCAAACCCTCCTCCAAAGCATCCATGGTATCCAATGGTCCTTTATACGAGCTCTGAACCTCGGACTCCTCACAATCCTCCTCGCCACCGGACAAGTCACTGTTTTTACCAATAGATTCCGAGCTATCAGAATCCACCAAACCATCCTCTTCCCTCCTCCTCTCCACCACCGGGAACCTCTGTTCTCCAACAAAGATTGCCCTGCACTGCCGCATGTTGCCAACAAACCCAGAAACCTGAATCGAATTAGCACCCGCAGCAGCACGCCTCTCCAAAGCAATCGACATGACGAAATTAAATAGATAAAGTAGCAGCAGGCAACAGAAACAGAAGTCGCAGAAGATTCACAAGCATTAATAGCTTAGCCACTGAAACAGCACATGGGTCGGCCACGAATACGCCACTTATGAGATCACACATATCTATATATAGAGTGAACGAGACGTGAAATGTTGGATGGGATAAGAAGGAAAGAGGAAAAAGAAAGAAAAAGATGGGAATCAATGAAAACCTTATCCAGAAATAAAGAAAAGAAGATTATCCGCGGCTCTGTTGCCTTTGTGAGCGTGTATGCGTATGTACTTGTTCTTCTATCTGTCTATCTCTCTGGACTCTGGAGTATGGACAGGAGATATTTTGGTATTTTATTGTTTGTTATTTTGGGTCTTTGGAATAATATGGTAGTGTACCCACGGCGTCTCAAGTATGTTACAGGTAATTCGGTTAGTTTGGAGTCACCGACTCTTGACGTGTACTGCTTTGATTTTGTGTCAAATCACGTGCTCGTGTGATCTTGTGCACACTAAACGGTTCAAATCTTCTTACCCTTTTTACCTAATACCTTTTGTCCAAGAACATCCTAATTATACAATAATCAAGAGAGAGGAAATTTAAATGACTAGGATGCTGTTGAGACAGAGGGTACTGGGTAAAATAGGAGGGAGGATCTCATGTCACACGAAACCGGCCTCAAATCCTCTGTCCCCGTTCCCCTGGCCCTATTATGTCCCCTTCCCATCTGAGCTATCTATTCATAATTCGGTTAGTTTGGAGTCACCGACTCTTGACGTGGACGACTTTGATTTTGTGTCAAATCACGTGCTCGTGTGGTCTTGTGCACACTAAACGGGTTCAAATCTTCTTTCCCTTTTTACCTAATACCCTCTGTCTCAAGAACATCCTAACCATACAATAATTAAGAGAGGGGAAATTTAAATGGCTAGGATGTTGTTGGGATAGAGGGTACTGGGCAAAATAGGAGAGAGGATCTCATGTCACACTAAACCGGCCCCAAATCTTCTGTCCCCTTTCCCTTGGCCCTATTCTATCCCCCTCTCATCTGAGTTATCCATTAATGTGCCCCCTCACCCCCCCCACACTAAACCGGGGTTGCCTTGGTACTAATGCTGAGGTTTTTGTTCTCAGACTTAACTTGTTAGTCGTACATTTTCGATTAGATGTTTATCAATTCAATTCAAATAAGGACTTTTTAATTATTGTAATTTTTCCTACCAAAAACGATGTTTCAAGATAAATAATCCATGCTACTGATCAAGTAGAAAACTGTAAACCATGTGCTTCTCATGAGTTGTAAACTTATTTTACAACTCAAATGTAGAAAATATAATTAAATTAAATACAAATAATATAATAAAATTAGTATTTGTATCATTGATACTTAATAGCTTTTATCATTGATACTTAAATAAGAGTTGTTTACTAGCTATTATTATTAACTAAATTTGTGTAATTTGAATGAGTAAACTCATGATTATGAATTTAGAGATAGTATTAAGAATAACATATAAGATATGTTTTAAAAAGAGTTGTCACCTAATAAATTTAGAAGTTACATAAAATGTGATTGATAAAGTTGTTATCTACTTAATTTAAGTTTAGTTGGCCTGTTGAGTAAACTTAAAGTTAACTAAATTTGAATGGAATTCTAGGCCGCTAAAGAGATTAAAGTAATCTTTTTGAATAATAGTGAGGGTTATTATTTCAAAGAAAATAATATGAGTAACCAAATACATGATTTTAACGTCCTAATCTTATTTGATAGCCATGACATATAATTAAGTACTTGCTTTTCTGACATTTATATTATGATCTGAGTGAAATTTACCTTGTTTATTATAGTTGATATTAAGTTAGTAAGCCAAATTTTTTGGACATAAGTTATGTTTGAAGAGTTCTCAAAGTTGGAAAGAAAAGTTGTATGCTTATTATGCAATTTTTCTATTAATCTTTATTGAGGATTTGGTGTCAAAGTTTTAAAGATATGTCAAAATTATATAGATGAAAAATGAATTGACATTTTGAGTTAAAAAATGTTTCATAAATTTTGATGACAACATGTAAGATGTATGTCAACACCATGATAACAAGATGCAAGATGTTGCATAAAGTATAGTTGAAAGGTATAGTATCAATATGATCTTGTTTCACGCAATTTAGCTTACTAAAAGCATAATTATGAACTACAATTAAAGGCATTTGCTATAAAATGATAATAGTTCTCATTAGAAAAAATGATTGCATGACTTTTTTCCTATATAAAATATGATAGAGATCATATATATTTCATATTCATGTTTATGAGTATTTGATACTGAATTTAGATTCAACATTACTATAATATTTAAGATATAATAAAAATAGATTGTTAAGTGAAAGTAGTTGATTTAATTTTATACAAATAGTTTGTATTTGTTAGATCAAAGGAGACTTGTGCTTAATATAAGTAGCAAGAATACAAAGTTGGATAACCGAGAGTATCCTTTTATGTCATGTTGGTTAAATCAACATAATAAGAATCATAAAGTTACGTACTAAGATATATGTATCATTTTGATTATGAATCTTATGAAACTTGTTAAGTTGAAGAATAACCAAATCAACTTTTGGTGAAATGATAATGTTGGTATTGAATTGTTAAATTTATATATATGACATATTAGATAAAATAACAATTCATACAAGGATGATACTTATATGTCATTAGATTACTAATAAATTTATATGATATAGTCATATGTATTAAATGAAATGTTGATTTAAAACTTTAAACATCTCAAATTGTTTAAATCTAAGTATAAATTAAGCATTAAAAATGTTGAAGAATTTCAATGAGATTGATTAGGTGAATTTTAAAGTTTCAGTTATCTATAGGTAATGAGATTTTCAAGTAAAAACCTTCACAACAAAATTTCATAATAGTATGGATTTATATAAGGAGGAAAATACAATATAAGATATTGTATGATGCAATATTATTTCTTCTATAGTTATGCCTAGTATAATGACTTACCTTCAATTGTTCCCATTAGATCAATTAGCAATATTTCATATTAGATATGAAATGTTGAGTCTTTGAAAGAGTCAAAGTTAATGATTTAAGGATGTGATGTTCGATTGAAGCATACATTAACCATCAAGTTTAGAACTAAATTGAGTAATTCTTTGACTTGAGGTTTCCACAGTTATCTTGTATAGGGATTTTTATGTTTTGATACTATTTATGACTTATTCTAATTATGGTTAGTTTAGTTGGTAGACATTGGATGTAGCATGAACTATATGGAAGTAGTTGTGTGATCAATATATAATTCATTATCCTAAAGTAATTAAGGAGAATGTTCTACTATTTTTGATTAGTATTGATTCGAGAAATTCTTGGCCAAGGTGAATTGATGTTTTGAAAATAGTTTACAAATGTTATTAACTAAATCGATAGCAAATGACACAAAACTGACTTAAAATAAATTATGCATTAATTTCATGCTCTATGTCTAATCAAAACATTGTATAATGAAATGATTGAATTATATGGGAAAATCATGCAGGAAAGGTTTGCCAAAACTACTTTGACATTTCTAAATATTTAGCTAGTCATGATGTGTTGCTACGCACCAATATTGATTTATGGATATAAATTGTTTAATTAGAGAATTCAAGATAAAATAAAAGTTTAATTTATCTAATCTTAAATATGATTTAAGGTTATAATCTGTATCTATTGTCAACATATTTGGAAACCTAATAGGTCTCACATAAAGAACAGATTGTTGAGCAAAGATAATTTAATCAAGTTGGACTTGATTGTAAAGTTTGAAAAACTTTGTGATTAAATATGAGATATTTAATAATAATAATCAAAATGGGATATTAGATCTTATTTGAGCATAATTGGTATTTAATTAGAATTATTTGTAATTATAGTTAAAGTTTAATTGAAATTATAATTTAATTTTAATTAAATTACTAAAATATCTAAAACTTATTATAAATAGGCTTAAGCATTACTTCTTACATAGCCCTCTCTATAATAGTTATAGAGTTCTCTCAACCTGTCATGTGGATACCATTAGAGCCAGATAATTGTGTGACTATTATGGTTGAGATGGACAGATTTCAGAAATGAATTGAGGGATATGATAAAAAAAGAATCAAGTTTTAGAGTAAGATACTGATATGTGTTTAATTGTTGATATATTTAATTATTTACACTTAGCGATTAATGATAAAAAAATGTTTAAGATACTCACTTTAATTCATATGTGATTTTTAGGTACAATTTGGGAG
>JAOSBP010000205.1:11588622-11627260 GCA_027563825.1 Erythroxylum mucronatum | reverse complement strand
GTCATCTTACTAACATAATCTTACTTAATTAATGCTAAGTCAATTTAAACTAATTTAATCATGCTTAATTAATCATAAAAAAAAAATTCGGGGCTAACACCTATCGTTTATACAAATTGATTGTAACTTATAAAAACTTTCAAGTCACACACAATTCACTCCCCTCTTGCGTGTGTTTGCTTTATCATTAACAGAGATTGTGGCTTGATAGGACTACAAATATCCACAAGCATATGTTATAGAGGCTTGGTTGCTCGCGAAAGTGACGACTTTAAAAAACTCTTGCTTACTTATTTTTTGAGTAGATATGCCTCATACAATTAATTTGGGTGGTTGATTTTGGGAACTCCTTTTACCATATTCTTTTCTCCTAGCATTTTAAACCCTTCAAAGTTGAGGTTCCCGAATCTCATGTGCCAAATCCATAAGGATCCTTGACATAAACTTGTACACACTTCACTTCGGTCGTTTTTACATTTAACATGAACATTCGGTTCTTTGTCACGATAACTTTAACAATAAATTTATCATCTTGATTTTGAAGCCATAAATAATTTTTCTCCATTTTCACTTTGTGCCTGCTCTCTAAAAGTTAGCATATTGCTCTTCATTATTCTACTACTCGAGTGAACTAATATGCTATGGACTCATTCTCCTTCATCAAAATCGTTCAGCTTTTAGAGTTTAGAGTCGCACCTGCTTCACCTTATCAACTCTAACGACGAAACATGTCACTATCTAGCCCTTGATGAATAATTGAGAGTGCACTTTGATCTCTCTTCTTTACTTACTGCCAAGCTTTTACTTTAGCCACTGTTGTAGTATCATCATTTGCGAGATCTTCATATCCCTTCTCGACAATGTCCTATCAGCCATGATACCCAATTATGGACTTTATGCATAGCGCCTATCAATTTATAGTTTGTTTTGGTTAGTTGTGAGTATTGGAAAGTGTCATTAGTTTTGGTCGTCATTTTAACAAAACACTGAAGCCATTATATTGGAAGTTACATTGAGTTAAAAGTATAGATTCTTAACATAAATGAGGAAGAAGAAAAGAAAAGGTTAACTGAAAAAAAAATTGTTTCTATATTTTAACTTCTTTTCTCTCTTATGACAACTAATTACAAGTTTTTTTTTATAAATTTAAACACAAGCTATTAATAAAAAAATATGTACATAATATAATTTTAAACAAACATGTATTATATTTGAGAAGTCTTTAATAAAATAACTATAACTTTCTTTTAAAAATTCCTGTGAACCT
The DNA here is from genome assembly GCA_027563825.1 of Erythroxylum mucronatum. Taxonomy (NCBI): domain Eukaryota; kingdom Viridiplantae; phylum Streptophyta; class Magnoliopsida; order Malpighiales; family Erythroxylaceae; genus Erythroxylum; species Erythroxylum mucronatum. The sequence continues at coordinate 11,625,993 of JAOSBP010000205.1, read as the reverse complement.
GGAACTTGCACTATTTAAAACTGGAGTTAAATAAGTTTTAAATCTATATTTAGGTTACCAACAAAAATATCCATTTTCCTTCCCAAAACATCCCTTACATTCACCGCTATATGTTTAATTTGTTGAAAAATTTTGGAAGTTCGCTGATAGGCCCTTCTCCATCTGCTCACTAGTCTACCTTCTTCTTCTTCGCTGCCAAGTCTACCTGATTCTGTTTGGCCATAAGCCGTGTAGCGAGGCTAACGTGGAGATAAGTGAGCTTTCGGCGGAAGTTGAGCTGCAGTATGTTAAGTCTCGCTGTTGATAGCTAGGCCTAAGTTGAGTGGATTAGAGTTCTGTGCCATCAAGATGACCAATTGCCGGTGACATTCTGACAGCAACTCGATCCGCACCCATGGCATGGCTGCGACTACTGCTTCAACAACCTGCAACAAGAATCAACAACGGTCACCGATTGATCCACCGTACTGTTCTTTTCTCTCATTGATCCCATCCTTAAAAAATTGATCAATATAGGTAACCATGAGCCCCATGAGTCTCAACGCCATCAAAACATGCACATCAAGTGAGAACGTGTGTTTTCATTATAGAAACATTGGTAAAGGTAAACTCGAGAAGTTCCTTTCTTTCAGGCTGGGAAAAAACAGTGCATTAATGCATGCGAAATCCTAAATATAAGCAATCTGCAAGTTTGTTGAACATTAACGGCTTCCGAAGCCAATTATTTTTGACAATAGGCCACTTTCTGGTTTACTGAAATCTCCCATATGACATTACATACCAACTCATCAACCACCATGTTGTTTTCTCAGCAAGAAAAGCCGTAGATCATAGTTGATTGTTTTGACGAACAATGGCACAACTCAAGCACAAAGATCTTTTCTCGTCTGAAAGTGGGCCAGAGATGATCATGAGCAGGGAGGCTTTTCCAGCTAGCAATCTAACAACTAGCTACCGAAAAGACACAATGATACGCATCCCATGTGTTGCCAAGTAAAAAAGTGAATCACGAACAAAGTCTCATCATGATTTCAGGAAAGTTCAGACAGAGTATACTTATGGTTTCCACAAATGTGTATCAGAGCATCCCATTTTTGCAATTTCTGATGAGTTTATGTGCAGAGTCTTGTGACAAGAGAAGAGCCAAATTCACACTAATACTGATCGAGGCTTTGGGATGACTTATGAGGATAGCATCAGAATTCTCCACCTGATTGAGATGGCCTGCCTTCGATGATTAATTAATGAACTCATAACATAAATCAACGTAATGGCACATATCTAAGTTCCCATAATACACCAACACAAGATCAGTACGAGTATTGATATAAAAAGACTGGAACGGTTAGTAGATGCAAGAACGTACCCTCCGGACGCACGCCCCACTACAATTGACAGAGAATGATGGCACGAAGTGCGTCTACCAGTTTCTTCTATGCCTCCACTTGTTCTTCTGAGCATATACCATCAGGTACATACATGAGGGCGTTGAATCTCAGACACTTCATCACTAAATCCCCTACATGTCAGAAATCTACATGGTAGACCAAGTAGTAGTGACATCGTTTTTCATGTCCTGTTCATAATCAACTTTGAAATCCCAGCTGGAAAATTAAGTCAAAATTTTTGTAAATGCTTCTCATTTCTGTAATAAACACGCGACCTCGTTGGTCAACTTCATGAGTCACCAACCGCATTACTTACTAGTCATCATCAGAATTAATCAACTAAATAAGGTAGAAAACACTCTTTTAACTTCGCTTAAAAAAAGACTAAAATTACGATGCCTTTCAAATTAAGGTTTTGCTAAAGTAATGAGCAATTCATTTCTTTTTCGGATGATGTTTATATTGAAACAAGATCTTCTGTTCAGTTTTATAGTGTCTTATTGTGTCTAGTGAATCTCAGTCATTCATTTATACGGGTTTCGCGTAATAAACACGAAGCCCGCATAAATAAATGACTGAGATTTACTGGAAACAATAAAACATCATAAAAACTAGACAGAGGATCTAAACTCGTTTATATTAGTCACTTACGTGCACAATTATCTGCCACCACTTTAACCTTAATTTCCTCGACAGCAACACTTTTGACCCGCAATATCATATGTAGTCTAAATTTCCGTACTCTTGCACCAAGTCAATACATTAATGTTGATGTAGATAACTGGACATTAATATAATCTTCTAAAGTCAAAACTTCAGACATCAAAAGAGACCATTTCCAAGTTGACTTTACTGTATAGCCAAGCCGATCTGTTCAGACCCATGAAACTAGCCAATCAGACGGTGCTAATGACTAGGGGGATACGACTAGGTAGTATGTAGTTTTCCGTAGTATCCATCCAATTTTTTATTACTTTTATTATATTAGCGGGATGACCGAGTGTAGTACTCGACCCTGGCCACCGTAGGAATCCCAATTAAAAGGCCTGCATCTCGTCATCGGAGCAAGTACCACGTTGTTGTCACCGCCACAACCAAAAAGTCTAATAAGAGGACAATTCAATAAAAAATCTAAATTACGTGTTTAGATGGTCATTACACAGAGTCACGAGATAAGTCTGAGAAAGCCTCTAACTGATATCTCACAGAGAGAATCATATTCGCTGTAAGCTTCAAGCAGAGAAATAACAATTTGATAACAAAAACTAACGTGTGAGGGGGTTGAACTTTCCCATCTGATAAGGAGAGAAGAGGGCAGTGGTCACTTTTGTTTCAGTTTCAACCATTTTTTATTATCAGAACTGACGCTAAAGCTGAAGTGGGTCGAACACAGATGCAGAATTCTTGCAGGAGAAGTGGACAGAATTTGGAGTTTTAGGTCCGATCACATGCTCTCTCTTTTCTTTTTTTTTTTTTTTTTGGCAAATGATAAATAAATTGAGGTTAAATGACAAAGTACGATGTTGACCAAGAAAGATAATAGTTGGATTTGGGGACAGCAACGAAACCTCCCTCACGTCTTTCAAGTTCCAATATTAAGCTTGTGCTCACGTCACACATGTGCCAATATTCGTAATCTAACCTCAATATTAAGATAACATAATGAAATATTCTGTTACTCGTTATACTAGTTGGTTAAGCTTTCAACGTTCTAAAGTGGCAACACGTGCCTAGCTATATGCTGCCATGTGAATGCAATTGCACCATGATCTCATACAGAAAGTTAGTTTAATCTATTTATTGTGGACATGTAAAGTATGAAATAATTAAAAAACATTTTTTTCTTTTTATTTGCCCTTATCTAGGTTTGTACCGAAATCAGATCCTCTGTCTAGTTTTACTCTGTTTTATTCAGTCTCCTGAAATCTCAGTTATTTATTTTGCGGAACCCGTGCGGGCCCATGCGAATCCTATATAAATAAATGGCTAAGATTTATTGGACAAAATAAGACATCATAATATTGGACAAGAGATCTTAACTCGTCCGTACTCAACTCTCTCCATGATAAGAATGGCCTGTTAACTACCGAAGATCCAAGTAGCTCGCTAGTAGCAGAAGGATTGCTGTTATAGTTATACACCACAAAGCCTAGTTATTTGTATGGAACAACGACGAAAGGCTTCAGACATCAAATTGAGTGGTCCCTGTCCCAAACCAGGAGTAGATAAAGGAAAGCACTACCTTGTCACTTTCATCATTCCAAACGATATTTCCTTTTTCGACTCTAAGAACTGTCTGATGCAAGGTATGAATGAAAACCTGCTTGTGTGTATGGTGGCATCCTTTGACTAAGTAAGGTGGCATTCATTGGAGGGTCGACAACTTGGAAAAGGAAGACCGCAGAAGTATTCTTCTTATTCTGATCTCTTTCGGTCAGACCGTGACTTGAGAAGGGAAAATAATATAATTAACTAACAGGGGTCGATTAGTTTTTGGATGGTTCATTGTCTTGATTCGTTGTCTGTTATTGAATCTTGGGGCTTTTAAAAAAAGTATTACCGTATAAAAAAACCAAATCACCAAGTAGATGCTGATGGCCTGATCCCATGCGTCCTAACTAAAGGTAAGTTTCCCGTTCATGCTCTGGGATATATATTTTTAATCTTGAAGATGACGTTACAAGGGGTCTCATATAATTTGATATGTGAAGATAGGAGGGAGGTTCGCTAATTATATAATTAGTGTAAGATATGAGCTAGGGTTCAAGTGAAGAGGGTAAGGCTCAAAGCTTTTGAGATGTTATGCTTTTTTTCATATGGAATTATTTTGCCTTTTAAGATGACAGAAAGAAAACAGGGTTTTAACAAACGCCATAATTTCCTGCGAGCCGAAGACAAAAGAAAGCTTCTTGATGGGGTTGGGTTTGACAAAAGGGTAGAGAAATGAATAATACGAAGGGCCTTTTGTGAATAGCAATGAAAGCCTAAAGCCACAACTTTCGCCGATGAATCATAGCACGTACACATGCAATATAATAACCAAAGCAAGGAACTTTGCCGCCTGCGCCTGAGCCTGCAACCAAAAGACCCTTCACCTTCCTACCTACAGAATAAAGCGTAACAATGTTTGATAATAATTCATGCTTATGTCATCCCTCTCCATCTCTCTGTATTGGGAAATTGATTAAAGTGTAAGGTAGAGGTGGGAACAAATGGGAATTTAAAGATGGACAGAAACAAACACCCACCAACCCAACAACATTAACAAAAACAGCAAAATTTGTGTCTCACAAAATTTCTAAAATCCACGGATACAAGGACAAAAGCCTCTCACTTTCCTTTTCGTTTTGTTCTGTTTTCTTTTCTCACCTTTTTGTGTCCGTCGTCCTTCATCTCTCTTCTTACGACAATCTAATTAACCCTCCATTAATTTCATTTATAACCCATTTATTCTATTTTCCCCCCTCTCTCTCTCTCTCCTTTTTTTATGTGCAAAGAAGATAGACTCGAGCTTTCATTGTTATGGCCGCCTGAAGCTCATTACCCTCGCGTGCCTCTCTCTTTCTTGCTGATTTTTCTTCGCTTGTAGCTTCCTGAAGGTGTGTTACTTCTTCCCTTTTCAATTCCCTGCTATTATCCTTTCATTTCCCATATAATTTGCTTTTCTTTGATTTGTCTTCTCTTCTTTTTGGTCTGTGCTAAGCTAGAATCATTCTTTTCTCCCTTTTTCGTTAAATATGTTTTTTAAAAAAACTGATCTTTACCTGGTCGTGTTTCCTATAGATTCTCTTACTCATGTAAACTGATTGTTAATTATCTGGGTGTCTGAAATCGACGTTCGTTACAGGATATAAACGTGCCTTTTTTTTCTGCCGATAGTTATCTTTTAACTTAAATTTCCGTATGGAGCTTTTTCGTAACTGACTAAGTTTGATGGAAGGGAAGTGACTGAATCACAGTTCAGACATAGATTTATTTGCCCAGATATTGCTGGAATGGTGCATGTATTCTGCTGGAAAAAAAGTTCCATCTTTAGGATAGAAGTTGAGTTGAGTTTTTGATTTTTAAGGTTTTGTTTTCACGCCTGTTTTTGGGATTTACAAAAAAAAAAAAACTTTTTGACAGATTATGCCTCTAGTTGCTAAGGTTTCCACAGGATCTTTTAATAATTTATATGTTGGTGAAAAAGTTTCAGCTCCCGGGTGTTTTATCTTTTGTCAGTTGGGATGTTAGATTTTATAGAAGCTTAAGAATTTGGCATGTAAATCTCTATCTTATGTATTTGCATGATTCGGCTGTAGTGGTGCTGTATGAGGATGGCCAGTAGTGAAGAGACGAGTAGCCCTAGTTGGAGTGCTCAATTTTTCATGCAGACTACAGAAGATGTTGCAAGAGTTGTTGCTGCAGCAGCAGCTGCTGCAACTGCTCCTCGATCACCACGGCCCTCTGTAGTGTTCTCGTCCAAAGATGATCAGGGTGATAGCCACTTCCTGAAACTGCAGCGCCAACTTACAAGGGTTCTAAAAGGTTTTTCATCTCCCCCTCCTGAAGTGAAAAGTGAAGCTTATAATCCAGAAGTTCTAACTAGCCAAAAGCGTCAATGGGCAAGCTTTCAATTACAGTACTTGGTAGGTGAAGTATTAGTTTGATGCTCAAGCTAGTTTTCTGTGTAGGGATGACTCGTAACAACATTCTGTTGTGAAGCCTTTTTGTTTCAGACACCTCCTCGACGGGGCTCATTTCCATTATTTATTTAATGTAGCTGCTGCCAGCTAAATTTAAATTCTTTAGTTACTGATAGTTGCTTACCTCCTTTTAAATTGTCTTTTGGGTGCTCAAAGTTGTATTACCGATATAAGTTTACCTTTTCCTGTTATGTATTTTTTTAAATACTTTCTGTGTAGTGGAAAAGGCTGCAGCTTCAGCTTCTATTATTTTCATAACATCTCTATTATATAAGTTTTCAGGATCACAAGTCTCTAAAGGAACCATCAAAGCTTTTTGAAAGCATGGTAGTTGTAGGTCTTCATCCTAATTGTGACCTCCAGGCTCTGCAAAGGCAATATGTAGGTAGAAAATCTGAAGTATCTGGGAGGTTGCAAAGTGCACTTGGCTGTCAGAATCAATCTCGCATAGAGCCCATTCTTGAGCCTCAGGTGCCTTTTAGCGCCAAAAATGTTCAACGTGTACTTCTGTCTATGTCACTGAAATTTCAAGCATTTCCTGATTCTTAGTTTTTTACTTTCAGGTCTTATTTGTTTACCCCCCAGAAAAAGAGCTACCACTCAAATATAAGGATCTTTTGTCTTTTTGCTTCCCTGGAGGCCTAGAGGTTGGCTTCCACCGATTGGTTTTCACATATCCTTTGCATTTGTGCACGTTACTTTGATTTACTTATTCTCTCTTGAGTTTGAAACATGGTTATTCTGATTCTTTCTAGGTTCGTGCTGTTGAGAGAACCCCTTCAATGAGTGAGTTGAATGAAATTCTTCTAGGCCAGGTACATATATGACATTTTCATGTGAATTCTTGAGTATGTATGTATGTATGTATTTATATGTATATTTATTTTATTTGATGGATATGGCATTCCACCTATTGTTAACATTTTCATTGATCTTTTGAAATTTGAATTTCCTCTCCTATTGCATGGCTTAATGACTGAAATTAAAGCTTACTTGTATGCACAACTGTAGCTTTTCAATTAAAGGGGTTGGTTGGGTGATGTCTTCTTCACCAATTAGCCCTTGGATAATAAATCATCATATTTGTTATTAACTTCTTTATTTGGCTTGCACCACCTGGCAAAATGATTAAAAATGGCCGTGATCTGGAATGTTAGGAGTACATTATTTATTGAATCTTGCTAATGATTCAAATTTGTTAATGTCAGATTCTCACAATTATTTCTCATCTAATTAGTAATTGTGTGCTTATTTTGCAGGAGCACCTTAAACAAAGTGATCTGTCATTTGTATTCCGGCTACAGGTAACCTTAATATATGATGCTTCTTTATTTTTTATTCTTTTTTTATTCCATTTGGTTGAATACGATATATGGCAAAAAAGTGTGTGACCAAATAAACATTTTGCTGGTCCATGGACTGAGGATGCTGTATATGCAAAATGCATTGCAATTTATATTCTGTTTTTTCAGAGGGGCAAAGATTAGATTTGATATCTATCCTATAATCATCAATTTTTTTCCTTTGATGTCCTGTTTTGGTATTGATACTATGTTGTCCCATCTTCCAACAGATCTTAGGGTAATTGGGAGAGTTTGATTCTTTAGGTTCCACAATTATATGTGTCATTTATTTTGAATTTGATAGAAAATTATGTCTTCTTGATATATGATATACTTTAGGGAGACTGAGTATCATTCAGGAGTGGACTGATTTCCCATTCATTAAATTTGCTTTTTAACCTTGTATTTTTGTCATAGGTTGCTGATAATTCAACACTGTATGGGTGCTGTGTGTTGGTTGAAGAAATTGTTACAAAACCTTCTGGATTGCTCTCCATGATCTCAAATAAACAGTCTACCTTCCCAGCTTTGAGCCGTCATATACTAACTACTCGGAGATGTTACTGCATTTTGTCAAGGCTTCCATTCTTTGAATTGCATTTTGCTGTTTTGAATAGGTGAGTCTGCATTTTAAATTCTGGTTTGTCAAATTCTAACTTCACTCTGATCAACTATTGATTAGAGTACGTGTTTATCAAGTAAGCTCCTTTCGGTGGATATCTTATGTATTAATATGGATGATAATGCACAGTAACATCTAAATATTGATCCTTATTATGTTATGGACTTGTGTTGTAGTATCTTCACAGAGGAAAGGCTGGAGCGGTTGACGAAAGATAGTGGTTTTCTGGACCTAGAACTCTTAGAGGGCATCAAGGAGGAAAAATCAAATGACAACTTGGATTCTGAATCATTGAACTACAAAGGTGCAGAGGAGATTATGGATGGATCAGTTGAAATTTCGGAATCACACTTGAGAGATTCTATTGTGGGAGTTGGTATTAACAATGGAAATCAGCTGGACCATCAACTTGTTCAGGGGCATGTTCATTTATTGAACAAAAGCATTAACAATAACATTGTTGTTTCGGTTGATTCTGAGACTGAAATCCTCTCATCTAAAGGAGAATCTGGTGGTGTAAACTCTGAAGATTATAACATTGATGCTGATGATTTTTCATCTAATAAACAAACTGGAGATAAACGTTTACCAATTGCTGTTCTTCCTCTCCTGCGATACTGTCAATATGAAAGTTCTGAATCTTCATGCAGGTATGATATATGTTAAGCAGATGGGGATTCTTATAGTGGACTTTGTATTTTTCTGTCTTTGGTACATGTATGTTAAATGGGCTTGAAGCCTATTGTTTGGAAAGATGGTTGGTGAATTTTTGTTCGGTACAAACATGACAATAAAGCTGATATGGCTTGAGCTGCTGAAAGCTGCCAATTCCAGTAGTCTCTTGGTTGAAATTTGATATAATTTTTATATATTGTTTTGGAGCTTGCTGATTAGTTGATAAGAGTTAATGTCTTGAGCATATAAGCTATTCTTTAAAGAATGTTAGTTGGCATTAATTCGGTGTGTACTTGTGAGACATTTGAGCATGTTGGGATACATGAGTTATATATGTGATTCTCATCATCTGAAGTAATGTTTTGTTACTAAGCGGGTCTAAAATGCTCTTTATGCAGCTTCCAAGGTTCTCCTAGTGAAGATAGGAACTTCAGGAGTGATGTTGATGATACAGAAACAGAGGAGGCATCCTTTTCTGGCCAGGAAGATTCAAATGATAACATTGATATTCTTGACTGGGCCAAGGTCTGAATCTTTTTTTTATGCAAGTGTGTAGATGTTTCTAGCCAGCTACTATTGTTAATTGATTACCTTTTCAGTTTTTAAATTTTCTTTCTTCTTTCCTTTTTTCTCTAGGCAAACAACCATGGATCACTGCAGCTTTTGTGCGAGTATTTCCGATTACATTGCCCTGCCAGGGGTTCAACTCTTAGATTCCACCCTCTGGAGCACCTTCATCCCTTGGAATATCATAGACCTGATGAGACAGTTCTAAATATTGCTGGCTCAACAATTGATCTGAGATCATGCAGTACCAGCCTGGAATTTGCGGAGGTAAGGATACTTTGCTCTTGGGAGTTAGATACTTTCTCTTTGTAATCATGTGTTGGGACTTTATTTGTAATGGGACACATTTTTAATGCAATAAGCAGCATGCTTTTTTGTATGTGGAACTTTTTGACTTTCTTCTCTCGTGTAATGCCTCCTGTTTGCGTTGTTTATCAGGCACACAGCGCTTTGATGGCGGAGGAGGAAGCCGTTGCATTGTCAACATGGGCTGTTGCATGCATATGCGGATCCTTGCGACTTGAGAATGTGTGATGTTCTTGAAACTTTTCGCTATAAATACTTGATATTTGTTCTAAAAATCCTATAAATGCTTTGCGTGCCTAATTTTATTCGTTTATTAAAGCAACATTCTTCTCTGCATACACTACATTTGTCTGCATATAGTGCAATCGTATATTGAATATGAACTTGTGTATATTCCTTTAATTACTTAGTAGAATGCAATTTGCAAATGAAAGTAAACACAACAAAATTTGGGGCTGTTACCTTCTCTTGTTTTGCTTCACTTAGTTGACCAAATACTTGTCCCATTTTATTCAGTTTATATGTTGCCAGAAATTACTGAATTATAATTTGGGTGGTAATTTTCTGTGCCTGTAGGTGTTAACATTATTTGCAGGAGCACTATTGGAAAAACAAATTGTGGTGGTTTGCTCAAATTTGGTATGTTTCCTGCGCATATTATGTTATCCTAATGACTTTCTGTTGGATTTTAAAGTTGACATAAATTGGCTGTATTAACTTAATCTCCTACCTGAAGGAGTATATTCTATTTTCCGAACAAACCTTGTTGAATCTTTATGTGTGCTTGATCCTACAAATCATGAACTTCTTGATTTGATATTTTTCTAATTCTTTGTTTGCAGGGTATCTTATCTGCTTTAGTTTTATCTATTATTCCTTTAATTCGACCCTACCAATGGCAAAGCCTATTAATGCCGGTATGGATTTTTGCTAGCCTTGCTTTTTTACTGAGGTATTGGTCTTATTCTATTCACTACCCTGGCTTATTTGTTTTCTCTATTTGATTTTTTAGATCTTGCCGGATGACATGCTTGATTTTCTGGATGCACCTGTTCCTTACATAGTAAGTATTTGTTGCAATTCAGAATGTATTCATCATCAGGTCCCGTTGCTATTAAATTGGCCCTGGGTTTCCTTTGAAACCAAAAGGAATAATATTACGGTAGGGCATTAGGTATGTGGTCTTTTCTAGCTTGCTTCAGTTACTAATAAATGGTTGTGTTTAGGTGGGTGTAAAAAACAAAACAAGTGAGGTGCAGTCAAAGTTGACTAATGTTATTCTCGTCGATGCTAACAAGAACCAGGTTTGCATTTTCATTTACTATTTTATATGTGCATTTTTATGTCAATTTATACAAGACAGATTTAACCATATGAGTCTGATGATTTCTAGCTTGTTTATTTTCCCTCCATCTGGGACTTATCTTCTCTCTCTAAAAAAATTGTTGATGATATGTTCCTTGTGGGAATGCTATACATGCGATAAAAAAGAATGTTGTGCCAGCTTATATAACATGGCTCATAAGTCACACACACAATCTCTCACTAGCTACTTAAGCTTAGGTCTTTCCTTGTTCATGATGTACCTGCCTCTCCTGGTGAAAAAATGTTAACTAAATTCGAAGTAAAAAGTCTAGTCTGAATTTCTTACATCAAGTGCCAACTGCTTTCGCTACTTTAATTTCTATGATCTGTCTGTCTAACGTCTTTGCCTTTGTTTCTCTTTGGCCTTTATTTTTGTGTTGGTGGAACCCCCAAAATTCTTCTGTAATTTTCTTTTTGTTTGTCATCTGGCTATATGATTATCATTTTTTTTTGGTCTCATCTCTTCAGAACACTCATTTAGTGTAATTATCTAATATATTTCTCATTTTTTTATATGATAGGTGCGGTCACCAAATATTCCACAATTGCCAAAACAAAAGGAGTTGTTTTCATGCTTAAGTCCTTATCATGCAAAGCTAGTGGGAGAAAGTTTTCTGGCAAAGAAAAGACCAATGTACGAATGTACAGACGCACAGGTGTGCTTCTACTTAATACTTTTTCTTCCCTCTATTGTGATGATTCCTCTTCTTTTGATGTGGATTTCTATATTTGAACATATAATGCTATCCATAACATATTCCCTGAAGTTCAGAAACCATTGTGATATTTAGTTGAGTTTCCTTGAAATTTATTGCGGTGTTCTTAAATCTTTTATTGATACATGTGCCTAGTTGTAGTGTTTTTCTGTACTGGGATGGCTAGATTGCTATCTTCTTAGCACATTGAAACATGAAAGATCTTATTTGTATAAGGACTAGAATGCTTTTTTTCGTAGGTAGATCTATATTCATTTGATAGTTGTGGAGTGTCATCCGCAAGGCTGATGTTTAGGAATGACCATGTTTAGTTTTAGTTTTCTTTTTTTTTTGTGCAAGTACATGACTTTAGAAAGGATAGTTGCGTCTACTCTTCGTTTTCAAATATTTGCAACTTTGATTACCTTGCATGTTAGCTGTACTTGGCTTCATATTTTGTTTGTGCTTCTATTATGGCCTTATGCCTCTACCTCATGTTGCTGAACTTGATCAGTGTAACTACACTTGCTACGTTTTGTGATAATACTTTAGCTCGTCCATTTTCTTCTTAGTCATGATAATTCCTTTCATATTGTGAATTTGCCTTTTTCTGTTACTTGTTTTCATTCTCAATTTTGCTTATATTGGTCTATAGGGATCATGCAACTAAATGTTGCATTGAAAAATGCTCTTCAGGGTTCTTGTATAATAGTTCACTTTTGTTGCTTGGAAGTTTGGAATAACATTTTGAGCAAATGTTTCCACTAGTTGCTTAACCGTCTCTTTGGTGTGGATTTGTCCTGTATGTGTGATTTTTCCAGGTTCAAGCTGCCAAGGGCTTCCTAGAAGTGTTGAGATCTTACTTGGATTCCCTCTGCTCTAACCTGCGCTCACACACAATTACAAATGTACAATCCAATAACGATAAGGTCTGTCCTCTTCTTAGTTGGTGCTTTTATTCCTGCTTTATATCTTGAATTTCTGCTGGATGATAGTCCCCAGCTGACAAGTTTGAACACAATACGCTGAAATTTTTTTTTGTGCTTAAACATTATTTATCAGACATGAAATGAGCGTTCGAAAATTATGTTCAGTGATGTGCTGAGTCTTTTAGAGGAATGATACTTTAATAGAACAAAGAACTTATTATGCACTGTAATTTTCCTATTAGCACCCGGATGGTTATCAGAGTATCTATGCATTGAAAAATCACGTGCACACACAAACAGAAAAGGAGGGTGAATGATTAAGCAACTAACCAATTTGATGATATAATTTTTTGGTGGCATTACACATAGGTTGTTAAATTCCACGTTCTAGTCCATGAAATCTTGTTGTCATTTGAGTAATATCCAAGTATATATCTTGATATTAACTGCAATGCTAGCTTGTGTTGCATTCATCAACCCTGATTGTTTGATTAGCACAAGTTTTATTGTTGAGCATATGTTAATCATATTATCAAGTGATATAACTGGCTTCTGTCCCTTTCCTTCTAGGTATCATTGCTTTTAAAGGAGAGTTTCATAGATTCCTTCTCTAGTCGTGATAGACCATTTATGAAGGTTTGTTTCTCTTGACATTCTTGATTTGCTTAAAAAATTTCTATTGATTCATTTCAACAATCAGAAATTGCTAAAAATCATTGTTCGTGCTTACAATTGCCTTCAGAAGTCTTTTCATTAAACTATGATTAAAACTGTAAGCTGAATAATTTTTCCTTTCCTTCTTGTCCAAAACAGCATTTTGTGGACACACAGCTCTTCTCAGTACATACAGATCTTGTTCTCTCATTTTTCCAAAAAGAGTAACGCTTTTGTTAATCAGAAGTTATATTTACCTCTTGTACCTTGAGGAAAAAGTATATACGCATAACAGTTGGCAAAAGGCGGACCAATATAGTCCCTCTGATATAAAACGGGAAGACCAGGCTGCTTGGTTGAAACTGGGCACAAAGGTTGGGTTTTTGTTTGCTGTGGGTAGACAGACTTAGGTGATAGTCTTATAGAAAATGAAGTTTGTAATGCTATCGATATGTTACTTTGTTTGCGTTTAGAATTCTCTTCATATGAAAGTTTTGCTTATCCAATCTCTCTTTTGTCTCCATTAGCTTCCCTGAATTGTCCATCTAAAATCCGACTAACAGATTCGCCTGATTTGTATAATCTGAATCCGCAGATTATGCACATGAATCCGCAAATATTTTGGTTTTACAGGCACAGATTAACCTTATTTCACATATTATACTGTAATCTTAGTCTTTGGCATCATCCCAAGCTACATGTTACAACTTGAAGGTACAACCAGCGTGTACAATGGTTAGATTTGTTTTTTTTCATGTCAAAATCTCTCGTGCCCTGGCGTGTCTGAACGTGGAAGTATAGCAAATGATGGTTTCCAGACTCTGCCTTGAATTGCTAAACGTAGTTCTGAGGTGCCGTAAACTCATTAATCTGAGATGGTCGAAGTTCTGAGTTTGTATGGCAGGGGCATAAGTGAATCCATTTAATAGTCAGATTAATACCGTTATCTGACAATCGAAGTACCAAGCAAGTTTACAACAAAGTTAATCTGGACTTGAGAAGCAAATAAAGAGTGCGATAAGGTATTAGTGTTAGGGTGGGTCTTGAATCTTCACGGTTATAATGCATTCATTTGTCCTATGGCATCGTTTTTGTATCCGGCTACCAAATACCAACAAGAGGTGGGGGAGCTCTCTGTCCCGGAGTTATGGTGGTAGCTAAAACAAGTAGCTGTCTAGACTCAGGAGGAGGAGGAGGAGAGTATATTGGACGAACAGAAGAACAGTGTGGACCATGCGCTGCGATTGTTGACATTGCATGTGCTTGTACTTCTTTAAGAGGAGAGGGTATAATCGGAGTCGGAGGTGTTGTATTGATCTCTTGCTGGTGGGAATCGTGGTTCAGAATTTGAGACATTGATTCTGTTTCCTACCAATCGAGGATTGTAAGCCACAAGAAAGCAAGCCCTTCACCTACTTTGGTGGCCACCATTTACATTCTCCCTGAAGCAAAAAGAATAGTACACCATGCACATGCATCAGCAATCTCTTGGAACAGTTTCAATTGAATTTATGATTAGTCAACCCTAAACTAACTTACGTGAAGGGATATAGCTTTAAACACTAAAATAAATAAATTATCTTTTTTTTTTCTTTTGGTTCTTCATAAGTGCATTAGACTCTGTGAAAAATGAAACCAAGAAATTAGCATAACTCGGAGACTTCATGCTTATCGTTGTCATATCGAACAGCAGGGGGGTTTAGTATATAGACAAATCGGCCAAAAATATGCTTTGTAGGTGTTGAAAACGAAAGTGAAAGGAACATGGATCTGAATAGCCCATCAATCAAAAGCTGATACGGGTCTTTTATGGTCCCGGAGGGAGGGAGTGGGATGATGCAGAGGTTTGGTTTTGGAAATGGAGGACTAGGAAAGAAAGTTGCCAGTTGGGGATTTTGAAACCAAGAAACGCACCTGAGGAGGATGTTGGTGTTGCAGTGGGGCATGAGTACTGAAAAAAGGTGGCTTGCATGTGTTGGGGGTCTGGCAGGAGATAACAATAGTGCCAAATAGTAGAGCACTACTTTGCACAACGCCTGCCACTGCCAAACTTACATTACAAGAATGGTCCCAGTCCCTGTCTCAGTCCCAGTCTCAGTCTCAGTCTCAGAAGTAAATGCAACCCAACAAAATCAATACCCACCACCCTTTTTTTATGCCTTTATTCTTATTAAACATCAACATGACTTCCCTCACAATGTTTCAATGATACGAAGGAACTTGATTTGATTCAATTTCGCATATTCATCACATAACTATTACTTTTTAGGTTATTAGTGACCTGTGAATCAAAGATCTGAAGCACTTGTCGTGCATATTCTTGATTAACTACAGAAAATGCTGTTCTTTATGAGCACAAAATAGAGGGTTTGCATTTTGTTTTGTAATTGGAAAGTTGCTTGTCATAAATTGGCTGTGCAATGGACAGTAACTAGGTTGTAGTGTTCTTCGTCTGATATATCATGTGAACAGTGAACAGCAGTTTTTTTTTCCCCATGTTATTGCCTTGGTCTCCCCTTCATGTCCTAAGTAGAACCTGAGTGGAATTTTCCCAGATCCAAGTAAACATTATCAAATGAAAACAAGCTCTTGCAGTGGATGATTAGGCAAGCAAATCATGAGGGAAGAACAAAAGTAAAAGAAGCACCTCCTGGTTTAAGATAAACTGATTCTCAAACCTAGCATGTTTTGGAGATAGAGCCCTTTTTGTTGTTTGCAATGAACTTTAACTCAACTGGTAAGTCGCTGTTTTTAAACTATATAAATTTGATCCCCTAAAAGGTAGAATGATCTCCTAAATTGCCATTAAAGCTTCCAAGAGCGTGGTCCAGTATTTATCAGAAAAAGACCAAAGAGAAGGTTTTCTTCAGAAAGAAAAAGAAGCGAGGGGCGAGGGTACTACACTGGACACCAAAAGATATATGATATATATAGAATAAGGTCAGATAGTAAGCGGTGGTGGGTACCAGAAGAAAGGGTTCGAGGTAAAGGAACAGAAAAAAAGTTAAAAGAGTTCGCAGCAGTAAAAGCTCAAACCGTACAATCTTTGCCAGTATCAGAGAGGCATAGCCTAAAGCATTCGTTTCAGATTGACACCAATCTTCTCTCTCACTCACAATCTCGCGTATATATATATATATATATATATATATATTTTATGTTCACTTTGCATCAGTCGTGACAGAATCGAATAGACGAGAAAAGATTAAATCTTTATTTGTGCTGTTTAAATAAGTAAATGCACACTCTCCTCTACTACTCTTTAGTTTATGGGTTTCCGTAGAGTTGTCAGAGACAAGAGCTGCCACGCAGGTTAGCTCAGCTCTGCAAGCCACAGTAAACCAGAGAGAGAGAGAGAGAGAGTTGCAGTGACTCATTATATGAGCGGAGAGAGCGAGGTTTATAATCAGAACCATTAGTTTTATCCACGTACAGAAGATTCTGCAAACCAATGGTCCCTGAAATAAATATACCCACTATATTGCTCACCTCTCACGAGTTAGTCATCATTAAGAAGAAACTAGTTTTAGCTAGCCCTCCCAGACCTAGACACAACATACCAACGTAAAAGCACAACTTTCCCTTGCTGACTCAGGTCTAAACCAGCTCTTTTTTCCACTTCCTTACTCTTGCTTTTCTTCCATCGTGATGAATGGAAGAAGCAGGTTTCCTTTCACTCCAACTCAGTGGCAAGAGCTTGAGCATCAAGCTTTAATCTTTAAGTATATGGTTTCCGGCATTCCTATTCCTCCTGATCTCCTTTTCACTATCAAAAGGAGCTGCCCCGATTCTTCAGTACTGTCTTCAAGTCTCTTTTCTCGCCAACCGCCACACAGTAACAGCTCTGCTTGATGCTCAATCTTTACGCTTGTGCTTATTAATATTGCTGCAGGATTTTCTTTTAACTAGTTATGGTTTGGGTTTATTTGCAGTCGGATGGAACTGTTTCCAGATGGGTCTTGGGAGAAAAATCGATCCCGAACCAGGGAGATGCAGAAGAACGGATGGAAAGAAATGGAGGTGCTCAAAAGAAGCATACCCAGATTCCAAGTATTGTGAGAGGCACATGCATAGAGGCAAAAACCGTTCAAGAAAGCCTGTGGAAGTTGCAACACAACCAATGATAACAACTAAGCCATCTACACCGACATCTCTCTCATCAATCACCAAAAACACTTCTAACGTACTCTCACCACCACACTCTTCTCTTTCTTTAATGTCCTCTGAGACCCACCACCAAAACTACCTTCACTATTCTGGTTATCACACACATCCCAGCCACCAGTTTATATGTTCTCATACTACACCTTCTGGGATTGCGCTGTCTCCTCATGAAGACTCTTCCCACCTGATCCTGGATTCTGGTGGTTCATATTGCTTGGCTAGTAGTGATTACAGGTAGGTATGGAAAAGGACTGACATTTATACTCCTTTTTGTTTTGTCTGTATCTTTGTAGGCTTCTGGTTCTTTTGTCTGATTTCATTCTCTTTGTTGTTCGAAAAGAAGAAACAGGAATGCCTATGGGCTGAAAGAGGAGGTTGACGAGCATGCTTTGTTCTGTGAACCTTCTGGTTGTATGAGAAACCTTCCCGGTTCAGCGTTGGATGATGCTTGGCAACTTACTCCACTCACAATGAGCTCTTCCTCTTCTTCTTCTTCATCGTACTCTTCGAAACAGAGGAACCTGTCTGGCTACCAAAATGAGTACTCTTATTTGCAGCTTCAAAGCTTGAGCGATCACGATAACCCAAAACAGCAAAAGCAGTATCAGCATAGCTATCTCTTGGGAGGTGAGGTTACATGTCAAGCATCCTTAAAAAAAGAGAGAGAAGAACAGCAACAGAAAACTGTCCATCGTTTCTTTGACGAGTGGCCACCTAAGAGCAAAAGTTCGTGGCTTGACTTGGATGATAAATCTTCAAACACTGCATCAATAACAAAAACTGGGCTATCAATCTCCATTCCATCATCATCACATGAATTTCCCATTTTCAATTCAAGAGCCCACAGTGGTAATTAATTGACCCTTCACTTGCTTCTTGTGGTTTCTTTCCATCTCCTTGTCTCTTACACGGGTACACAACAGATACTTCCAGGTTAACAGAATACATGGTTTTTTGTTTGTTTGTTTGGGCGCAGATGCTTGAGTTGTTCAGGGGTAGCCTTTCTGTTCTTGAAGGCCAAAATTGTACTCGGTGGGGGCCACTTGCTTTTTGTGGGGCCAGAGAATTGCTAAAACTACGATTTTCTTTTGTTGCTTTATGTCAAAAGTGTCTGTGATTTGCATATTTTTTGAAGTGTGTTTTGTGCTTAATGGGGCATCCATGTGCCTTGTGCTTCAGTTGTTCATCTTCTTTCACTCATTTCAGTACTTAAGTTGAAATATATATCCGAAATAGATTGAGTGTCTCGGTCAATTCTGTTTTATTATGTTGGTAAAGATATTGACTGATAGGCAGGTAAGTGTCTTGTGGGGGTTTCCCATTGCGGCTTCAGTTTCAAACGCTTCCTTGCCTAACATGCTGGTTATTGCAGTATTTGCTGGGTTGGTGACCTAATGGCCCCAAGATTTGTTGATTTGTCACCTTTATGCACCAAAACTCACAGTTGCCCCACTTGCTGTCATCTGACACAATTTAACGCTATATGGGAATTGGGACATTGTTGACATCAAAATTTGTCCATAACATGATCCCCTAATAGCCATTTCGGATACTTTAAAGACTGGAGACCCTAAAGAAACCAAAATGCTTCGAGTATGTTTTGAAACTACAATTCAATTATCAATATTTTTATTTTCTGTCGGTTCACTGCGCTTCGTGTCATTATAATTATCAGCACGGAATTCCCCACAACTTTTTGGATTTTTTCTTTGTTTTTTTCCATTCTATCCCTTTGACTGTTAATGCCATCCTGGTACCCTTTCAGATATATCTGCTTCCTTCTTCTTATCAGATTTTTTGTATACGTAAGAATGGAACATATAGAACGGTACCTTTCATCGGTAAAATAAACGAAAGAATGGTAGTTTTCAAAGAGCTTTTGTTCATTTTGTCTATTATCAGGCGTCCAATTTGCGTCTCCGTAACAGTGGCATTCGGCTTTTTCTAGAAGCATTTGGGTCACGGAAAGCAAACCAGTCAGTCAGCAAGGCAGTGCGAACATTTAAAAGTCGCAAGGCAAAACAGAGCACTAGTCTCTGGCGAGAGGCTCAGGCTGATCCTGGGTCTGAAGTTTCCAGCTTGGTTTAGAAAAAGGAGCAAGGAGCTTTGGAGATTAGACTTGCAAAAGGGTATTCAATTTCACAAAGAATCCAAGTAGCCAGTGCAAAACGCAGAAACACAACTGTACGCTTTCTGACCTTCTGAAACCCCCTACCCTACTCTGATTTCCACTCTTTTCTGGTTGTGTCAGTCATCCGCCTCAAAAGGAAATGCCTAGTTTCCGAGACTATCGCCTCACCTCTTCAAACAGAATCAACTTTTTTTTTTATCCTTCCTTTTTGAGTCTATAAACAGTTATCCCACGATCTTGCAATCTAAAAAATTAAAGGAACCTAACAGTAATGACTCATTTAGTCCAGAACAGTCACTGATCTTAGGAGGGGTCATCAGAGAGCCGAACTCTGGTTCAATGGTGAAGTCTCTTTATCGAGATAGGCACGGGAAATAAGAAGGTTTACATTTAATGTACATCAGATTGAGCTATGGGAGAGTACAATAGGATTCCTATAAATATCAAGCACTTTCCCAGTGTATTGCATTCTCCTATGTCGACAGATTTAACTGTTAGTTGTTTCCCTCTCTTCGTAATACAGATGCAACCAGCTAATCATCGTCATCATCGTCAATAACAGCATGACCATGCTGCCTGCGAGTGCCGTCTCTAATTTCTCCATCACTGTCCTGCAGCTCAGCAGAATTGTCCTGCATAGGGCTGGATTCTGGTCTGTTATCTAAAGGCTCATTATCATCGTCTGATTCTGACCATGCTCGCTTTCTTCTACCTGTTGATGAAGGCTCAGCCTTCACCAGGAAACATCATATAGATTATTTTGTCTCGAGACTGGATTAAAAACCAAATCCAAACCTAATATAAACATTGCGGGAAACAGAACGATCCATCATGTCAGTATCCTATTTCCAATAGAGTGATAACCCATTGGCCCGTCTGCCTCAGTAAACTAAAACAAGTACGCAATATAAACTAGTAATAGTGTTTTAACTTGTAGAAATAAGGCTATGAACCTGAATCAATTTAGATCCCATCTAATCCACAAATTTGCATCCATCTTAATCTTTTGCATGTCCTGTTGCTGTTAAGTGCTTTCACCAGTAAATTATAGTTGCTCGACTGTGTGTGATTAAGACATCCTAGTTTCAATGAAGTTTTAGTCTAAGAGATTTGAAGTTGAAAGGAGTACTTACGGCTTCATCCTCTGCATCAGAATCTTCAAGTCCAGCAGCAGCAAGAAGTTCTTGTGCATCTTCTCCATGGTCATCATGATCATCCACCTGATTTCTGGAATCCCTATAGTTCATGTTTGCATCTTCATCTTCTCGATCCTCATGATCATCCATCATGTCAGCTTCTCCTTCTTCCATCTCATAGCGTGACTTTGAGTTCTTATCCTTCTTTCTCCTCTTCCCACCCTTCCTTCTCCTTCTTTCACTGTGCCCAACATCATCATCATCAATCTCAGATCTATCCTTCCGCTTAGAAGCAGACGTCTTCCATTGCTCCTGGAATCATGAAGAACCATGATCAAATCAGTGAATTTAAGCAGCTACCATAGATCCACTACAGCCCAATTCAAGCAGTCCTAGGATTTCCTTTTATAATACATACTGATTGGTAGGGAGCAATGTATTGAAATGGGACTTGAGATGTACCATGAACGGAAAGTCTCATGCAACAAACATCAAATATATAGTCATCTAAATGTGTAGAGATTGTTAAACGGAACGTGTTATGCAGATTTTACGTTACAAATTTAATTAACAAAAAATAGAGAATTAGCCGCATGGAGTAATCCAAATTACATAAAACGCCCATTACATTGTATTAGAACACATCTATAGGCACTAATCAGTATGAAAAAGGAAGAATCATGTGAAAATATGGCATAGAAACTACTGTCTACACCAACATCTCTTTTACTCATCTGATCCTTTCACCAATACTACAATAAACCCATTATGAAGAAAGCATTTATAATCATGCAATGACAAGAAGCTTTGATGATATATGAAAATTTTCAACAGATCTAATTACCTTTACACGCTCAAAACGTTCCTCTAGTTGCCGCACTCGTTTCAGTTCGTCTTCCTGCTTTCTCTTCTCCAACTGTTCACACCAACAGAAAAATAAGACCTCTAAGTACTATAATATCGTTGTCACAAATACAAAACTTTATAAGCTATAACGACAGCAGTAGACCTGAAATTTCCTTTGTTCTTCAGCCTTACGACGGGCTTCCTCAGCCAAAGCCATTTGTCGAGCAACTTCTTGTCTCTGTCGGTTCTGCTGCTCCTCACGCTCAGCTGCTTCACGATGAACTATTGCAGCCTCTAGCAAGTGCTTGCAATACTCAACATGTGTGTTGATTTTTTTCTCATCAAATGTATGAAACTGGAGGCTAGAAGCAGCAGACAACTGGCTAAATAGACGGACAGCATTTTCCAGCTCATTAACTGTGGAACGTACCTATAGCATAATCACAAAAAGAAAAGGAAGGGCTACTTAGATACTGTGTCCATGGAAAGAGAAAGCATGTGAAAACCTGGCTCTTGCCCAGTTTTATGGTTTATATGATATAAGATATGACTACATAATCTAGCAGAAAAAGCTTATTCACCTACAGGTTCTGGTGTTTGACTAGCCAAAAATGAAAGTGAGTACGATCATCTACAAGCTAACCTGCCAGGTAGAGATATTTATTTTCTAGATTCTTTATGATACATTAACTCCTATGATAATTAAACCCACAAGCTGGGAGACTAACACACATTTGAGGGTACAAGGAACTAATTCTTGTAAGCACTGCATCTATCATTACAAAATGAAAAGATATGAGCTATATTATCAAAAAAATAACATTTAGGAATAGAAAATAATATCCAATCAAACTAATTTTAAAAGAAAGAAAATCACCTCATCTGCTGTTCTTTTTGTTTTTTGTAGCGTAGATGCTGAAAATTTCTGCATCGTAACACCTGCATTAAACCTTAATATGTAATTTGAAGGTGCCATGTGGATGGCCCTCAGTAAAGTTTTCTTGCAGTCTTGCCACTGTTCAGCTTCATAATAAGTACGAGCCAGATAAAGGAGAATTTGAGAATCTGTATTATGATAGAACTTCCGCAAACAATTCTGATACTGCAGGAAGCAAAGTCCAAAATATAAATTCAATGAGAAGAAATTAAAAGTATGAAAAATGCAACTTTAAGCTACATATCTGCATAAATAGAATATAATAAAATAAACAAACCATCTTTACTGCTAATGCGAAATTTCCTTGAGCAAAATAAACATGTGCTAAATTGATCCAGACATCTGGCATCTGGACAAAAATGCTTCCGCTTGCAGCTTCTTGGACCTATATCATTGCAGCACACAAAAATTCAACATAAAAACTGGCACAAAGGCTAGCACAAGGGATAAAATGAAGTTTTAAACTATAGGAAACAAAAATAAGCAAATCAGAGTGTCATGCCTGTGTAAAAAGATCTTTTGAGACATCAAATTGTCCTCTCTCTGCCAAGACTACACCAGCACCATTTGCAGCATACAGATTAGCTGTATGCTGAACCAGAACCTAAAATGTCAAGACATGGGAGAGTTAATTTGGCATATACAAAAATTACAGCCTAACAACAGTACCAATCAAAGGACGATAGATGGGGAAGAGGGAAATAGAAGCATGTGAAAGGTATACAGTAAGTAAACAAAGGGGCCAAACTACAAGTCAGTTCTAACTCTAATTGAATCCATTCATCACAAATAACAGTACTTAATTATTCCTAGGGATGTGAGAAAACACAGAAGTTCGTACTCTGGTGTAAAGTTCCTTGGCCTTTTCCAAGTGGGTAGCTTCCAACTTCGGATTTCTTTTCTCATTGCGTAGTGCAGCAAAGTAGTTCCAGTTTCCCTGACAAATGCCCAAAGGAATGTAAGAACTACATATGTTGAGAGAATTGATATAAAATGTCACATGAAATGAATTGCCACAAACTAGTCAGTCAAATGTGGATCTAGTAGAAATCCTAAGATCTGAAAAAGTACAAGTAGGAAGGCCCATGGAAGAGGAGAAAAACCAGAGAGAGTGTTGCATAAGAATCTTTTCCGTCAGTTGCCTCACTAGCAGCTCGGAAGGTTTCTTTGGCCTTAACCCAATCATCATTTTTCAGCTCTAAGTCACCGAGCATAGATAATGCATTAGGGCACTTGTCATTTACCTTCAATGCCTCATTGACCTATTAAAGAAAAAGCTAACAGTTATTCCAAGGAAAGGAAATATAAAGTAAAAGACAGCAACAGCAACATTATTTTGGTCATAACAACCAGGTCAATGCTTAATTGAAGATTGTTTTGAGCTTTCGCAATGGCAGCAAGCCTCAGGTAAGAGTCCACATAATCTGGGAACTGTTAAATTGGATACAGAAAATACAGTCAAAACATGATGAGAGTCGGGAACAGTTTTGGTGACCAAAATAGAATAAAAAATGAGATTATTTAACACCATTAAGAAAATAATGCAAAAATATCCCCAATCAAACAACATAACATAGTCTAGAACCTTGATAACAAGAAAAAGAGAAATCCAGTTATTGTTCAACCATAGCCATTGAATTAAATGTTGAAAAGTATGCCAAAAATCATCAAATGACATTGTGAACAAGAAGGTACCTGGAGAATACTGCATTGACGTGTAGTTAGTAAAAGGGGAATTGTAATAACAGATCTTTACAGAAGCAAAATCAAGAGCTTATTCATGAAACAGTACATATGAAAATGGACGAAGAGAGAAGAATAATCGATACTTGCAGATATGGTGCAACAGTACCTTGTACAGTATAAGACAGTAAAGTATGATTGCAACTTGTGTCTCATGCAACTGCTCAAGTAGTCTGGCCAAATTAAATAATGCTGTGACTTTACTCCAAGGTAGTTCCACATGAATACCATCTTCCTCTAACTGATGAAATATTTGCATGTCTTTGTACTGAAGAACAGAAGCAGATGCTTCAATTGCATTGACATTAGCTTTACCATCAAGGAAAGTAACCCATACACCATCACCTAGAGCCTCCTTAAAAGTTTGCAGAGCAAGCTGTAGTAATATCAGAATAAGACGATATAAAAATCAAGAAATTACAGCGTAGCCAATATCACACGAACTTGAAAAGAAAAAGTCCAAAATAACAAGCAGGAAGTTCCGTCAAGAACTTTTTAAGCAACTGAAACAACAAAAATAAATGCTTTACACATGGCAATATGTACTTGCATCTCTCAAAATCTAAAGAAATCTGTGCAGACCTCAAGCTCTTCCTTTTCAAAATGGATAACGCCAATATTGTTAAGAACTTCTATTGGGACTTCTTGACCTCCCTTTTTAAGAAGACTTCGTGCCTAAAACGACATTTAACGTCAAAATATATGGCAGAAAATATATCCTGATATTTAAAACTTAAAATCCAAAAGTAAGAATAGCAAGGTTCTTAGTCCTTACAGTTTTGAAGGCATCTAGAGCAGCTCCCGTGTCTGACAAAATTAATAGTTCACCAAGGTCAAGAAATGCCTGTACAATATAAAGGAGAAAAAAATGAAAGTTAAAAAGCTATAATTGATAATAAAATAGCATATATTTCAAAGTATCCTTATTAAACCATTTGTATCAATTTGAAGGTTATTGTAACAGAAAAAAAAAAAAACAAAGTTGCTTATTGAGAGTTGAAGCAGATGAATCACCTAGTGAAAATAAAACTGCGACGAGGAATTATTGAGTCCAGCAACAGAAATCATAGAATAGAAAGTTTGAGGAAATAGCATTAAAGATTAAATAGTTCAAGTAATATACCATCATGGACGCTGAAATTAGAAAAAGAAACAGTTCTTAAATGCAAATGAGAAAATGACAAAAAAAAATTCATGTCTAGCTAGAACTACAGCAATCAGAAAGGATAAAAATTTTAGTATTTAATGAAGCGTTTGGCTCTGCACACAGGTAAATAAAGGAGGATTCATGAGGCAAACATCAAGTATTTATACTGAAAACTTTACTGAATTGAGATTCAAGTTCTGGTTCCTTGAGAATAAATCGCTATTACTTCATTCATATTATTAGGAAATATAATTTGTTCGCTTTTTATGTCTTTGGAAACTGGGTATGTCCTGTTTCCCCAATGATACAGTGCCATTTTTTATGGCATGAATCTGGAGAAAAAAAGGAAGGCACAAGGTTTAAGCATCTGTTCATAGTTCATTAATTCAGTTCCATAAGTCGGACCTGTCCTCCCTTTATGAATAGGATTTCTGCCAAGACTAGTACATAAAAGGGTCAAGTTGAAGAAAGAGACCAACTTTTGTATTGAGAATTTTATAGAAGCATTTGTTATGAACCCTAATAATCCCAATCACAATCAGCCCTATTGTAGCCCTAATTTGTTGAAATCTAGCTGCCCTACACCTTTCCCTACATCACTTGTCATGGACACAAATTTAAAGCATACCAGAAGTAAACTCATTTCACACAAAACCAAAGAAACTTACAGGAACACTTTACAGCAAAATCACAAGAAACTCAAAGTCAAAGCCTATGAACAACAGTTTTCCATACCTGTGCATCACGAGGGTCAATCTTTGTGGCCTTCCTCAATAGTTCCTGAGCCTTATCATTCTGCCCTATTTGAGCATATATATGACCAATTACCTGTAGGAAACGAAAAGATTCAGCTGAAAGTCCCTAAAAATATCTAAAAGCCTACTGAGCTTCCAAGATGAAAAGTAAACACATTGATTTAACATACTTTCAGTGTCTCACAGTTATCGGGATAAACTTCTAAAACTTTCTCAAAATTTGATAGGGCATTCTTAGTCTCTCCCAATTTCAACTGTACTTGCCCCAGGCCTGTCAAATACAGAAAAGATTGATACAAAATCTCTGTAATTAGAGTGATGAAAAATATAAAGTTAACCAATGCAGTGAAGAAATGGGCCTAAACCAGATAACTTCAAATCCATGTCGATAAAAAGACCAGCAATTTGAAACAGAAAGCACAATCACAATATGTACTCACCATAATATGGAAAAACGAATTCATTGGGACTATTGGTTTCTTTGACAGATGCCCAGTAGTACCTTGAAGCTGTTTCATAGTCACCCTGCAGTTGAAACATATCACATCACTATCATTAGGATTCAGAGGAGCCAAGGGGGGTGAAGTTGGGGTTGGTTGTGTGGAAGTAAGTATATCCTAATTCAAGAGAGCTAATGATACGTGCTTCAGCAGGAAAAATAAATGGATATAGAAGTGAAGCTTTTGAAAATAAAATGGTCCATTTCAATTTCTTGTATATCACATCAAACACTTTATGGAAGACTTCATATCCATAAGACATTCTCAATAGTAAGGTGTAGCAAGGATAAGAGGCATAAAATATTCACCTGCATCAAAAACCCATTCAACCCAAAAGGCTTAACCTGTTGGATGAGGCCTAAAAATGGACTATATATTATTCTAAGACCTACACACCCCAGAGACAATGTTTCCTGAACCCCCAAAAGAAAATTCTGGCCTTCACAAACAATAACAGTTCCTTTACCCTAATCAATAAATGAAAATAAGTCGAGACTCGAACCTTGCTATGGTACGAGCGTGCTAAATTATAGTAAGAGTGTGACTTGGTTGCTCCATGATTGGTAACAGCAAGTGCAGTTTCAGTCAGTTGCTCAACTAAAAAATGCTGACCAGTGAAGAAGAAGTGATTTGCTAGATAATTCAATGCCATTGAACAGTACGGGTATAACTCAAAAGCTCTCTGCATTTTTTCCATCCCATACTGTATTCCGAAAGCTGTCCAAGCATCATGCGCAACTAGAATTAAGAAACTGAAAATCAAGAAAACAGCACAAACTAATGGACTATGGAAACTTGCCTTCATTTGTCTGCAAATCCAAAATTGCAAGCGCAACAAGACCCTCAACATTCTCTGGATCTAACTGAAAATATTGAATCGTGAAGCAAAGATATGCAGTAAGAATCTTGCCATTTAACTAACCACAGATCCCACTACATGCATAACAGGTCATACAACTAACCTGTAATACCCGCTCAAATGCCCGTTGAGCCCTTTCAAAATGGCCCAATTTATAGTGACAGTGACCTATTCCAAGCCTAACAGCACCAGGACAATTGGGATAGACTTGCAGTGCCCTCTTAACAAAGGTCAAAGGCCAAAAAGTTAACGCCAGAAAAGGATAAATAGCATCAGTTAGCTATGGCCATCGTGATATCAACTATGAAGATAGAAAGAACAAACCTTATACAGCGCCAATGAATCACTATAATGACCACGATTGTACTCAACACATGCCTGGAAAAATCCAAACACAGCAAATTTCAAGTGTCAGCAATTTAGCCTACAAAATCAAGATAGGCTCCACAAAGGACCACCTTCCCATACCTTTAACAAATTCACAGAGCCTATCCATGTGAAATTCATAACAAATCGATCACATTCAAGTGGTTTCTACAAAATCCACTTAAGAATGAAGGGCTAAATTTACACCATATTTATATAAGGAATGCTCTACCAAGGTGGCAGTCTCATTTATAGTTCGCAAAATGGTTTTAAAAACAATAAAACCACAGGCAAAGAAGTATCACAAACAACGTACAAAATATTAAATATAAGATATTCCAACATGAACCAAATTCAGTCTGGGCCCTGTGAACAAACGTTCCTTTGCTTATCATATTGCAGCAGGGCACTAGCATGGTAAGACTTACAATAACAAACAGAGCAAGCATTTTAGATCCTTGATAACATTGCCTGCACTTGATAAGTGTAATCATTATTTTAACCAATTGTTCAAGAAAATAACCAGCAATACCTGACCCAAAAGAGCAGATACATTATCCCGATCACCCTCTAGTACAATCTTGAATGCAGCAGATGCCTGCTCTACTTCTCCTTTAGCCAATAAAAGCTGACCTGTTAAGAGAACAAGTGACGAGTCTTTTCTCAACCATCTTTAAGGGCAGCACTCAGAGGAAAAATGCTATAGCTTGTAAGTGTAGTTAAGAAAATTTGGCAATGTAGGTTCTTCCAAGAGACCACTGATAAAAGATATATAAAAGTTACATAGGAAAGTACAGGACAATAGATGTCACAGGAATCTAGAAAACAACTCTAGAATATGCAATCTATACAGAAACAAAAACAAATGTAAAGCAAATTTACATTACAAACAAGGAGCCATTTTTTCACACAGCAACTGTAGTTTAGCACATCCAAATCCGGATCAGTAACCATAAGAAACAACATGGAAAAAATGATAAACAAGAGGGGTAGGAATCTAAAGGCGGTCATTGTAAAGATGTAAAAGAAGCAGACAGAGAAAACTCTTCAGCTAGTTATCAAACAGAAAATGGTTCCCTTCACCTTTTCCAACCCAAGTAGAAGGCTCGTGCATGTCAATCCTGGAAGCTTTATTGTAGTATTTAGTCGCTTGTATGAAATATTCCTCCTTTTCTCTTTGCCTCGTCTCAATTTTCCCAAGGTAACTATAATATGCCCCCAAAGCATTCAGTATAGCTATCCTCTCGTATCTAACATCAGCGTAATATTCATCAATTTCTGCCAAAAAAAAAAAGAAACAATAATCAACTGGTTGAGACTCCCGCTGAGTAAAGAAACCAACTTTCCACCAAAATCCCACAGAACCCCTTTGAATTACTTCCATCAACTCTTTGAAATAGACAAATAAGAAGACAAACAACATTGCCAAACAGCAATTACCGTGGCTAGATCCTTCCTCCAATATCTGGCGGAATTGATCAAGTTTTCCTTGCTTGAAGTACTCCCTCTGCAACACCGCACCAATGCAATCAATTTCAAAAAAAGAACAAACCAAAAAAAAAAAAAGAGAGCTTTCCACAAAGCCTATACACGATAATTGAACCCAAAACATAAAAGAAAAACAGTTGGGAGTGAAAACGAACAGCAATGATGAGCCAGAGATCAAGTGGAGCTTGCTCGGCCTTGAGAATATCAAGAATGTCGGAGGCATCTCTAGGAAGCTGATCCAAGGCCACCCTGACCTCCTCCTCCGAGTTCTGTACCGGAATGTAGACGGAAGCCATTGGCGGAGAATTAAGGGAGAAGTAAAATCCCTAGTTCGCCGGCGATTCCGACTGAGAGTTAATGGGGGATAGTAAAGAGAGAGCGGATTGGCCGCGATAGGAGGAGCCGGAAAATCTTTCAATTTACAAGTGGTTTATTGTTTGCAAAGTGAGGATAAAACGGCTCTCTCTTGTTCGTAGGCAAATATTCACATCGAATAGTTTCACTATTATCCTTGTACCTGAACCTGACTGTTTCTTTTTCTCCAATATTTTGTGAAACTGGGACGAAATATTTCAGTATTTCGAATTTCGCCCCATAACTGCTCTCTTCTTTTGTACATTCATTCTTTTGTGCAATTCATATATTTACATTGCATCAACAAAAAAAAAGCTTTCGAAAATTAATATTAATTCTTTAATCTTATTCTTACCCATATCATAAATCATAAATGAATAATTTATTAAAATTACAAATATGTATAATTAGTCATGATATCTTTAAAATATAATTTTATTTTCATGCAATTTTTAACATTTAAGTCCATTTATTTTTATTTTTTAATATATCAACAAATTTTAGAATATAATAATAAATAATTGAAATTAACAATTCATATTTCAATAAAATATAATGCATGTTTAGCTAGTTTGCTTGGACATTATTAGGCCCAAGTCCTACTCAGACACGGACTCGTCTTACGTGAGACGGCGAGAGTTTGTTCTCGACTTCAAAAGCAGACTTCCTCTCCATGCTCTAGTAAGGGTGTAAGACCATTACATATATATATATAAGAATAGATACCAGCAAAAAACACACACGTTAGGTTTGGTTTCTCATAGCAGCTCCTCTTGTGACATTGGCGGCTTTCTCTCCTGTTTTCTCCTTCATCAAAAACATTCCTCCTACAAACTCCGAGGTTAAGCCTACACTAATCTCAACTTGTCTTACGTATAATCCAATGCACTTTAAATTATGACACTAAGGACTCAAAACTTGATGATCACCCAAACATGTCGCCTACTGTCATATTTTGCTCCTTACTTTCACTTTTACCATTTTCATTAGCTAGCAATGAGTTAGTTTCTGTTTTTGTTCTCTGTAACCAATGATGGATTCGCTGGTTGCTGATGGTTGATATTGTTCTCAGTTCCATTCCAAGTTTATCGATTATGGAGTCGGCACCTCGTCAAGATGCTCCCAGGAAGGTTTGCTTCAACTCCCTTTTAATAATGGATCACGAAAGATTCTCTTTTTGTTTTGCAATTAAATCTTTTGTTTGCAGTTTAAGTTCAAGCCTAAAGCTCCCGTTCAAAGGGCACCAAAGCCTGAAGTTAAAAGGTAATATCGTGTTGTTGCATAGGTAGCTGTACCTTTGACAAGGTTGATGTAATTTTCTTTTTCTCGTCATTTACTTTCTCAATGATGTATGCAGTGAGAAAGTTGAAGAAGATGTTGACGTTGTTCAGGCTGCAGATTTGATGAGACAATTTCATGTATGGCCGTTTCTCAAGTGTTCAGCGTCCGCTGATTTCAATAAGTTCAATAGACGCTGCATTTTGTGTTCTTTTGACATCTTGAATTCATTATTCTGTCATTTTTACAGGAACGGTCAAACAGAGCGAAGACTAAAGTTGAAAAGAAAGGTAATTTCATTAAGTAATCATAATCTTTTGAGTTTTGCGATTCAATTTATGTCGTCCTCATTATTAACATTAGCAACATAGTCGCTAATACATGTCCAAAAAGAAAAAGAAAAAGCCCAGAAGTGGGAACAAAAGGAATGAAGAGAGGGAGATAAATTGGAAAAGGATGAGCTTCGACAATGAATTCATTTGTAAAGTTAATCACGATACACTTCCCA
The DNA here is from genome assembly GCA_027563825.1 of Erythroxylum mucronatum. NCBI lineage: Eukaryota > Viridiplantae > Streptophyta > Magnoliopsida > Malpighiales > Erythroxylaceae > Erythroxylum > Erythroxylum mucronatum. Next base: position 11,594,552 of record JAOSBP010000205.1, on the reverse strand, counting down.
CAATAATGTTTCTTTTAACACTTGATCATCAATTTCGAGATTTGCAGAAACAGAGATGGAAGTTTTCAGTTTTTTCCCACAATCTCTTTAATGGCAGAACAATTTTAGGATTCTTTTCTTGATTAATTGTTCCCTCTTTAAGTAATTCACACCTGACAAACGTTGAAGTGAGTTATCGACAAACAATACTTGTAAGTTATGCATGCAATTTCTTGCTCAAGTTGATGTATGATGAAACTATAATAATGCTTTTTGATTCTAATAATCTTGGTTTAGGAATTTTAAAAAGGTTGTTAGTCCCACGACATCTTGTTATATTTTGATATGAGTCGGTGCTTTAGTTTGCCATATCTCTGATTTATGCTTGTGATTAACAGTAATGATTTCCCGCTAAAAGGATATGCTTGTATGTGTTTGTGCTTAGGCTGAGGAGCTATGATATGATTGAACAAAAATCAGTTAGGGTATTTTTCTGAACTGGAGATTTTTTTCATTCTTTTACAATGTTTAACTTGTGCTATGTTGTGATTTGTTGCTTTTTAAAATTGAATGCATATACTGGTATTCTTTTCCATATTTCATTCCACTGTTTCCAGCAGTCTAAGGTATGATATGAGATAATAAATCTGCTTGCCACTTATTACCATGCCGGTTCTGGGTTTCCTCTTCTTTTCGTGCTGATGCTTTGTCAAACTTCAGAAACCAGCCGTTGCAATTTACAGCTTAACCTCTATCTTAGTCTTGCTGAAAAGGATTGGAGGTCTAAAAATATGTTGTCATGCTGATCATTTGGTTATATGTAGTGCGAGCTTCACAAATTGCATTTGGCTTTGGAGCTGCTTCTAGTTCCTTAAAATCGTATGGTGTTCCCAAAGGAGGAAGTACAAGCAATCAAGGACATGCTTTGGGTGTCAATGGTTTGTTGTCTTGAATCTAATTTTATCTACTTGCTTCTGAATGGAATAGTTTCAAGTGCTCTACAACTGATTATGCTTTTTGCAGTTGGTGGTCATCCTTCAGACCAGAGAGATAAAGAATACAATGAACCATGGGTAGGTAACTATGACTCAAGCTTCTCGGCCCTTATGTTCGCTAACTGATGTTCTGCTCTCTTTTTCTTCTGGCGTTATGTGTCTGACTTACCTATTTATGTTTATTATCTTTTGCTGCCACTACAGGATTATTACAGCTATTATCCTGTAACTCTTCCTATGCGGAGGCCTTATTCAGGAAACCCAGGTAGTTTTAAGGTGCTTTTCAGAAAGAGGGGCATACCACTTTGTAGTAACAAGGGATATGAAAATATGGTCCAACAACATTCACATATATAGGAATGTTACTGTTGGCCTTATTGACTCAAAACTCACCATTTATCAGCTTTTATTTGTCATTAATATCATTGCCATATCATTCATTTATAAAACAGCCAGGTGTCCCTTAATTACAATTGTTGGAATGCATTTCTTTTTATTCATGGCTTATGTCACTTTCCTGTAGCGATTCTTGATGAGGAGGAATTTGGGGAGGCTTCAGCAAGTGTTACTTTTGATGAAAGTGCAATCAATCATGTGGCAGAGCTTGGTCTAATGGTATGTATCTCTGGCAATTATGATCAAACAGCGTGAATCGAGTCAGCTACTTCTTATGCTGTTTTAAGTCCAAATTTGCAGGCAGAGAATGCTGAAGCAAACATGTTCTTTCTTCAATTACCACCAACCTTGCCAATGACAAAGCGATCAGCTACTGCAGATGGCCAAGTGTCAAATGAAAGCACAAGACCATCGGGGAGTGCTCATGCTATGGAGAAGACATGTAGGTTAGATAACTTAACAGCTGGCTTGATGGGTAAGATGCTGGTTTACAAGAGTGGGGCCGTAAAGCTGAAACTTGGCGAAACTCTTTACGATGTGAGTGCATATTGAATTTGTGATTCTGCTCAACAGTGTAGTTGGGGCTACTTTTACTTTAAACAAACAATTGGAATGGTTGCAGGTGTCCCCAGGTATGGATTGTGTATTTGCCCAGGACCTTGTAGCTGTTAATACAATGGAGAAACACTGTTGTGCCATTGCAGAGATCAACAAGCGTGCCATAATAACACCTGATGTAGATGCCATTTTGAACTCTGTGACTAATTTGTGATGAACGATACCTTCTGTCAACCCTTTTTATATTTCCCTATAGTGAAAGGAGAAAATCTGGAATTCCTAATTTTTCAACTTGCTTTTTCCCGCAACATGGAAAGTATGCAAGCTGTAACTGCTGGACATTACAAGCTAAGAGAGTTATTGGAGGTGCATAATGTAGAATAGCCCATTGGAAATAAATTTTGCTGTCTTTGTTCCTTTTTCTTTCACAATGTCAAAGTTTTATAAACCAAAGATATACACAAGAAATACTCTTATTCCATGCAGTTGTTATTTTGATAATTCGAGAGTAGCAGGTAACTTAGAACTGTCGTATTATCATTTGAGCACCGTGTTGTGGTTGAAGAATCATAACAGTGTGAGGAGCATGAATGTAGGAAGGTGAAAGCTCAAATGAGATGTGCTGCAGAATCATAGCCAATGCTGTCTTAGCTTCCAACGTTGCAAAATTTTGGCCATAACTAATACAACCGTCGTCCATGTTAACCAGCTGGAGGTTGTTCTTGGCCAGTGATATAAAACTGTTTACATTCCTCGATTACCTCTTCAATCGTCAAGCCAGTTCCATTTTCTGATGGACCTTCCTGCTCATTACATTGCAAAACCAAGCCTAGGAAGTTGTCCACTTCTCATTGCATTCTGTTTTCTCTGAACTAAATCTCTCAGCATGGACGTGATGTCTTTGTTCAACTTTTTCCTCTTCTGGTTCTTCTTAGTTGGAAAGCTACTGACAGTTTCTTTGATATACTAGCTATCTTGCGCATAAGACAAAAAAGACCTTGTTATGATTAATAGTGATACCTGAAACCTGGAATATATACGGTTTGCATGGTTTCAAGAACCATTTTGGTCAACTTCTTTTGAAATTCAAATATCTTCTCTCCTTCCTCATAATTGCTTCCAAATGCTCCCAGGTAGATGATATCCATCGTTAGTTTTTGAACTTCAGGCCACATATATCCACTTCGCAGGTTTCTTGACGACTGACCATCTTTTTCCATTTCTCAATCATATTGTTGCAACTGAGCCTAAACACTGGTCATCCCCTTAAGAACAATTTCCAAGGACATTAAGCATAGTATGCAGTAAAAATGGATGTGGTTTCAGTTGGATAAAACTCGGATTTCCTTTACTTGCGGATGTAAATCAGAGGATAGAAGAAAAATCAACCTTGAGTTTCTCCATGTGGAAAGCAGGATTAATTATCCTTCTGTGTCTTGCCCAATCCTGACCCTCTTGAATTGCCAATCCCCTTGCAAGAATAAGAATTAGTGAATTTAATGGTGGTTTCCCATGGTGGCCCAGCTTGTTAAGAAGCGCCTCTTTCACCATTTCTGTGTCGTTGGTCATGAGTCTTGGTGTTGTCCCGTCCAAAACATAGATATATTCCCTGCAAAGGGCCAGACCGAAACAACATATAGTGATCCTCGTATCAACTTTACCATGCAAAATGGCGTGCATCGAGTTTATTACCAACATTACAGAACTAAATAAATAAGATGTTAAACTTCTTTGTTTTGCTGTCTTGTCTATTTAGTTAGTCACAGTGGCAAACAGAAGGATGCCCAAATACCATATTTCTCAACATTGTGGACCGTAAAAGGATCAACATGTAGAGCGATCTGGTGCGTCAGAGTAATGGGTTTGGACCATGCTTCAGTTAAATGCCTCGTATACTCAACTCCATGTCCCCAATCAAGGGCTTGCACCGTGTGCCTGTGACGCCTTGTTGCTTTAGTCTCCGCTCAAGCCTCTTAGGTTACCACCAAATGGAGTAGAAAACTTTGAGGAATCCGTAGAGAGCTAGAAGCAGTAAAGATTTGAAAACCAAGGAATCTAACATAGAGCCAACCATACCCACCAGTAACCAGATGGTTTTGTTTTTGCAAAATTTAGAATTCTGCTGGACAGTTCTTATTCTTAATCACTCGCTTTTTTGTCTCACATATAGATGTCGATGATGCTTTTTTATAGCCGAAGGTAGCTGAGTTGAATTTTCCTAGTATAGAATTTGGTGCACAGGTCATTCTATACTTGTCAAAGAGGAAAATGTTCTCTTCTAAACGTTTCTTGAGTTGAAGGATAAGGTAGGACTCTTGTCAAGTTTGTTTACATAATCATTTAAATGGGAATGCGATTTAATTTCTTGTTTCTTTATATAATTAATTTTGGATAGTTAAAAAATTCGATTAAGATATCAAGTATTTGTAACTAAAAAATTCGATTAGGCTTGCTTCTTATATGTTTAATTTTTTTAACATGTCAAAAACAACCTCTCTATTAGTAAAATAATAACACCGTACACTTTTTCAGAATTACGTATCAACGAAAATTTTACGAAGTTGTTGTCGTTACGTAGAAACTTTGTCTAAGTTGTTTCCTTCTATAAAAAAATAACAAAAAGAACTTTATGAAACATTAAAGCACTTCAATTCAAGTAATCACAAAATGGATTCAAAACGCTATGAAAATACAAGGGATACACTCAACTCCACTGCATACGCTGGCCATGTTGCAAAAAAGGTTCGAATATGCGAACGAGATGAAAACCCTCCTCCTCACTCGCTTATTCCAACTACCCTTCCAACTAGCTATTGTGCAGCAGTCACAAGCTATCCGGTCCCTGTCAATGGAGAAAGAGATTTAGATTGGTCTGAAGAGGAGCCTATTGAAATTGCAGAAGGGGATATCAACCTAGTACAAGGTGAATTTGGAATGGGCATTCAATTATCCAGTACATTCAGAGGACAACTTGACAAACAATAGGAGAAGGCCATCGTGGTCAAATTGCTAGGCAAAAAGCTGGGATTCAATTTGCTCAAAACCATACTAAATTCAATGTGGAAACTAAATGGCCCCATGAAAATTGTTGATATTGATAATAATTTTTACCTGATTAACTTTGTCGAGGAAGCGAACTATTTGCAGGCGCTCACACAGGGTCCATGGGTGATATCTAGACATGTCTTGTCCGTGCAACCATGGATTCCAGACTTCTGCCCCTCTTCTGGAGAGATCTCGCTTGTTGTCGCTTGGGTTCAATTTCCAGAGCTCTCGGTTGCTCTGTATCACCCTTCCATCCTCAAAGCACTTGGGAATTTGATTGTTCGCACTGTCAAGATTGACGATAATATACAACAACCCCAGAGAGGCAAATTTGTGAGGGTCGCAGTCGACATTGACTTAAGCTCCCCTCTTCGTTCAATCGTCGAACTAGATGGTGAAATTATAAAGGTTGCTTATAAGGGTCTTCATTATAACATTGTGGTGATTCAATAACCTAGAAGAATGAGAGAGAATGTTAGAATGTACATAAATGCATATCGATAAGGACTTTAAACATATGCATTGTGGGTCCCATTATTTTTATCCAAATCCATAGCCCTCACTACAAATTTGAGAAAAACTTATAGTTTTCCTAATGGGTCGATATCCAATATCACCACAAATGACCTTGGGTTTGCCCAACAAGTCACCTTGGGTCAATCGGTTGGTATCATTCATACCAATTACATTCAGTTATGCAACTATCGACTTATGCCATCAACTATTGATTTAGCACACTTATTGGGTTATCAACTCTTGATTCATATACATATGATGTATATAACCCTACTTTGCCTGTATCTACGGTGACCTTGAGTTTAAACAACAAATTAACGCTTCTAGTTAGGACAAACCCATTAATTCAAAAATCTAATTTCCATGCATATAAGGATATCCTGCATCTACCAAATAATATTTTCCTACATTCCAAAATAAAAAATAAATAAATAAAGAAGC
>JAOSBP010000205.1:11548068-11569124 GCA_027563825.1 Erythroxylum mucronatum | reverse complement strand
GTGAGTGAGAGGTGTAGTGAGCAGAAGCAATTGGGGGGGGGGTAGATTTTTAGGGTTAGATTTAAATTTTTTGCAAAATGGTCCCTGAAGTTTAGTATATTTACCGGAATGGAATGAAATTTTTCGGTATATGCGGTACCGGGCGGTACCGGCCAGAATTTGACAACGGTACACCGTACACCCCTATCGGTACCGGTTTGCGACGGGTACGGTACGGTACTTGTTACACTGCATCCTAGATATTTTATTATAACATTCAAATCAAGCCACCAAATTAAATTGATCAGACAAGCATTCTTTTTTTTATCTTTCTTTGCTATTTAGTTTTTTTATATTATTATTATTGTTATTATTATTATTATTATTAAAATACCATATAATTGCCCAAACCTAATCTAATTATATCATTACTCAATTCTATCTTAATTTTGTTCACTTAAATAATAAAAGAAAATATTACTAACTACCTTGAATAATTATCTAGTTTGTCAAATATAGTCTCTCGAAATTCAATGCTACATTTTTAAGTCACCGAAATAGTTTCTTTATAAAAATATAAAGAGAATACTACTAAATTTTCAAAATTTAAAGGATTTTGTGCAATCCGTAAATGTTGACTACAGACAGTCTCTCAAAAATTTTCCCTCTCTTTTTTCGAGAATTTATAGGAACAAATATCTCTCTGAGTATAGGTTTCGAAGTAAATTAACGATGACCTACTAAAGATTTAAATCTCGTTGGAATCTGGCTCTTCTGCTTCATTTTTCTTTTTATTTATTTATCCATTTTATTTATTATAATTACAATAGGTAAAGGACTTGACATTATTAATTAAACCCACATTTCGTTAATTATATTAGTGATTTGAAAGATATTTCTCCAAAAAGTATTTAGCACTCATTTTGGCCAACCTTTTATAATTGAAAAAGAAATATTTATTGGTTTTATCTCATTCCTTTTAGTCAAAAGAATGAATCTTTTTACTAAAAGATCATAAATAAATAGGTCCACAACTCTTAGGAAAATGATTTAGATGCTAGTGAGAGTGTGGATGTGTGTGAAGATATCTACCATAACCTTGATACATAAGTGCAGCTTCCAGTTAGGATGAATGGAAGTTAAGTGAGTAGTCAGACTAAGCATATTTTTTTTACTCCTTATGTACTTTTGCTTACTATTTAATCTAAAATGAAGTGGGGGCAAAGTGTTATACTTTTAGATTAAAAAAATTCAAATTTTGATTTCTTATGTTATACATAATGAAGTTGCATGGACTAATACCTAATTTCCTTTTAGTCTTTTTCAATTGATTGTAACGCATATTACATGTCTATATAATTATCCTAACCTAATTTAATTATATTATAATTTATAAACAGTCTATTTATTAGTTAGGAATAAGATTGTGTACTATTGAATCTCTCCAAATTTCGATGAATTTTTTATGTTTGTTTTTTATTTTAATTTAATGATATTATAGCTCATTTCAATATTAGCGTTACTGTCCTAAACAATAAAGAAAAGGTGTTCATCAAATTATTTTTTAAGCATTTTTTAATTATATGAAACCTATGAATTATGATTAAATTATGATACAATAAGATCAACTTGCGATAATGAATAATTTAACATGTGCATTAGTAAGTTAGTGAAACTTTCTTATGACATAGCTTGAAAAAAGTAGACGGAAAGGTTTTGTTTTTAATTTCTAGTAATATAGTTTTTTTAAGTGATTAAACATGGATAAGATTTTCATATATAAGTTTTAGGCATAATATTAAGTTTTTTTTTGTCTTAGACCAGGGTATTTACCGGCGGACCCAGTGACTAATCCTCTCACTGACTAATTAAGGCTGATTTTGGCTACTTACCACTCCCTTTAACAATATTTCATTAAAAAAATAATAACTTCATTACACGTGGACCACAACTTCCTCTTAATAACAAAGAAAAAATGTCGAAAACACAATAACATAAAAAGTTTTGGATTAATTACACCTATCATAAATTTTTTAAATTTATCTTTATAATTTAAAAAGGTTACACTAACAACATTATAATATGACCTTTCTTCACAAAATATGACCAAAATAACATTCTCATATCTAAATTCATTGAATTGGACGATAGTCTTGACTCTTTCATTATGTCAAATAATAGGATTTTAAGTAACTGTTATAAGCTCAACCAAATCGAGGCTAATATTTATTAAAGAAGTGTTTTTTTATTTTACAATCACATACCTATTTTTTTAAAAAAATGGGCTTTTGTGGTGGAGAAAAGTGCTTATTAACCTCGCAAAAGTTCATCCAAACAGTTACTTAGTGTGAAGAAATAATCTAAGGGTGCTAAGTTCAAATTGGGTAATAGTAACAAGAATGAGAATAAATATAGTAAAGAATGAGAATAAATATAATCATTATAATTATGATGGTTAGTTATAACGAATGAATGATTATCATGACCATTAATAATAGTTGGTTTGTTGAAAATATTGACAAATAAAGTTTGTTAAATTTTTGTCATCAACTTTTAATATATTTTAATTAGTTATATTTAATTGCTAAAAAAGAGAAAAATATATAATTAATTATATTATATTATATTATAATTAATTATAATGTAATATTATTTTAATTAATTATATTGTAATTAATTATATTTTAATATTATTTTAATTAATTAGTTGTATTTAAATATAAAAAGATAAAAAAGATAACATTCTCATATCTATAATGATAATATATAACTAACCACCTCTTTTTTATTCTATAATCATTGAACTATTCTCAAACTTATCAACTAAGCACTCCCTAAATAAACAGTAGACCTGACATCGTGTAAGGACAAGCATGGTATCTGTCCAGAGCCTACTGTTAAGAAGAACAAAAAAGGCAACAAAAAGGCCGTATTTTGCTTCACTTTATTTTTATAAGAGTCAAGAGCTCACTCTTCACTCTCACAAAGAGCAAAATAAGAGCTCATATTTTGTCTCATTTCGTTATTTATGAAAATCATCTTTTGATCCTCGTTAAAATCAAAAAGAAGTAAAACAGGGGCTTTGTTATTACTTTACCCAAAGCCTATAAAATGTCAAGAACACCCTGAAGCAGCCAATTCTATGAATTTAGACTCATAATCAACGTCTTAATCATATTTTATTAAGGTTGTTAAATATCTTATCAATAAAAAGGTGGTTTGGGAAGATAAATTGTATTATAAAATTATTAGTATAAAATTTTAAATTATAAGAGAAAAGTTAAAAGAATATAAATTGTAGAATAATTAGAGACGGAGCCATGCACAAGGATAAGGGGGCCATGCCCCTTGCCCCCTTTCAATTTTTTTTTAAAATATATTTATATAATTTTTATTAAATAAGGACATTTTTTAAATGTTGGCCCTCGACTTTTTCTTAGAGTTAGCCTCCGGCCCCCGGCTCCCGACCTTCGGCCTCTTCTTAGATTTGAGTCTGGCTCCGTTCCGGAGAATAATTAAGTGTAATTAACTCTTCTTTTTTTTTTGGTGTAGTTTAGAAAACAATCCCGTTTTAATTCAGCATTATTTTGTACTAATTTTAGAAGTCAATAATAGAATACGGTTCTTTGGTACAAGGATAAACAGGACAAGCCAACAATAAAGGGCGTACCTCATGATTGCAGCCCCGATTTGAAACTAAAAGCCCCTGGCCCACAGTTTGGAATATAACGTTGGGACTTTGTCTGAAATTGGAAAATGATAGTCACAGACAAACGGCTAGGCAAAGTGAAACACGTTTTCTTTTACAAGCAACAGCACTGCTGCATATTTTGTTTGGAATTCATATCCTCTTTTTAATATTATTTTGTCTTATAAAATTTCAGTTATTTATTTTGCGGACTCACGCGATACTCGTGCAGAATCCACATAAATAAATGGCTGAGATTTATTGAACACAATAAGGTACCATCATATTAGACAAAAAATTTGGACTCTTTCTTTCGCAGTCCCTGCAGTCCCTGCCATTTACTTACATATTTAGCACCTTTCCCCACTACCCACCCTCTGTTGACACATTAAGTCCATCTGCGTTACTGTGCTGCTTTATTCTATGAAATCTCAAGGGCTATTTCGTTTGATATATTTAATTGAATAATTACCCATTTCCAACTTTTAGTCCAACGCAAAAACCTCCATTCTCACTAAACTGTCGCAAGACCTAACAAATTGACTGCATTTGGGTAAAGAATAATTTCAGGGTTTTCTCTTTTGTCTGTAAATTTTTAGGAAAGTTATTGCGACACATCATAATGAGGGAGTTTCGAGTTTTCCTCTTTAGTATAAGAGTTGATATCATTGACAGGAGCAAAGAGTAAAAGTTACTGGAACGTGAACACAGAAGGCCATGTGATGAAGCCAAGTACATATATAATAGCATATGATAGATAAACGGAGCAATTCCTTTGTCGCGAAGTTAAAGCCGCTTCCCCAAAAAAAAAAAACTCACAACTTCCTTCACTACGGACCTCAGAGGCTCCAACGGTTGTGAATTCTGAAAGCTATTGTGAATTCTGAAAGCTATTGCTCATGGGGTTATTACGTTGCATGCGTTTTACATGTCTTCATCCTTATCTCTATTATTGAAGATTTGACGTTTACTTGGAACAACAATAACCTCTCACCCTACTCATTATCGGAAGAATTATTGCTACTCCTTTTGGTTTCACGTTTTTAAACTGGTAGTTAGCCACCAATTTACCCTTGCATTTGTTAAGAGATAGCTTTTTCCATGTCCTTTTCTTTTCCTAATTCTTCTTGTAATTACTTCCGCGCTGTTCCTTTGTTAACCATTAATAAAGCCTAAGCTTAGCTAAATCCAGTCCGTAGAGACATATTGTGTTGAGTGTTCAGTCCTACTTTGAGACTTTTGGTGACCGTATACAGCTTTATGATTCATGTCTTGACTTATATCACTGTATAGATCAACCGTGTAAGTCTCTGTAAAGATGTGAAGATACATGACTGTGTATGGAGACTGTATAACTCTATATAACCATGCATGTTTGTGAATGAGGCTGTACTGAAAAGATAAAGTGGTAGAAATTTTTATTTCATGATATAAAAGAGAAAAATATGCAAGTTTTCGATGACAGTGCAGTCACAACATTCAAAAGTGAGAAAAACAAAAAACAGAGAGATAGCAAAAACTGTTGTATTTTCATCTTTGTTTGATTGTTTTTGAGATTGAAGAGTGATTGTTGATTGTGACATCAACTTTAATTTCAATCTTGAAACTTTGTGAAACAATATGTTGTTAGGAGGATGAGAGATTAACTTTTCTTGTAAATCCTTATTGAATTTAGTAGATTTATTTGTCAGTTTGCTCCATGATTTTTTTCCTTTATATCGGAAGTTTTTCATGTTAAATCTCGGTGTTTATTTCATCACTCAGTTTCTTATTCTCGTATTATTTTTGCTGCTACAACTTAAAGAATCCTTTCTTGTTGTTAATATTTGGCTGATCATTTAGAGAGTTGTTATTTGTCTCCTAACAAGTAGTATCAGAGTTATCGTAATAGAAGGTGGAAACAACTCTATGGTCAAGTTAACGTCATCAAATTACTCGATATGGAGGCTCATGAAGGAGGACCTTCTGTATTCCAAGAATCTCTTTGATCCTATTGATTTGAACAGAGGTGTGAAGGATGATGTTCCTTTAAAACCTAAAAAGATATCAGTCAGCGAATGAGAAAAGTTAAAGTGGAATGCTCTGGGCACTATAAGACAATGGATTGATATCAGGATATTCAACCATGTGTCTTAAGAAACGGATCCTTTTAAGCTATTGAAGAAGCTAAAAGGCTTGTGAAAGGGAAACTACTCATAACAAGGTCTCTCTAATTAAGAGGGTTGTGAATTTGAAGTTAAAGGCTGGAAAATTAGTGCCAGAATATCTAAGTGATTTTCAGGACATAATCAATAAGCTTGCTACAATAATGAGCATTCTTGATGGTGAGTTTCAAGTTTTGTTTCTATTGAGTTCATTACTAGATAGCTAGGAAATGCTAGTGGTGACAATTAGCAACTCTTTGGTAATGGTGTGTTCTCTTTAGGTGTATTCAAAAAGAGTATATTTAATGAAGAAATCAGAGAAAGGAGATTAGAACTGAAAACTTGCAGGCTTTTGTGACAGAAAGCAGGGGAAGGAATAAAAGTAGGGGTCCTAATAGTTATGGCAAGTCTAAAAATAGTTCAAAGTCCAAAGGTGGCAAAGATATCAAAACATGTCACTATTACGATAAATCAGAATACATTAAAAGGTTCTGTTATAAATGGAAGAGGGATCAAAAAAAGGAAGCTCATCAGAATGATGATGATAATAGGAGTACAACTGTAACTTGTTTTTAAGTGATGGAACTATTAAAACTTGTTCACAGGAAAACAATAATCTTCTCTCCATTTAGTTGCTAATCATAGGACATCGTATGTTGTCATCAGGCATTTAAGCCCATGATGTAAGTCGTTGGAATCCAAGTTTGGGTCTTAACTCTATAACTCGTGGGGGGTAAGCAGCAAACGTTAACGAAAACGACATTGTCTGGTAACGACACCATTTTCAATTTATAAAAAATGTTGAAGACGAAGTTAACGGTGTCGTTTAAATCTTTTATTTTAAATCACAGATGAAATCCAGTTCCGTCAGTACACCCTATTCGATTATGTTTTATTAAATACGACGCAGTTGAAGCAAAAACTTTACCGATGGAATAGAATTATGTCGGCAAACGACGACACTTATTTTGCCGCCTATTATTCACGTCTCTTTTACCGATGGTGATTCGTATTCCGTCGCTATATATCCATGATTACCGACGAATATTTTTTTTGTCGCAAATTACTATATATTACGACAATTTCACCAACGGTATGTGATTTTTCGTTGCTAATTTTCAACGGTATTATTTTTGTCGGTAATTTTCTTGTAATGTCAGGTGTCCCTAGTTTGTACAACTAGTGAATGCTTCCTTGTCAACAATTTTGGTTTTGAATGGCTAATTGATATGAAACATCTTATCATTGTGTTCCAAAGGTGGAGTACTTCTCAAATTACAAGATCAGAGATTTTGGTAGTGTAAAAATGAGAAACCAAAGTTTTGCCAAGATAGTCAGTATGGGTGATATCCAGGTTCAGAAAAAAGTCATATGCTTACTGAACTTGAGAGATGTACGACACATCCTTGATCTAAGGCTCAATTTGTTATCAACGATTGAGTTAGATCGAAAAGGTTTTCATCACATTTTTAGGGATACAAAGTGGAAACTATCTAAAGGCACAATGACGGTTGCCTGGGGAGAGTTATATTGCTAGCTGTACAAGACACATTTAAAGGTGTATGGTGGTGGAGAAGTATACACAACTAAAGAGGAAACTTCACCAAATCTATAGCATCGACAATTGGGACATATGAGTGAGAAAGGATTAAAGTTGCTATCTGAAAAATTCCTTATACTAATTAAGAACTCACAACTGCTTATTCCTTGCAATCATTACTTGGTTGAGAAGTAGCATAAAGTCTCTTTCAAGAGAAGATCTATAAGGAATTTAGAGTTATTAGAGTTTGTGCGTTCAGATGTTTGTAGTCCTATTAAGGAGGAGTCATTAGGAGGTAACAAATATTTTATTACATTTATTGATGATGCTTCGAGGAATACTTGGGTATACATGTTGAACTTTAAGAGTTAAGTGTTTAAAGCTGTCAATAAGTTTCATGCTTTGCTATAAAGGGAAGCTTAGAGGAAGTTGAAGTATCTATGAGCAAATAATGGAGGAGAGTATACATCTAAGGTGCTTGAAGAATACTGTACATCACATGGTATCGGACATGAGAAAACTGAACCAGAGACTCCACAACATAATGAGGTTACTGGAAGGATGAACAAAACCATTGTGGAGAAGGATCTTTGCATGCTCAAAATGACTATGTTACCAAAGATATTTTGGGGAGAAGTAGTTGAACTGCGCTTTACCTGATAAATCGAGCTCTCTCAATTTCATTGGATTTTGAGATTCTCAAGAGAGCATGGATGAGTAAGGATCCACAATCATCATTTGAGGGTTCTTTTCTACAAGGTATTCAGACACGTACCTAAGGATCAAAGAAAGAAACTTGACTCAAAGTCAATACCTTGTATCTTTGTTAGATATGGTGGTGATCAATTTGGCTTCGGACTTATGACCTAGAGAAGAAAAAGGTGGTCAGGAGTTGGGACGTAGTGTTTTAGGAGCATGAGGGAGGTGTTGATTTTCTGAGTGGAGTTGATCTTCTGAGTGGAGATAAACCATCTTATTGTAGCTCATCAGATGGCATAGTTGGCTTTTTGCTAGTTCTTTTGACTATCGATCAATCTATAGGTGAAAAAGATGAAGTGTTTAACCAAGCACACATTGGTGGTGATCAGATATAATTTAATATTGATGAGCTACATGAATCGCATCTAGACAATACTGGAAAAAACAATCTATTGAGAATAATAAGCAGGGAGAGCAATTGGATCCAATAGTTGATGAAACGTAACTTTGAAAGTCAATACCTACTACTTACTGCGGAGAGGGAGTCTGAGAATGTGTAAGAGGTTGCATCTTGTAAAGAAAAAGATCTCTAGCTCATAGCTATGAAGGAAGAGATGGATTCTATGAATAAGAATAACACATACGAGCTTGTAAAGCTTCCAAAAGGAAAAAAGGCATTGAAGAACATGTTGATGTTCAGCATAAAAAGAGATAGTAACAAGCTGGTCAAGTACAAAGCGAGGCTATTAGTGAAAGGATTCAGTCAAAAGAAGGGTATTGACTTTGATGAAATATTTTTACTGGCAATCAAGAAGACCTCAATCTGAACAGTTTTGGGTCTAATTGCCTGTTTGGATCTTGAACTCGAATAGTTGGATGTTAAAATAGCCTTTTTGTATAGGGCTTTAAAAGAGGGGATATACATGAAGCAGCCAAAAGGCTTCAAAGCTAAAGTCAAGGAAAACATGTTCTGTAAGTTGAAAAAAATTATATGGCTTAAAACAAGCTCCAAGGCAATAATATCGAAAGTTCGATTCCTTCATGACTGGTCATAATTTCAACGAAACTTATGTTGATGCTTCCGTGTATTTTAAGAAGTTCTCAGGTGAGAACTTCATCATTCTTCTTTTTTATGTTGATTATGAGTCAAGATATTGGTAGAATAGAAAGTTGAAGGACTTGTCCAAATCTTTTGATATGAAAGATTTCGGACCTACAAAACAGATTTGAGCATGGAGATAACTCGGCATAGAAATAATAGGAAATTGTGGTTGTCTAAAGAGAGATATATTAAATGAGTGACAGAAATGTTCAATATGTATCATGTTAAGGCAGTTAGCATGCCACTGGCATCACACTTCAAGCTATGTAAACGTGCATGTCCCTTAACAGAAAAGGAGAAACATGGTATGCCCTCTATTTCATGTTGATTTGCAGTAGAGTATTTAATGTATGCAATGGTGTATACAAGGTCAAATATTGCTCAAGTTGTTGGGATGGTGAGCAGATTCTGTAGAATATGATAAGTCAGTAATTACTTTCTGATGCACAAGATCTATCGAAGTAGCAAGTGCAGAGCATAATATAATTACTAACTAAAAAACACCAAAAGAAAGATAACACTCTTAAGCTATTAAGCTCTTCTTCGTATTTATGAGTGAATGAATAAACACAAGCATGGAGGGGGTATTTATACTTGAACTTGATAAACCTCCTCCACATAATTAACAAATAAGTAAAATTACACACCACACATTTATTAGTGGGTTTGGTGTTGAATAATTAAACACACATAAGTATTAGTGGGTTTGGTATTGATTAATTTAACAGATTCTTGTCGAATTTAGGAAAAATTCACTAGGAAGAATTGAAATGGATTGTAAGATACTTGATAGATACATCAAAGTGGAGTTTCTGCTTTGGTAATGGTAAGTCAACTCTAGAAGGCTTTACAAATGGAGATATGGTTCTAGATCTTGATAGAAGAAAATCCACTTCAGGTTTTCTATTCAAGTTTACAGGGGAGTCATCTTACAGTAATCCAAGTATAAAAGTGCATGACTTTATCTACGACTGAATCAGAATATGTAACTGTAGTGGAAGCTTGTAGGCTGAAAAGGTTCCTTCAAATATTAAATGTGAAACAAGAAGACTATGTAATGTTTTGTGATAGTAAAAGTGCTATTAACTTGAGCAAAAATACAATATATCATTCCTGTACAAATCATATAGATGTCAGATATTATTAGTTGAGGTCCACGATATAAGAGAAATAATTAATATTGAAGAAGGTTCATACATATTTGAATGGTGTCGATATGCTAACTAAAGTGATTCCTGGAAATAGGCATGAGCTTTGTTGTAACCTTGCTAGGATGTATTTCAAGTAAATAATAGAGAATAATGTGTCTTCCCCATATTTAGGCTGGAGGGGGAGATTGTTGAGTGTCCAACTCTATTTTTAGACTTTCAGTGATCGTAGACAACTTTATGATTCGTGTCTTGACTTACGCAACCATGTAAATTAATCGTGTAAGTCTCTGTAAAGGTATGAAGACACACGATCTTTTGTGGAGACCGTGTAACTCTTTTTCATTGTGTATGTTTGCGAATGAGGGGTGCGGGAAAGAAACACGGTTACTTATACGGTCGTGTAAGTAGCAAAAATTTTATTTCGTGATATAAAAGAGAAAACAAAAACAGGTGTTTTAAGAGAGTGCAGCCACAATGTCCAAAAGTGAAGAAGAACAAAGAGTATTATATTCTCATCTTTATTTAATTATTTTTGGGATTGTTTTGAGTGATTGTTGATTGTGATATCTAACTTTAGTTTCATTCCTAAAACTGAGATAAACTTTTCTTGTAAATCTTTATTAAATTTAGTGGATTTATTTGTCAGTTTACCTCGTGATTTCTCCTCCACGTCTGAGGTTTTTCTACGTTAAATTTTAGTGATTGTTTCATTATTTAATTTTATATTATCATATTATTTATACTGCTGTAACTTAAAGAGATCTTTATCATCATTAATACTTGGTCGGTCGTTTTGAGAGATATTGTTTGTCTCTTAACAAATTGTAAGGTGAATTATGGAAGCCCTTCAGATCCTCCCAATAATCCTGTGCCCCTGTTCCCCTACAGAGGAATAGGTCCATTATAGAAGGGCATCTAGAATTGCGTTGTAGTCTCTGGATATGAAATTTTCAAATAGTCCTACACAATTAGGTTAAGTGGGATGGGACTCGTACAGCAGATATTGCTTGTCCGTGTTAGATACGAATCTTTTCAGACTCAACTAAGAATTTCTGACTCGAATCATCTCATAAAGTTTATTTAACACGACAAAAATAATTGACCACTTCTGGAGTTACGTTGTAATTAATTATAATCTGAATTCTCGCAGTTTCCATGCCATACATTTTTTTATAAACTACCTTGTAACTTACGAGTAAACAACACTGGCATGGCATCCTCTTCAACGTCGAACCCTTTTGAGAGGAAGGAAGACCAAAAAGAATAATAAGACATTGGAGTGTCTAACCTTCCGAGAAAAGACAGCTCTTGTTATTACATAGTAGTGTCTGATTTACCTTACTTTGGCTCTTTTCAAGAAAAAGAGATCAATCAGATTGGCATCACTGGTCTAAAGTGACCGAATCAAACATGATCTATGGACGACGAACAATCCATAGTTAATGATCTGCTATTGTTTAATTACTTCTTACTTTGTTAACCTGACCTGACCATCTTGTAGTTGAGGTTTCTTTTTTTTCTTAATCGATTAATATGTGTTCTGTTCTCTATTTGAAATATTTAGATAGAAAGTGGCAAAGATACATGTTTTACCCACTTCACTGTAGTCGCTGCTCTTTAGCGTCAATTAGTTAATATGTAAGGCCCTCACTTGTAGGGACAGATCCTCTATCCCCTTCTCCTGTCCCTACTCAGTACCTAGCCCATCTGAGTCGTCTATTCATGTGGGACCCATATGAATGGACGGCTCAGATGAGCTGAGTACAGGGTAGGGACAGGGAAATGGGACAGGGAAATGGGACAGAGGATCCCCTTCCCTCACTTGTACGTTGTTCTTTCCTGATAAAAGTTGTCTCTTTTGTGTCTTGCCTTTCTTCAAATCTCCTAACACTCGTATATCATAGTTATTTCAAATAAGACCAAAGTATATTTCAGCGCTCGAAATAACCTCTTGATAACATACTTGTATGTGAAGCTTGAGTGTAATAGAAACCTGTTATTTTTGGGAATTTAGGAATCCAGAGTGAAGATATAGCAAAAAAGTTTTAGACCAATGATTTCAAGAGCCACATAAATGCACTGACGTAGTTTGTAGTTGGGTTGGGTCATTATCAACGATATGATGTCTATATATATATATTTCCATTTTGTTTTATTACTGTTATGCAAAATTTGTCTACTTAAGTGCTAGTGTTACACTTGTAATGAATGACATGAAAGTATGATGGAGCATCCAAAGAAAAACAAGTGTGCGAGATGACATGAAAGTATGATATGATAGGGGACAACTAAAGATGACATGAAAGTATGATAGAGGACAACTAAAGTGTGCGGGGGCACTGGAAGATTTGATTTTTTTACGGCCAGTAGCTAAACTAACTATTTTTCATATTTGTCCTTCAGTCCACCCAATGGTCTGCATACGACTACCTCCTCGATCGTTACCTAACCATGATTATGAATGAAGGATAAAAGTATATCCCTTCACGGATCGAACTATTTTTTACGGAACGTTTGGTTCATAAAAAGTAATAAAAATAAAAATAAAAATAAATATAGGAAAAAATAAGAATGAGAATGGATATAATCATTATAATTATGATGGTTGATTAAGATAAAGGAATGATTACCATTACCATTGACAGTAGTTAGTTTGAAAAAATATTATAAGTAATTAATTATAAAATAAATTATAATTTAATTAATGAATAAATTATAATTTAATTAATGAATAATTATATTTTAATTAATTATTTAATTGATTTCACCATATTTAATTAATTATATTGCAATCACTCTCGTTCCTCTCTCTCATTTCTCTAGATTATGAAAGAAATGGAGGATTACTCAAAACCAATGAATGAAACTCTTAAGTCTTCAATGATAGGTTTATACCAACCATTAATTTTCATTCTATACCCATATCTCTTTTCTCGTACCCCTCAAACAAGCACACCTTGCGCTTTTTGGTATGAGAATTGATCCATATCATTACCAGTAGTAGGCCGTCTATTTATTATACCTTCTTTCTTCAATTATGTCATCCTTCACAGGAATTTTAACCGTGCAACGCTACAAGATTTTTTTGCAATTTGGGTGAATGGTAATTTCAACTGTAAGCTTGGTTCCCATCGCTACTGCCTCTTCGTTGTTAGAGTTTGGGTTCCTCTTAGAAAGACTCTTTAACATCACTGCACAAGATGTAAATTCAAAAACAGAAAAGCGACAAGTGTTTTATAATTTCTAGTTGGAACAAACTTACGTTCAATTAAGCAAAGATCCTTTGGCAATGAATTCCAACGTTAAAAGGCAGTTTTGGTCTACTTTACATTTTGACATTAGGATTAATAACATACATACAGGGAAACTTCTGACGCAGTTTTGGCTAATGAGCAGTATATGCCATTGTAAAAGTTAACAGGACTGAGCATCCTGCCATCATTAAATCAAACTCGGGAGCACCTAAGACAATTTTATACCAAATAGTCCATTATAAACTACGATGATCATGTCTCCCTTTTCATTGAGAAATCAGTGCTTCTGGTTCGTATAGGCTCACAGGAAAAATCTTTGCCCAATTAAGGTTCTTGATCAACTACTCTGGACACTATATATGATATCCATCTTAGCCTTTGTACATCACCCTTGTGATCTTTTCTTTCTGGCTTTTCCTCCCTTTCTTCCAATTACTATCATGTCTTATCTTCAGTCAACCAAGGAACTGACGATAAATACAAAGCAGAACCTTTCCTAAACAGACGTAAAAGCGCACAAATATAACCAACATAACCCACAATGGATTCTAAGTAAATCACAACAAATGGCTCTGAAACAATTTAGTTAGCAACTACGAGACCAAAAGCCATAATGCAATGTTAGCAGATAAGGATGTGCGGAAATTCGCAGCAGTTGGTAAAAGAAATGCCAATAAGATCACTTCTAGTGAGTCCAACTAGTTTGGTAATGCTCTAGTTGAGCACTTGAGCCGAGTATTTGTGGTCTAACAAACATTTATATGAGAAGGGAAGAGAGCAAAGGAGAAAAGGCTGAAGTTTGAAGTCTGCTTGGAATCTTAGTATTGCGAACCCGTCTCTATCAAAATGATTAAAAAAAAGCTGAATAACAAAATCAAAATCCCAGGAAAGGAATGGGAATTATCAGATAAATTGGCATTTTCACATTAGAAATTGTCAACCTTACTGCTACACATGCAAGGATATAAATTGAACCGTGGATAAACAGGGTGATATAAGGGAGATACAGTTGGCATAGTTGGTACAGAAAAACAAAGAATAAATCAGAATCTTTCTTCCGCACGGGGAAAGGGAATACTCGAAACTTTTAAAAAAGCATGTTTTGTGGAAGTAAATATGCTTGCTTCAAACTGAAAAGCAAACAAAAGCTTTAGTATGTAAGGACCAAGTTAACCACTATCACGCTACATGTGGCACAATTCCATGCAGAGCACAAACTAGCCAACCCACTCTGTTATGGATGAAAACGCTCCAACCTCAATGTATCCATCCATTGACTTAGATAACTCATAGCAAAGCCAAACTGACCACAACACACATATAGGCAGAAGTTTACACATTTCCACGCCTTGTTAGATACTATCAAATTGAACCGAATCAGTACACCATTCAAATAAATCTTAGTTGATCAAGGAATATAAAGAACCAAAAGGCTCAAAGGGAGGATATTCTTCAGAGAGAACAACTAGACTTCCTAGGAATACTCTTATCCTTTGCAATTAAAAAGTTCAATCATTTATTCATAAACCAGAGCATCACCGGAACCTACATGACAAGCAACTAGGCCCAGTGAGTAATCCGCATGAGAAAAGAAGCGGAATGGAGAAAAAGCATAACACATTAGAGACTGCGATCTAAAGAAATGTAATTATTTAACAGCTTAAAGTGCGAGACGCTATGAGGGATCGGTAAATAAAATCTTACAAAGCCAAATATTATCAAAGGCTAGCACTTTGCGACGACGCCGGCAATTGGTAATCAACAACAATAACGCTCTCCAAGTAATCCCTAACCTTTTCCTTCTCAAGACTCACTAACTCTTCCTTCGAATCCAGAGCATCCAATTCACTCACTCCCCCAAAAACCGCAAGCGACGCAATCGAATAGCCCTTAGCTCTCGCCGGAGAGAAGTTCTCTCCACAGGTGATTTGCTCAACACCACCAATCCTCTCCTTAATCCCTTTAATAACCCCCAAAATCTCATCTTTCACCTGTTGCCCTAAGTTCTCCTTCAGCTTCAAGAACGTCACCCTCAGGGCGGACCCCGGCGGCGGCAAAACCGAACCGTGGAGGTCGTCAGCGACCCAGTCGACGGCCATGACGTCCTCACAGATGGGGAGGACGAATTCCTTGACGACGGAGACGTGGCTAGGGTGGGCAGTGTAGGTGGAGAGATGGTCTTTGGAGGGGTAGCGGCTATGGAGCATGTGAGTAAACGGGAAGGGAGAGGATTTGGTGCGGTGGAGCGCACCGGCGCTGAGGTGGAGCACGGAGTCCAGAGAAGTCAGACCGTTGAGATTGGTGATCATGGAGTGGACTTTGGTGGGGTCTGTGTCGTCTTTGACCTTGAAGAGGACGATGTGTTCGACGGTGTGTTTTGGAGTTGCTGACATTTTGACGTAGGCCTTGAAGGGGAAGGAGAGGTTTGGGCGGTGTTTGGGAGGTGGGAGAGTGAGGGAAAATCGGGAGCGACAGTGAAGCACAGAGGTGGCTGATCTCAGATTCAGACAAAACATCGTCGGCCAATCAGTGTCGGAGAGTGCTTTGATGGTGTTATGTTCGTTGCCCTAAAAGTTGGGCTTGCTTTTGTCAGTGGATTGGGCTTGGGTTAATTGGTTGATCTCCCAAGACAGAGGAGGAAAAAGAAAAGGCTAAAGATTTTAACAGGTTATAGTAATTACTGTGAAACCTTATCTCTCTATTTGTATATTATTTTATAAAATAAATTATAAAATATTAGTTCGAACTTTAAAAATAATGTTAAAATGGTCTAATTTTCAATATTTCATAAAAATAACTTATTGTTATATCTCTTGTCGATTGTATTGATATGACTAACCATATTAGATAACTTCGTTGCCACATTGATTACATGTGTACTATAATAACTACATATGAAATTAACATTTAAAAATACATAATAAATAATAAAATTCCTAAAACGTCTAAAAGAAAGGCTCCTCATTTAGATAAAATTTCCCAACAATTGTACTTAGCTATTGTCTTGGAATAGTATAGTTTATTGATTGTCCTAAGAGAGAGTCTTTATAATATTTCTTATAATCCTAACTTTTGATCTTCCATCTTTATACACTTGCAAGCTGCAACAAAGTATCCATTAAATCTTTCTCTTGTGTTTTATGGTCATTATCCCCTATTGCTCTCTCCTAGTGCTCCTTCATTAATTTCTCCATCAACTTAAGACACCATATATTTACATTATGAAGTTGTTTTCCATATATCCAATAACCCAACTTGTGAAGAAGACCAAACATTTCAACTATATTCAAATTTCTTACGAGCTCAAAGTTCACATTCACTTGCTATCTACATATTTTAACCTTGCTATCTTTAACAGAGCACCTAGTGCTCATTACTATCTTGCATTTATCACCATTGATTATTCTTAGTATCTCAGTGCTTATATCCACAAGCTCATTTTTATAACTATTTTCCACTAGTAAGCGTAAATTTTGCTAAAGTTTCTCACATAAAACAAATTTTTACTCAGAAGAGGTGGAGAGATAGGGAAATTGGAAATGTGTTATTTGTTTTTCACACTTCATTATGAAAGATTTGGTACCTTAATATATATACATTTGTAGATATAAGATAAGAGAGTATAAAATAGAAAAGATTGATACATGGCCAAGGAAATAATGTTATCCTTATTAGTAGCAGATCACATTTGTTATGATTGCGCAAAGATCATATATTATTAACTCGCTTAAGCTCATGATGACATGCTATTGTGAGCTTGTCTCATAATATATACAAGGTAGAAGAAGGCAAGCCTATAGTCATCACATTAGCAGTTTGGTCAACAAAAGAGATATGCTTGATGAAGAGAACTTTGTTGATGACCAAGTCACGAATAAAATTAATGTTGATCTCAATATGCTTTATGAGCATGAGAAACTAGATAGACAGTAAGATAGGTGGCACCAATGTTATCATACCAAAGAGTTAGTGTAATATGAGACAAGCCTATCTCACCGACTAAAGAGGTGATCTGAAACAGTCAGCAGTGGTGAGAGCAATACTGTGTCATTCAGCTTCAATACTAAATCTTGTAATAGTAAGTTGTTTATTAGCATTTTAAAAGATGAGATTAGGCATAAGCAATATATAATAGCTAAACATAGAGCAACGACATTAGGACAACTAGCATAGTAAGTATCACAATAAGCATGTAAGTTAAGGGAGGAGGATTTGGTAAAGAAAATGTCATAAGACGATGTAGAGTGAAGATATTGTAGAATCCATTTAACTGTAGTCTAGTGAATGTCAGTGAATTGAATATCATAACTAGTAAAGTAAGAGGGCTTCAACAATGCTACGATATTCAGCAGAATCAAGAAGTGGATGGCCAAAGTTTTTGGATATAAGAAGGGTAAAGGTAATGGGTGTAGTGGTAGGTTTAGATTTATGAAAGCTTGTATGAAGGAGGGGGTCCTTCGTGTATTTAATTTAGGTAAGGAGAAGACCATCAGGTGTGGTAATGACTCTGATGCCAAGGAAATGATGAATGAGTCCCAAATCTTTGATAGACAAAGTTAAGTTGAGATCATAAATAAGAGAGGTAATGAAGGATTGTGAAGAAAATATAACTAAGTTATCATCCACTTAAACTGAAAAAATGGTTATGTGAGAAGGGGTGATGTGAAGAAACAAAGAGGTGTCAAACTTAGATGAAGCAAAGTTAAGCTCAAGAAACTTCTAATTCAATCAATGGAACCAAGCCCTATTAGTTTATTTGAGACCATAGAGAGCTTTGTGAAGACGACAAATATACGTGGAATGGTGAGGATCCAAAAAACTAGGAGGATGAGACATGAATTTTGGTTCATGAAGATGATCATAAAGAAAGGCGTTATTCACATCAAGTTGTTGAATTGACTTATCGTGATGGAGAGTAAGAGTAAGAATAATGCAAACGATAGTGAGTTTGACAATAGGGTTAAATATGTTAGTGTAATCAATGTTTAGGGCTTAGTGATATCCTTTGACAAAAATGTGTACTTTGTATCATTGAATAAAACCATCACAATTTATTTTAGTACGAAATAATCATTTATAACCGACTATATTGACATCAAATGATGGAGGAACAAGGGTACATATGTGGTTATGATAAAGAGCATTGAACTCATCAAGTACAGTTTAGCATCAATGGAAAATTTTGTCGATTTGAACGAAAGGCGCAGGATCAGGAGCATAAGGGGTTGTGTTAAAGGTAGAATAAATGCCATAGTTAGAAAAGATTTGAGGAACACATGTTGGATCATAAGTATGTATGATTATGAGGTGTGATGATGGAGGCAAAAGAATTATAGGGGAAATATAAGGAGTACTGGAGAAAGATAGGTTAAATGGTAAAAGTAAGGATATAAGGGAGGAAAAAGAGGAAGGTGAAATAATAGGAGAAGTGTCATAAGGAAACATATTTTAAGCAAACAAACATGAGAAAGGTGTAAAGTTTAGAAGTTATGGCGTTAAACCAGGGATATCCTTTGTATTGAGAGTAATAGCTGAGCAAAAACACATGCAATAGATTTTGGTGTTAGTTTGTCAAGACAAATAACACTTATAAAAGGGAAACAAATGTAACTATAAACATGAAGATGGGAAATATTTGGTTTAAAAAGAAAAAATGATTCAAAAGGAGACTTATGATGAAGAACATGAGTAGGTAATAAGTTAATAAGATATACAAGAATGGAAAAGACTTTAAACTAGATGGTCTTAAGGGAGAGGCATAAAGAAGAAGAGTAAGTATTGTTTTAGTAATATGACAGATTTTACGTTCACCAAGACCATTTTTGTTGATGCATATAGGGAAAAAAGATATGATAGTTGATGTCATGGGTAGTGAGATATTGAGTAAAGGCGTCTTTGATGAGTTTAGAAGCTCCATTACATTGAAAGGTTTTAATGGTGGTAGAGCAAAAAAAAAATTCAATGACAGTTTTAAAATTTTAAAAACTAGGCAAAGCGTGAGATTTGTAAGCTGAGAAAAATATCCATATATTTCAACTAAAGTCATCAGCAAAAATGATGAAGTAACGATAGCTGAAAAGATATAATAATGGTGATGGTCCTCAAATGTCACAATGAAAAAGATGTAAAGGTTGTGTAGAAAGATGAGATGATAATAGAAAAGAAAGGCAAATTCTTTTTCCTTAAAGACAAGAAGTTCAAGGATTTATGATATAAGATTGATAAGCTAAATAATGTAGACTGACACGTATAGCCAAGGCATTGATGTCACAGATTGAGTGACATTGGAGTAGATATAAAGGCGACTAGATTTTTGAAGTGCAAAGAAAACTTCATTGTGAAGAGGCTATTGTAGATGGAACCTGCGAGAAGCAATATCTTGATTTTGATATTCTTTATAATATACTCAAAAGGAAATTAAATTCAATGAGACAAGAGTTATCTTTAACAAATTTGACTATAGATAACAAGTTTGTGGTGAGTTGTGGAATAATTAGAATATTATTAACATGAATTTAATGTGTATGAGTGAAAAATGTTAAAGTACTAGTAGAGGAAATATGAATGATACTTGATTTAAACCTTCATATATAGTTGATAGATACATCAAGGTGAGAGTCTAGTGTCATGTAAGCAATGGCTACTATGTGTGGTAACCACTTTGTGATGTTACTGGACTTGAACTAAGAAGTATCTAGATGAGACTGAACATCCAGGGCAGAAAAAGGCTATTGCAAAGGCATTTTTGTCTTGCAAAGGTCTATACTGAAGATTTATAAATTCGAGCATCTAAAACAACAGTAAGCTATAATATGTAATGTTACGAATATCATACTAGACTTGTTATTGGATTTGATTCTAGTGCTGTACGACACCTATACTGATCAATATCGAATATCATTTCGAACAATTTTTTAAAATTATAAAATATTTTCTAAATTTTATAAAATTACAAAATAATCTCTTAACATATTATGTTATACAATTTTTTATTTTACTTCAAATCATATCTTAAGAAATCATAATAATATAAAATTAATATAGTAAATACTTCTTTATGTTTATTAATATTACTTTCTCATATTTCTTATAAATTAAAATAAATTTAATTTTAAATACTTTCTTTACTTATTTCAAAATTTATTATAATATTTTATATGTATATATTAAAAAGTATATATATTATCAATATAAAATATATAAAATTTAAAGAAAATTAAATATGATTGTATTAAACTAATATATTTAGTTATGTAGTCTATAATCACTTTGTATAAGTCTAATAACATAAACAAATTTATTTAATACATTCTTATTTGTATTTTTATAATTTATTAAATAAATTATAGATAATTTTATCATATTCTTTTTTTATGTATAAGTAATTGCTTTTTTTTTTTGGTTGAAAAGGAGGGTTATACCCTAGGGAGAGAACGGAAGCAGGTCGTTAGCCGATGTTTAGGCAGACGAAGCCTAGTTTCCCCATTTCTGTCAGCATC
>JAOSBP010000205.1:11505915-11518852 GCA_027563825.1 Erythroxylum mucronatum | reverse complement strand
GTTGCAGTAGTAGTATGAGTCAATTCAGGAAGTTTAGAAGTGTTGAAAATGATTGAGAGTGGTGCAGGTCATGAAGTGGCAACACATTCGGGTGAGAATTTCCCCTTGTCCACTTCATGTCCGTTAGACGGACACCCCTGTCCGTTAGACGGACACATTCGGGTGAAATACCACCCTTTAGTCACCTCGTGTCCGTTGGACGGACACGTCTGTCCATTTAACGGACAGGTTCGAGCAAAACAGTACCAATTATTCAGTTCGTGTCCGTTTAACAGACACACATGTCCGTTTAACGGACACTATCGGGTAAAATTGTACCCAAGTCCAGTTCATGTTTGTTTAACGGACACTCATGTTCGTTTAACGGACATAGGTTAAAAAGTCATATTCTTGAAATTTTCAAGAGCAATCAGAGTTTAAGTCTTAGCTAGTGCACGCTCACCACCAGTGTGAATTATCAGCTAGTAGCAGGTTCAGGAGTTTCAGCCAGTCAACCGTCTCGGGAATGGGCTCCAGCCGGGCTCACCTCCCTGGACCGCCGGGCTCCGGGATCGGGGTTCGACAAACAATTTCACTATTTATGTGTATATGTATAACATATTATATACGAGCATGAAAAATGCATTTCTAAACTCTCATAAATCACTCATTTTTACTATTCTAACCTTCCCGTAGGTAACGAGATGTTACATAAACCCGATATAATGATCACAAAACCCAAAAATAGCTTACAATGAAAAATTGCTCACTTAGATACTTTGATAGTCACAAAAAGGCTCAAACGCTTAAAATAAGATCATAAATGCTCAAATGATTGAAAAATACTTTAAAATGTGTGTAAAAGATATTTAAATGCTTTTTGATGCTAAAATCGAAACAAAAACACCTATTTATAGTGTTTTGGGACCCAAAATAGTCGTTAGAGCTAAGAACTAGCCATTATAGCAGCTATATTTGACACACAGGTAGATCAGTATGTTGTATGCATTAAAAGCTCCAAATTCACTAATCGTTGGAACAATGGTTGACTAGTAGGCATATTGGTCAACCAATATGGCAAATTGGTTGACTAGTACATTAACCAATGATACAACAAACTCACGATACATCCAATTTAATAACTTTAACCTATATTAGTCGTTGATTAACCTATATAAGTCGACCAATCATCCCATAGACATGATTTTAATACCTTCAAATACTCAAACTCAATTTGATTTATGCAATTATGAATTAAGCAGCTCAAAATGTTCTTTAAAACTTTATTTGTAAAGATCAAGAGGCTTTTATATTAAAAACAAAAACTTTAATACCTTTTAGTGAATTGGAAAGACACATGTAATAAAGTGAAGTGAAATATTTATACATAGTGAGCCTTTTAGACTATAAAAAAATAAACAAGACGAGCTTACAATAAGTAGTACATAAAACAACCTCGATGTATCTTGATCTTCTTATTGACTTGATATTTATATTGAAGATTGCAAACTTCATCTTTTCTTTCATAATCCTTCAATATCATGATATCTTATTCTCATATTCCTTCTCATCAATGATATTAAACTTATTAGTAGTACTTATGTTTTATTATCATCAAAATCTCCATTAAAACCTCTCTTGGTTCAATAAAGTCTACAGAGGTAAAGAAGAAAGATCAAAAGAGGACAATGAAATGTTTGTGAGAGGAAAAGCAGATTAACAAAACATTGTGCAAGTTCCTACAATCATATGTACACTTTGGAGATAATATGTTGTCATATCACTTATACATCCTCATAAAAAAAATTAGCGAACCAATCAAACATGAAGTACCTTTCAAATTCTTTAATGGGGTCACACAAATCAAAGGATTCATGGTGATTATACATGGATGTTAGAGTATAGAAGTGCAGGAATACAAAACTTCTCAAATGGTGCAGAAACTTAAATTAGTTAAGAATGTAATCAAAGCTTTTGTTAGAATGAAGAATCAAAGCCTCAATAATATTAAGATGAAGCTGGAAAAAGCTCAAGCAGACTGCTATAATCAGCCTCACAATTCTAATTTCAGAAATATTGAAATCAGGAGGCTGAAGGAATACCAAGAGGAATTGGCTCTTCAAAATTCCATATTAAAGCAGAAAGCTCAGTTGAAATGGATTAAAGAAGGTGACCCCAACTCTAGATATTTTTATGCATCTCATTTTGCAAGAAGAAACATAAATGCAAGATAATCAGGGAAATGTGATCACAGAATAGTATGATCTGATCAGCTTAACCAATAACTACTTCCAACAACTGATGGGAACAATAGATATCTGGCAGTGCTGCCATGTGAAAGATTTGCTGGAGGATCCACAAAACCAGGCTCTTAATGACATATTAATTACCATGTTTACACCTTAAGAAGTCAAGGAAGTTCTCTTCAGCCTACATCCATCAAAAGCACCAGAACATGATGGTTTTCTAATATTGTTTTTTTTCAAAAAAAACTTAGGAGATTATAGGGAATTTATTTACTGA
Organism: Erythroxylum mucronatum; assembly: GCA_027563825.1. NCBI lineage: Eukaryota > Viridiplantae > Streptophyta > Magnoliopsida > Malpighiales > Erythroxylaceae > Erythroxylum > Erythroxylum mucronatum. The sequence continues at coordinate 11,516,350 of JAOSBP010000205.1, read as the reverse complement.
AGCTGTCTTAAAGTTCTTTTTTAGTAAAATGCTCAAGGAAATCAATCACTCTTACATATGCCTTATACCTAAAAAACAAATCCTCTCCTCCAGAACTGGTAAGAATCTCAATAACTGCTTGATAAAAATCAATTTTTTATAGCTTATGACATAATCAACTGGAGATATTTACAAGATTACTTACCAGCAATAGGATTACCACTCAAGTTCAGGAATTAGATATTGGAATGTATTCAAACTACCTCTTTTAGTGTCTTGGTTAATGTGATTCCGTCTACACCCTTCAAAACTGCTAGAGGGATAAGGCAAGGGGATCAGCTTTCTCCTTACCTTTTTTTTCACTTTGGCCATGGAAGGGATTCCCAGATTTCCAGATTGATCTGCAAGCTCATTGAGTGCAATGGCAAATTTCTCTATCATTATAAATGTAGACACATTAAACTCTCTCATTTGATATATGCTAGTGACCTAATGCTTCTTAGTAGTGCAGGCAACAATTCTATTAGCATCATGTTAAACATCTTCAACATATTTTCAGAGTGGTTTGGACTTAAGGTGAATGTTGAGAAGAGCAGCTTATACATATCCTCAGATATCAAAAATCAAGAGGAAATTAGCAATAATATAGGATTTACATTACATTCCCCTTTATTTAAATATCTGGGGGTTACAATTACAACTACCAAACCCAAGTTTTCAGATTTCCTGATTCTGTTGAGAAGATGAAAAATAGGATCAATGCTTGGCAACATAGATTCCTCTCCACTTCAGTTCGACTGACACTCATTACTTTAATCTTAAATAGCTTATACATCCACTAGTCTACATATGTTATCTTACCTATGAGGGTTCACAAAGAAATTAATAGGATTTTAAAAGCATTCTTGTGGTATGGGAAAATAGAAATTTGCAAGAAGGCCAAAGTTAAATGTAGTGATATCATTATATCAAAGAAGCAAGGTAGGTTAGGTATTATTCCAACCTCACAAATGAAGAAGGTACTCTTATGCAAGAGAATATGGAGACTTTTCATGAATACAAAAGCATTATGGATCAAGTAGGTGAATAAATATCATCTCAAAGATCATAATTTTTGGCAAGTAGAAATTTCTCGTGATTTTTCTTAGTTTTTCAAGTATCTACTTAACTTGAGAGGCATGGTATATCCCCATATTAAGCGTCAGTTTGGAGATGGAGCAAATATTTGGTTTTAGTTCGATATTTGGACCACATATAGCCCAATTTTCCAAAGAGCAGACGTAACTCAACTCAGAAACATAATTTCAATCAATGTTAGAGTTTCTACACTCATCCATTATAGAGATTGGTTTGGAAGTTTTAGAGATTTCTCCTTAATTACAGCTTACGTACCACAAATCCCTGAGGTCCATGGAGAGGATAACATCATTTGGGTTCCCAACCCGAGAAGTACTTTCACCGATAGCTCCTATCATAAGCTAATTATAGGAAATGTTGTAGAAGTCACTTGGTATGAAATTCTATGGAAACAATCTTTAAACCCAAAAGCCTTGGTTTTCTCTTGGTTGGTAATCAAGAATAGGCTTAGCACCAAAGATAGATGGATTAGGGTATATGATCCGAGTTGTGTCCTATGTAAACAAGTTGAAGAGAGTAGGAATCATCTATATTTCTACTTTAACTACACAAAAGCTGTTTGGAGCACAATTATGCACCTATTACCAGTTCCTTGCTACACCTTTTATTGGAGAGACACTTTGAATATAATCATTGATAGCACCAAGCAGGGAAAGTCGAATGGGCTACTCATTAAAACAACTTGTATTACCACCATCTACTCAATATGGAGGGAAAGAAACAGGATATTGTATAAGGGAATTGAAGAAGGAAAATATCAGATCACAGACATGATTATCAATTGGGTCCAAGCAGCTTTGATAGCAAACTCCAAACAAAATGCACTCACTCATAACATGAAGAATGTCTGGATATCATAATTCTTGTACTTTTTGTAATATACTCTTGTATATTGGTTTCTGCTGAATTATGGGCAAATTAAACGACTCATTGTAATGTTGTTTTTGTAACTTTTGCTATTATTAATACAATTCCTTTTAATTTTAAAAAAACACAAAACATTAAATAGTTTTACTAAGAACCAAGGTATTGAACTTACTTAAAAGTCACTTATAGGGAGACATGTTGATGGAGGTCCATCAAACCAAGCATTAGAAGATGTTACGAATATGGGCCTCAATCCAACAAGTAGTGATGAAGAAGGCATGGTAGAAGAAGAACTTGAAGAAGAGCGCCCAATCTTATTTTAAAGTTGCAAATCTTACTGAAGCCCTTTGGAGTTTGCCAGACCTTGATTTATGAAGCCCAAAACCAACCATTTGAAGGAGCTATTTTGGCCAACAAAGGGAGTCTTTGTTGTACACTTTGACATGGTTTTGTAGCCCAAAAGGCATCTCAAGCCCGGCCAAAGTGATGAGAAGAATAAGAGCCTTTAATTGCTCATTTACTTTCCTTTTATGCATTGATCTATTTTCCTTTAAGAGACCTTTTATTTGAAGCCGTTATTATAGTAGTTGTAAAGGTTTTATTTCCTTATTTATGATGTTTAATGGTAATATTATGGGCTGATGAGAAACCAAATTTGTGGTTATCCATCAAGACCCTTAGTTTGCCTTACGTTTCCTTATATATGCATTTGTAATCTCTCTAAGAAACACACAATTGATTAATCAAAAATTAAGAGAGAATTTGCTTTTGCAATTTATTATCTTTCCTTAGGTTTTGTTAGTTTCCAAAAACTAATAGGGTTTTGTTAGTTTCTAAAAACTAATAGGGTTTTGTTTGTTTCCAAAAACAAAACACTCATCCTTTTCATCCATTTTCTTAATCAATCCCGTTGCCACACCTTTCTAAACATGTCGAACTAAATCAACCATAACTTCTAAACCATTATTCCAATTGAAGAACTTCCTCATTAAAGTTGTAGCCCGCATCTTGTTCTACAATTTTACCTCAAGAATCACCTTCAAATTTCAAGCCATTTGTCTAAAATTCTCCTTACAATCTGCCTGTTTGTTTGTACTTGTGAAATTCCAATTTTTACAAAACTTCAACCGTCATACCTCAACACCATAATCACCACTTCCAGCCACTTTAGACCACCACACTCCATCGTTTTGGTATTAGAGATAGGTTATTAAAAGTTTTTTCCTTTCAAATGTCCATTGCATGACCGAAGATTCCAACACACCATTAAAAAAAACAAAAATATCATGTCCAACGATCAAGATAGTGCAGTCAAGTTTGAAACTATGCGCCTAGAAATGGAGGCTCTTAAGGCAAAGAATGAAGCCTTAGAAGCCCTTGTTCACAACTCTCCATTAGTCTCTACGTCTACGGAGACTCCACAAGAACATGTTGAAGATGAAGAAGACAAAAGGCCCTTTGTTATAGCCCGTGGAGAATTATCAAGAGGAAGAGGGAGAGGGCAATACCATGGCATAGGAAGGACAGCCGTGAGGAACCTCCCACAAACACCACTTCGGCAACAAGAGAGGCAAGAGGAGTTCTTCAATTACAAAGTTGAATTGCCAAAACTTCATGGTAAGATAAATGTCGATGCTTATCTTGAATGGGATTATACAATTAAAAGAGCCTTTGAATTGAGAGAGGTGACTGAAGAGAAGAAATTGAAACTGGTTGCCATGAGATTAAAGGGGTATACAGCCTTATGGTGGGAGAATTTACAAAAAAGAAGAGTGAAAGAAGGAAGACCTAGAATCAATGAGTGGTATAGAATGAAAGAAGAGATGGATGTTGTATTTTTACCTCCACACTATAGGCACAAATTGATTGAACAAATGTTGAGCCTTACACAAGATTCAAAAACTGTGGAGCAATATACCATGGAGTTTGAAGAGTTTTTGATGAAGTGTGAGCTTGAAGAAACCGAAGAGATGATCATGGGAAGATTCCTTAAAGGGCTAAGAATTGACATACAATACATGGTAAAATTTTATTCCTATGACTTTTTCTTTGAATTGAAAAGACTAACTTTAAGAAGTGAAACTAGCCTCAAACACACCCGACAAAAAAAATTCATGCCTTCATATGCTTTAGCCCCATCAAACTACACTCCACCATCCAAACCAAGACCACATGCTAGTGCATCCACCCTTGTCCCATATAAACCGAACCATACACCACCTCCAAAGCCATCCACAAACTCTCCAAATACCTCTTTCACACCAAGAAACACCCAATATGCCCCTCCAACAAAAAGTGTGTCCAAAAACCACCTCAAATGTTTCAAATGTCAAGGATATGGTCATTTCCAATCCGAATGTCCCACCAGAAAAGTTATGACTACCCAAGAAATTGAAGAGATTGAAAATGAGCTTGAAAATAATTTATTGCATGTTAATGATATTGATGATGGCTCACGGTCAGATTTGTATGATGATAATGCACTTGTTTGTGATGCAAATGTACAAGATGGAGAGATGTTTGTGTTGTTGAGAGTTTTAAATTGTGAGAAAAGTGAGAAAGATTGGAGAAGAAAATCTTTGTTTAATTCTAGGTGTCTGACAAAAAACAAATTGTGTGAAGTTGTAATAGATAGTGGAGCGTGTGAGAATGTTGTATCTAGTGAGATGGTTGATAAATTGGATCTTAAAATTGAGCCACTTGATTCTCCTTACAAGCTGAGTTGATTAGATTCAAAGCATGAAATTAGAGTCACAAGAAGATGTTTAGTTCCATTTGCTATAGGTCAATATGAAGATGAAGTTTAGTAACACGTAATTCCCATAACGGCTTGCTATTTGCTACTTGGAAGGCTGTGGTTGTTTGACAAAGATGTACATCACCAAGGAAGGGCAAATACTTACACATTGTTTCATGGAGGTAAAAAAATTCTACTCAAATCTTTGCTACCCGAGAAGAGGAGAAAGAAAAGAGAAGTTGGCACACTTGGTTTGCTTTCAAATAAGGAGAAGAGTTCAATCATGGAGGAGCTGCCCAATTATATTCCGTGGACATTGATGATGAGCCTAAGCCAAACCATCCAATTCCAAGTGAGGTACAATCTTTAGTTAATGAGTTTGTTAGAGTTTTCCCTAAAACACTACCAAATGGCCTACCCCCTCTTAGAACCATTCAACATGAAATAAACTTCATTCCTACAGCCACAATTCCCCACAAACATTCATATAGAATGAACCCAAACGAAAATAATGAGTTACAAAAGCAAGTTGATGAGTTGTTAAAGAGAGGTTTCATTAGAGAGAGTATTTCACCATGTGTTGTTCCCGCCTTTGTTGTTCCTAAAAAGAATGGAAAATGGAGGAGGGTAATTGATTCAAGAGCCATCAACAAAATCACTATTAAGTATCGATTCCCTATTCCAAGACTAGATGATATGCTAGATAGGCTTCATGGAGCTTCAGTCTTCACAAGGCTTGATCTTGCTAATAGGTTCCACCAAATCTGAGTAAGAGAAGGGGACAGATGGAAGACGGCTTTCAAAACAAATGAAGGACTCTATGAATGGTTAGTCATGCCGATGAGACTTTCCAATTCACCTTCAAGTTTCATGAAGTTTATGAATGAGGTACTTAAATCGTTTCTCAACAAATTTGTGGTAGTTTACTTTGATGACATCCTAGTTTATAACAATAGTTCACATGAGCATTGCATGTATTTGAGACTTGTTTTTGGGGTTTTGGACAGTGAATCATTGTATGCTAATGTGGAGAAGTGTCATTTTTGTGATAGCACCATTAGTTTTTTGGGATATGTTGTGTCTAGAGAGGGAATTAGCATGGACCTGGCCAAGATAAAAGCAATTGTAGAATGGCCAATTCCTAGTAATTTGTTTCAAGTAAGAAGTTTTCATGGGTATTTGCTCTTTTTATAGGCGGTTCATTAGGAACTTTAGTATTATAACCTGCTCTATAACGGATTGTATGAAAAAGATATGTTTAAGTGGACTCCACAAGCTACAATTGCCTTTAATACTTTGAAAAATACCATGACCAAAGCACCAGTTCTAGCCTTGCCTAATTTTTGCTTGCCTTTTGAATTAGATGCAAGTGGGGTAAGAATAGGGGCTGTTTTGAGTTAACAGGGTAGACCCATTACTTTCTTTAGTGAAAAACTGAATGAAACTAGAAAAAAAATATTCTGCTTATGATTTGGAGTTTTATGCTTTGGTCCGTGCACTTAAACATTGGAGTGCATATTTTTTGGCAAATTCTTTTATCTTGTATACTGATCATCAAGCTTTGAAATATATTCAAAGTCAATCCAATTTAAGTAGAAGACATACATCATGGGTGGAATATTTGCAATCTTTTGATGTCATAGTAAAGTATAGGGATGGTCCAAGTAATGTGGTGGCTGATGCATTATTTAGGAGATATAATGTTCCTAGTACTATGCATGCTCATGTAATAGGATTTGAGGACATTAGGAATTTGTATGAGGGAGATAGTGAATTCGGTGAGATTTGGGAAAGGGTTAGGAAAGATAGTGCGTTTAAGGATTTTGTCATTCATGATGGTTGTCTTTCCAAACTTGATGCTTGTTGTATTCCAAAATGTTTATTGAGAGAAGGAATTTTGAAAGAAGTCCATGGTGGAGGACTTGCCGATCACTTTGGAAGAGACAAGACTTATGAGTCGACTAATGGAAATTTCTATTAGGCCAAGATGTAGCAAAGCTTGTGGAGGGATGCAACATATGTCAACAAGCCAAAATGACAAGGAGGGCCCACGACCCATACTTATCGTTGCCAATTCCAAATGCTCCTTGGGAAGATGTAAGTATCGACTTCATTATAGGCTTTCCAAGAACTAGAAAAAATCATGACTCCATTATAGTTGTTGTGGATAGATTCTCCAAAAATGGCCTATTTTATTGCTTGTAATAAAACCAATGATGCATCTTATGTTCTAAACTTGTACTTCGAAAATATTGTAAAACTCCATGGAATTCCTAGGAGTATAGTTAGTGATAGAGATGTAAAATTTTTGAGCCATTTTTGGAGACATCTGTGGGCTAGATTAAGAACTACTTTAAAGTTTAACACAGCCTTTCATCCTCAAACAGATGGTCAAACGGAAGTGGTCAACCAAAGTCTAGGCAACGTTTTGAGAAGCTTATTGAAGGGGAAAGTGAAGAATTGGGACAATCTTTTGGCCCATGCTGAATTTTCATATAATAGTTCAAAGAGTAAGACTACAAATTTTACTCCTTTTGAATTAGTTTATGGAGCTAACCCACCAGTTCCTTTAGGTTTGATCCGGCCTATTCTAGTATCCCATCCAACATGAAGGCCGAAAATAGAGCTCAAGAAATTTTCACACTCCATGCCAAAGCCAAAGCCCACATTGAAAAGAAGAATGAGGCTTACAAGAACCAAGCAAAAATAAAGGCCATTGTGGAATTCAAAGAGGGTGATCTTGTTTGGGTACACTTAAGGAAAGAAAGGTTTCCTATAAAAAGGAAGAACAAGCTCATGCCAAGGGCGGAGGGTCCATTTAAAATTCATGAATCAAAATGCATACAATATAGAATTGTAGAACACTTGCAACATTTTAAATACTTTCAATGTTTGTGATTTAACCAAATGTGTGGAAGACACAATGCAATTCGATCAAGCCCAAGAAGAAGCCTTTGAAGGAGAGGAGAATGATGGAGGTCCATCAAGCCACACATTAGAAGATGTTACTAATATGGGCCTCAATCCAACAAGTAGTGATGAAGAAGGCATAGTCGAAGAAGAAGAACTTGAAGAGGAACCCAATCTTATTTTGAAGCTATAAATCTTGTTAAAGCCCTTTGGAGTTTGCCAGGCCTTGATTTATGAAGCTCAAAACCAACCATTTGAAGTAGCTATTTCGGCCAACAAAGGGAGTCTTTGTTGTACACTTTGACATGGCTTTGCAGCCCAAAGGGATCTCAAGCCCGGCCAAAGTGATGAGAAGAGTAAGAGCCTTTAATTGCTCATTTACTTTCCTTTTATGCATTGATCTATTTTCCTTTAAGAGACCTTTTATTTGCAGCCTTTAAGATAGTATTTATGAAGGTTTTATTTCCTTATTTATGATGTTTAAGAAACCAAATTTGTGGCTATCCATCAAGACCCTTAGTTTGCCTTACATTTCCTTATATGTGCATTTGTAATCTCTCTAAGAAACACACAATTGATGAATCAAAAATTAAGAGAGAATTTGCTTTTGCAATTTATTTTCTTTCCTTGGGTTTTGTTAGTTTCCAAAAACTAATAAGGTTTTGTTTGTTTTCAAAAACAAAACACTCATCCTTTTCATCCATTTTCTTAGTCAATCCCGTTGCCACACCTTTCCAAACACGCCAAACTAAATCAACCATAACTTCTAAACCATTAATCCAATTGAAGAACTTCCTTCATCAAAGTTGTAGCCTACATCTTGTTCTACAATTTTTCCTCCAAGAATCACCTCCAAATTCTAAGCCATTTATCCGAAATTCGCCTTATAATTTGCTTGTTTGTTTGTACTCGGGAAATTTCAATTTTTACAAAACTTCAACCATCATACCTCAACACCATAACCACCACTTCCAGCCACTTTAGACCACCACACTCCATCACATGTCTTAAAGGAATTTACGAGTAATGGGATTTTTCTGGAAAAGTAGTGTCTTATGATACTAGATTGTATAAAGTGGATTACGAAGATGGTGACTATGAAGATTAGGAAGATGATGAATTGTGTCAGTTATTGTTAAATCATGATGGTTTTAGAAAGAAATTATGAGTTGTCAAAAAAGGAGTAGGAGAAAAAAATACAGGATTTGAAAAATAAAGTGGATAATGTTGAAGTTGGAATAATAATTTTAAATGAAGGGTACAAGATAAGAGTAGTGTAAACTCCTTTAGTGGTTTATTTTAAGGACATACCAAGATAGAGATTTAAGAAAAGAGGTGAAAATTACATTTAGCTTACCTTTATAATTACCTCCATCATATCAATTTATGTGTTCTTGAGGAGTATGATTCCCTTCTTCCTTAATATATGCATTTTTTAGGTCATTTAATGTTCGTCTCTTTTTAGGCTACGACTTTGAATGAACTACTTGAAGAAGAAGAGTTATGTAAATTGTTTGAAGTGTTTATATTCACTTGTTTTACAAGTTGTATCAGTAAAATATTAACATAAATAACATTTTAAAATGAATGATGCAATCTTTGAATTGAAAAAGTTAAAAGATTAGGCACTAAATTAATTTTTTTAAAAGAATTTTAACACTTACAAATTTGTTATCCCTTTTAGATACTATGCAATCTTACTTCAAATATAGCTTAAGTTTATTTCCCTTAGGGCATGTTTGGTTCACAGGAATATGAATTTTATTCCTAGTATATTCTTAAAGTTTAAATAATCATTTGTTTGATTAGACAAAAATACAAGAATACCTAATTCTAAAATTAGGTATTCCTCAATTTTTAGGAATAGCTAAAGATCATCAAAAGGTGTCTTTAGCTATTCCAAGAATAGAGTTATTTGTTGAAAACTTTTTTATTAAGACTTTTTTATCCTTCTTAATAATAATAAGAAGAAGAATAATAAAATTAAAATTAATAATAATAATAATAATAATAATAATAATAATAGTAATAATAGTAATAATATTAATATTAAGAAGAAGAAGAAGAAAAGTAATAACAATAAGGAATTTAATAATAATAATAATATAATTAATTAAAATAATAAAATTAATAATAAGAAGAAGAATAATAGTAAGTAGAAAATTAATAATAATAATAATTAATAAGAATACAAATAATAAAATTAATAATAAGAAGAATAAAATTAATAATAATAAGGAATTTAATAATTAATAATAATAAATAAAATTAATATTAATAAGAATAATAGTAAGTAGAAAATTAATAATAAAAAAATTAATAATAATATGAATAATAAAATTAATAAGAATAAGAATAAAATTAATAATAATAAGGAATTTAATTATTAATTTTATTAATAATAATAGTAATTAATAGTAATTGTAATAATAATTTGTAACAGTTAGTAGAAAATAAATAATAATAAGAATAATAAAATTAATAATAATAAGAAGAAAATTAATAATAATAATAATAATAGTAAATAAATAAATAAATAATAAGGATAAGGATATTTTGGTCTTTTTGTTACTTATTCCTTTGTCATTTTAAATTTATATTTTTAAACCAAATTATATAAATTCTTTAGCACTAAACAAAGTAATATTCATTCTATTTTATTCCTAATCTTTTCTATTCCTAAGAATAATTATTCTATTCCTTATCTATTCTAGCCTTTAAACCAAAGAGGCTAAGGCTAAGTCTTTAGAAATAAATTAGATGCTTTGGATGTGGGAAACCACGTAATAATATTGGATCTAACTC
>JAOSBP010000205.1:11487718-11501645 GCA_027563825.1 Erythroxylum mucronatum | reverse complement strand
ATAATAAAGTTATTATTATAATATAATATTAGATATATTTAAACTTTATATTAAACTCTTAAGGACAATGAATTAAATTTTTTAATTTTTAATTTTTATTGATTAATTATTTAAATTTTCGAATTAAATGTGTAAACTTTTTAATATCAGAATTTTTGAGGATATTCTTATAATAAGGTTATAAGTTATAATTAAAATATAATAACACAAAATAATAAGTTATTTAGATTTTAGTATTAAAAGATATTAGTAATAGATTTTCTTTCTGTAACTATTTTTTTATTAGCATTTACAAATAATATATGGTTGTAATCAGTTATTAAACATAACTAACAATTAATTATTCTTATAATTTTGTTTTTACTTTTATATACAAACTGCTTTTTGCCTTTGTCGTACATCGTCACGTTTTGCCATTAATTGGTCTAATTAATAAATAACAATTGAGGTATAATTGCATAAATCCTGAGAGTCACTACCAAGTTTAATAAAGGAATGAATCCATGAGTATATGCTATGTTGACATATACCCGTTAGAATAAGGATTTGTTATGATTCCTATATTTATTAGGATTTGTTTCTGTTTTATTTTATTTTAAATTTCGTAATTAAGAAGGTTTTCTTGTCCGGCAAGAAAATAAATAAGTTAACTTTAGAAAAGGATTTCAATCAATCCTTTTTCTACTAGAATTAGGACTCTTTTATACTATACCACATTAGGGATATAAAAGGGAGGGTTAACATATGTTTTAAGCAGTCCAAAATATTATTATTTCTAATAAAACTTCTGTAGGAAATTCTCTTGAGAGAGTGTCTTTTTTTGTTTATTAAATCCTAAGTTTTATGCTTGCATTTGGTTCTAAGATTAACCTAAAATCCCTACCTAATTACTTCCGCTGTGTCAAAGTTTATCTTATGCAAGAATGTTATGGTCGGAGGCAGACGTTAACTTATTGTGCCAATCATACTATGGTCACGACCAATTTATGCTTATAGAATAAATGGGACATGTTGGAAGATTCCATATTCAAAGATAGACAGATTTTTTTACCAACCCCAAAATCCAAAATGAAGATTTGGATTGTTCTTGTTAATTTGGATCAAGAAGCTGTTAATCATTTATTTCTCGTCTTGTCTTCTTCACATATTAAATCTTTGCCTCTAATGGATGGTTCAAAGTAGTAAAACAAGTTCTTTAATAACCTTTCCATTCAAAAGATTAAAGATTTGTAAAGGTCTCTATCCACCAGATTTGTAAACAAGTGGCTTTGTGTTTATCTTATAGCCCACACAAGAAATCAAGTAACCGTACATTTTTTAACACTACATAACAACCGCAGCCTTTTAGATTAATCACTAGTGGATTACTATTCTAATAATGCAGCACCAAAACCTCTTGATGATAAGCTTTACCTACAGCACGTATATAGTCTCCTATTCCCTCACGAATCTTTTACCAACTTCAGGACACTGACTCTGCTTGCGAACATGGGGGATGCTCCAAATTCTTTCAACCGGCCACAGGAACCGCCTCCGCAACATTTTCCAAACGGCTCAGACATGACCATGTTGTATTATGGCCTTGTGATTGTCGGAACAGCAGCTATTTTGCTTGCAGTGTACAACCTTATTTTCATTAGATGGTGTTTGCGACAACCAGGTCAACCACGAAACGTGTTTGCTGCGGCCACAGACGTCCAGAGTTTCGAGTACCCAAGTAGGAGATTGTTGTCTAGTTTCAGGTATAAGAAGGAAAGCTCGAGTGAACAGGATCAAGGTGGGTACCAAGAATGTGCAGTTTGCTTGTCTCTGTTTGTAGATGGAGAGGAGGTGAGAGAATTGCCAAGGTGTAAGCACTCGTTTCATGCTCCTTGCATAGATATGTGGCTCTACTCTCACTCAGATTGTCCGATTTGTCGCGCACGTGTTGGTCCTCCTATGCAGCGCCACCAGGAACCGGTGGCAAATTCATCGCCGGTGATTTCTCGGGAACTGCTGATCATGGAATCTGACATCCCTGTTTGAGGTTTTACTTTCTGTTCTTTCTCTTGTCCCTGATTGATTTGTTCATTAACGACATAACATATTTAGATATCTTTTCCCGTCTTCGTCAAGATGTTCCAGCGCCAGACCAGAGTTTAAAAGTTAATTATAACAATGATTGGTTATTAGGCGGATACGATTCTCTCTGTTTCTTTTTTATATAATTAACAATGAAAAAGTCTTCAACAACAACTGTGATTCCTAATATGCAGAACTCTTCCACTGACAGAAAACCAAACCTACAAACTGTATTTTAGAGGGCATATCTTAAAATTTAAAAAAAAGAGAGAGATCTTATCGTTTTTTAACATATCTAAGTGCACACTTCCCGATGTTTATAATTTAAGTTGCACTTATTTGAATAATTAGGTTGTATTTTTCCTTGAATTTGGACAAAAGAATTCTGTTAATTTTTAGTAATTAAGACATCAACTTGGTCACAGTTAAACATCGTGCGAGTGAGGATTAGTTTAGATGTGGATGACTTAAGGGCGACTTTATATAGTTAGAATCCTTCTAAGACACCTTGTGAATAAACAAAAACAAAAAACAAAAAAATTATATTTTAACATTTCACAAAACAAGAAGTCAGTATAAAAACAATCATCCGCATTTCTACAAGACTCAGCTATGCGGATAACTTGTAAGCATATATTTGCATATATATTAAAGAAATATTCCCAAGAAGTCTTCATGTGAAAGTTTGACGAAAAAGAAATATTTAAATAATCAATCATTTTCTCCAAATTTCTCATCATTCATTACTGGCACAATTCTCACAAATATTACATGGCCCAATTAAAGTTCTACTCTTCCCAGACAACCCAGATGTCAATATTATACGGCAAGAACAAGAACAAGATCAAGATTACATCTTTCTCAAATTGTCTAACCTTGCCTGTAAATCACTATCTATTCCGGTGTCTTCACTTCCTGCTGTCTCTACTTGAGCAACTTTACCTTTCGCAGCTGGTGCAGAAACAGCTGATGATGGTGCATTTACAAGCTGCAGAAGAGCAAACATTTAGTCATCGTCAATAAAAGATCCAAATTTTCGACAAGTAATGATTCATTCATATATCAAATCCAAAACGAAAAGGGAAAAACAAGATGACGGTAGTACCTCTTGATTTACGTCAATGCCGATCTCATCAAGCACTTGGCTGACCAAGTCTTCTGTTTCTTCTTCTTCCTCATCCCCTTCCAAAGCATCATCAATGGCATCTCCCATCACCTCAGTCACCATTTCCATCTTCTCATTTTGCTTTTCAAATTCTTGCATAATTTTCTGCAGAGACGGCAAGTTCATCTGCCTATTCATCTGGCCCATGGCCTTTGTCACACCTTTCATTGCCTCTCCCATTGCTTGTGTTGATTTCAACGTCTGAAGTACATTTAACTTCCAATTTAGTTAATTATATACCAGTGACAAAACTAACGGATGCATAATCAACTAAACTGTAAAGTTCAGACAAAAAGAAATGACAATATAGCACTAAAGGATGCACTCAAGTAAGCACAAATTTGTATCTCATCCTTGACTCTGTAATCTTACTGAGAAAACATCAGTATGTAGAGTTTAATTGAATCAGTTTCATAATATTTGGTCCACAACCAATCTAGGTTACAAAACAGATGACCTCACATGGTGGGTATGATCCTGTATCCGATCTACTGTGTTGCCGTATGATCTTTAGATGGATGACATTGTATCTGCACAAAACATACCATAATCATATGCCTAGGGGTGGCCCCACATGAATTTTTTTAAATACCAAAGTCTGGAAGCTTCTTTTCGGTCTTCGAGCTTTTCTTGGGCCGGGTTCTCCCCTGCCACCTGAAACCCGGTCAAATTCAAGCTAGATCAGGCTTGGGCCATGTTGCCGTCTTTACATATGCCAGCTAAGAAAATCCAAGTCTTGGTTGCACTTATACTACAACTAGGCGAAGGGATTGCATCAACAGTTTTCTGGGTTTGAAATATCGTCCAAACTGACGCTAAAAATTTTCTAAAATGGCAAAAAAGAAAAGCTAAACTGCACGGAAGAAAACTTAGAAAGTAATTTTTATGCATCAAGCAGCATTACCAAGTAACCTGTACCTGAATTCTAAGAGATACGCCTTGAAGCTGTGACTTCAACTTATAGAATTTTTCAATCTGATGTCTCGTTCTAATGAGGTCTTTTGCCATTATTTTCACAGCCCCCTGCAAAAGAAAGGCAGTTGAGTAAACATTCAGAAGGAACTTTTTATATGCATGAATATCCAAACGGACTTTTCTATTGTTTTTAATAAATATTTTCAATATTCAAACAGATCAAGTGAGAATGCATATAACTTGAACCAAACATTCACTACTTCCCTAAAACAAGTGCAGTAAAATATGTGGCAAGTTGTATGAAATTTTGCGTGTTAAAAACGTATCTGCTAGTATTAGCATCACCTAATCATAGCATTATCATAAATAAGTCTCCTACTAACCTGACACAATTAATCAATAATAACGATTCAAACTGGCCCCCAACAAACAACCTGCGAAACATAGCTAATAAACTCTTATTATACTTGAATGATTTTGCGTATCATATTTCTAGCTAGACTGTATAAACACAATATGCTGATTCAGGCACCCACAGAAATATAAGATCTCTTGAAGCTACTTGTTGAAGGATATTTGTGAGAACAGTAAATAACGTCAGAAAATCAGTTAGAAAAGAACCAGTAACTGACCATCTGTCCTTGCTTGGCACTCTTCTACATCTCAGAAATTAGTTTTTTCTCCTGCGTCTGTAGACCTTGTCTCTCCCTCTCTATCTCTCTAATAGATTTATCCAGCATCCTCTTATTCTCCCGCAAAAGCTCTGAAAGCACAAGTCAAATGAGTTCGGGTTATGCCTGCAATAACTTTGAATGAGAATATTCCTAAATATGTTGCAATTACAAATAAACATTACGCACTACATCTCAGCATATAACACAATGCTTAAGCAAGTCACTTTTTAAGAATGCATCCCAATCATGTCTCCAAAAAATTATATAAAAGAAGGCACTACTTTAAAGCCCATCAGAATTTTGGAAGAGAAGTGATTTATCATTCACCGATCAACAGCAAAGAATCAATTTGAATATTTTCAATAATTCAACAAACCCAAAAAGTAAAACCCTATTGTACCAAATCCCTAGTTGAAGAACAAAATTAATAGATTGATCGCTACGTGAAGCAATTATACTCAATCAAAACTTTGGTCCATCTTTCTAGGTAGCAGATATACCCAGCGATGATCGATCAACAAAAAAAAAAACCCTCAGAGGATTCAATGAAAAATTAAAAGAAAATGGATTAATAAACAAAAAGCAATGAGCAGAGAAGAAAAAGAATAGAACCTGCGGGAGTTTTTCTCTTGCCAAAGAGGAAACTCATGTTGGATGTTCTGTTAATGAATATAATACTAAGTGTAAGTCGTGTATGTGAAATCGAAATCGAAATCGAAATCGGGAGCAGAACCAAACTTGATCGGATCTGCTAACGTTGGTGGATGATTTTGTGACTATCCTGTTAAGAGGTTGGTAGCTGCTTGCTGGTTGCTGCTTGCGAAAGGCATGAAAATTGCTCTTTTGTCCTAGTCAGCTTGTTTTGTTTTACGCGGTTCTCATTTTACACTTGGCACTGGGGCGGTGGGCCCCGGTTCTTCTCCAATTAGATTTGTTTGAATAGACAAACGCGGATGATTGGGCCTCTTACGAATTTCGAAAGCTTGCTTAAGTAATTTCAGTCCAACGTGAGACCATGGACTCATGATTACTTTTCCAGAAGCCCAAAGTACACTTCACTGGTCCGGCTTTTTGGGTTCGAAAATGAAAGATTCCCTGGAACGACATCATGATGAAAAGAAGCAAAAGAATCGTCCTTGTTTGTGCCCTTTCTCGATCACCTTCCCTATTTGAAGGTCCTGTCAAGAATAACTAGAAGGATAAAAATTAATTGAACACTTTTAATCAGCCAATTAAACAATAAAACTTAAATTTGTAATTAGATTTGGGACATAAAGAAAGTAAGAAAGAGGAAGATATTTGTTCAAAGAAAGTGATATAACTTCTTTTATAGGTAATTTTTCCTTGTTGGCAACAATAGTAAGATTTTTTTGGTTGATATGGTTCAAGTCTTGAAAATGACGTGTCTGGTTGGGCACGTGACTAAATGTTACAAAGTCAACGAAATAAGGAAATAATTATTTTGTTTGAGGGAATAAGGAAATAATTATTAGTTTGTTTTACTTGATAAACTAATAGTAGAGAAGGCCGATAAAATAGCACTCTGTAAAAGAATTGCATGGCAGTTTAAGTGCCTGTTTGGTTCTACTTTTGGAGGGTCTAAAAGTACTTTTGTCTATCGCAAAAGCTATTTTAAGAAAAAAGTAGGTGTTTGGCTGTAAATTTCAAAAGCATTTTTACAGTAGAAATAGCTTTTTTAAAAACTCAAATACAGTTGTTTCAAAAGCTAAATTTTGGAACTTTTTAGAAAAGTCCCAAATTAGCTTTTTCGGAAAGCTATTTTTTCCTTAATTTTCAGTCACTTACGTAAATAAAACCTCAAATACCGTCTTTTATGTTTCTTTCTCTACCACTAGTTGACTTTTTGTTTCTTCATCTGCTCGTCGATCCTTCTCATCTTCTTAGGTTAGCTGCTTCTTTATATTTATTTGCTCTAAAAATTTATTTTTTTGCGTTGAAGGCAGACGCAAACGTAGAGGACGACGCAGACGTAGAGTCCTCCACGTTTGACGCAGACCTTTGTCTGCGTGTTTCTGCGTTAAACACGCAGACGAACTGCGTTGTTCAACGCAAAGAAAGGCCTAACAAAGTCATCCAATTATCAGATTTCAGTTGACACAAAAATCATTCATTTGCACAATGGTGCTTTTGGCCTAAAGTTTTAAAAGTCACCGTCGTGCAACCACTCCTTCTTCTTCTCAGACACCCTAATTTATAAACTCCATAACTTTTGATCCATAACTTTTGATCCAGAACTCCAAATTTTGCAAACTTTATATCAATGGAAAGCTAAAAGAAGGATATACAACTTTTGTGAAGATCATAAAAACAATTTCTGTCTCTATAAGGGTCAAAGTTTCAAAACAATGAAGTTGTCCTGAAAGACCACCCTACGAAGCATCACCAAGTTCTAATAATCATATCTCCCAACTCAGATGTCCAAAAATCTCATACTATATACCATTGGAAAGCTAGAAAGATAAACTACAATTTTGTGAAGACAATTTTATCAAAATCTCTCTAGATCATCCCAGAAAAATCACAGAAGTTTCAGATCAAAAATCCAACTCTCCACTGTTCATTCTTAGAGAATTTTCAGACTTCCGCTTTCCAAAATCCAACACTTCAATTATTTTTTCCTAGTTTTTTTTTCTACTCCATTTCATTCAACTCATTCACCATAATTTCATACTACTCCAAAATATGCAAGTTTAGTAAAAAATCATCAAAAACCAAAAATTCATAATCAACCTATTCGTGCTCTGTTACTTTTTTGCATTTTCAACTTTCATGCTCAATCACTATTCTTCCTCTCAACTTCCATTTAAACTCAATATCATCCATAAACAAATTATAGTCCATGATTGATCTTGAAAATTAATAACAGAACATACACACATATACACCCACTCTTCATTAACTTACTACATTCACTACCTAAATCGTATATATCATTTCAAATTCAAGAATTCTCCTTTTTCTTGACTCATAACTTATTACTAACAATTTCTCATTTAGTAATTCTAACTTCTAAGAAAAGTTTGGGGTCCAACACATACTAAGACCATCCATGTAGTAGAGCCCCCCCCCCCCCTTAGTACCACGCCCAATTATCTCCTTGGTGAGAATATCCTGAAGAAGGCAAAAAGTGGGATAGATGATCACAACGCAATTTAGATCAGTGGAAATTTGACTAACAGATAATAACTTATGGGATAAGGAGGGAATAGGCAAAGTATTATGTAAAGATATTGTAGGTGACAAGGTAACAGTGCCTACTCCTGTGACTTGAGATATAACCCCATTGGCATTAGCTAATGTAGTCCGTCTTGGTGATGAAGTTTTGGAAAAAAAATCAGTAGCACCATAGATCATGTGGTTTGTAGCTCTCGAGTCAAATATCCAAGTATTGCTATCAATAGCTTTATGGGAGAAATTGTTACCTGAATCTGGGAGAAGTACATCTCCTTGTGATAATTCAATAGATGGTGTGAATGAAAGTTGGGATTCTTCTATAACCACAGCAGCTTTACCATTAGTTTCAGCCTTGTCTTGACGCTTTCGAGCTTGGAGTTCATGCCACCAGTTGGGGTAGCCATGTAATTTGAAGCAATTTTCGTGGGTGTGCTTTGAATTACCACAATCAGAACACTTAGGTCCATCAGAAGATGTTCGAGATTTAGAGGACACACCTGATACTCCTTTGCTTAGTGAAAGAGATCATGTCGACGATGAAGAAGATTGTCCAATTTTAATACTTTTAGAGGCCAACACCACACTCGAAATTTCAGTATTGTTACCGGTTATCATGACTTGTTGTCGAATAGCTTCCCGACGAACCTGCACATATGCCTCTTCAATAGTAGGACAAGGATGCATTTGTAATACATCTGCTCGAATCTTGTCAAGTCGGTCATCAAAGCCATCCAAAAATATAGATACTCTCTCCTCTTGAAGGAGATTATTATAACGTTGAATATCAGCAGCACACTCCATTGGATTTGAACGACGAAAATCAATTTCACGCCACAAACCTTGGAGATCATTATAATATTTTTCAAGAGAGCCTCCAGATTGCCACAAGAAGGTCACATGGCGTCAGAGATCATATACTTGCGAGGTATCACTGCCATCAAAGTAAGTAGTAGCAATCGAATCCCACACCATCTTTGCTGTAGGGAATCGAATAAAATTACTAATCAAGGATATGTCCATGTAGTTAATCAACCAGCTTTTGACAATAGCGTTGTCTATACGCCATTTCTGAAAGGTTGGATCAGTTTGGAAAGGCTAAGGAAGATCGCCATTAATAAATCCCAATTTGTCTTTGCCTGATATATATATCTCAATAACTTGGGACCACAGTGCATGGTTGGTGCCATCCAACTTAATGCCAATCTGAGCAACGAAAGTTTCTGTAGTCGGGGTCGTCTGTCTATTCAATATTTCAGACATTTTCATGGTCAGTTCAGTGAGGGTAGGGTTGGATTGTTGTCCCTTATAGGGATCTGAGGTTTTGGAATCTGACGTGGTTGTGAAACAAAAGTGAAAAAAATAGATGAGTATGTCAAGGTTCGGTTTGCTCTGATACTATGATAACTCGTATAGAAGAAAGAGTTTTCTCTATTTTTCACTTCTTTACTGAGAGTAAGTACATATATATATATATATATATATATATATATATATACAGGTCCTATTCTATTTTCGGCTATACACAAAATATAACTATGATAAGAATTGAATGAATCAAGGGATTTACATTAATCAAGAGATCAATATCCTATAATCTCTTTAGTTTGACAGGTCACGCCAATATCTTCAACTCTTTCTTTATTTGTAACCCATTAGGTTCTCAAATATGTTGTTAATGATTATAAATTATGATTCTAATTCATAATTTGAATTAGATAAATTAAAACTCCTTTAATTTATCTATAATTCTCTAATTAAATAATTTAGAACCATATATCAAGATTAGTGTCTAGTATCACATCATGACCACCCAAATATTTAAGAATGTCAAAGTGATTTTGACCAACCTTTTCATGTATGATTTTTTTGTATAATTCAATCCTTTTATCATACAATTTTTCGATTAGACATAGAGCGTAGAATTAATGTCTACTTTATTTTAAGTCCAACCATATTAGTTCTCCGCGATTAGCTATCGATTCAATTAATAACCTTTGTAAACTATTTATAAAACATTATTCTACCTTAGCCAAGGATTTTTTGAATTAATACTAATTGAGAACAATGAAACATTCTCTTTAATTACTTTAGTGTGATGCATCCTATCTTGATCACACAACTACCTCCATATAGTTCATGTTATATCAAATGACTACTGATTGAATGACCTATGATTAGAATAGGTCATAAATATTATCCAAACATAACAATTCCTATACAAGATAATTTTGAAGACCTCAAGTTAAAGGATCATTTATACAATCATCACAATAAGAATTTTCATAGACATACTATGTTCCAAATGGATTTCTCATGTGAGGTCAGTTCAGTGAACTTGTTCTCTAACAAGCACCTATATGGTTGTTTAAGTATATCCATACTTTAGCCTATGAGATCAACTACTTGCTTCATAAGGAAAAACATAACATATGCTAGTCGTTTTACATTTTACTAATGTCAAGTCTTAATAGAACGATAACTAAGAACAATTTAGGGATAATACATAAATGTAATATAAATCTCATAATTATAATCTCATTATAATTTCATTTGCAATGTATAATTATCCTATATACTTTATCATATACATATAAGCATGTACAAAATAAAGAATGCCTTTAAATAATTGTCACTAAACTACAATCAAATCGATTGATTGTAGAGCATACACTAATATTTACAATCATCGAAATTTAAGGATTACATCCCCTTTCTTTTTATAATAATCACATTTATTTGTCTTCTTTTGCATTTGAATGTTTCATATGAGGTTTGCGAAAAGAAGATAAAAGACAACATCAACATAATTAGTTTTAACATCCAAGTTAACCTAAGTTTAAAGTTGGGTTTTCTCTCAAAAAAGTTATCCTAAAATTGGATCAATATCAATTAATCTTTGTTTAATGATATTGGCTTTAACAATTTCAAATTCGGGTCTAAGTTTCATAAGAATTTAAAATAATCTACACCTATCTCTTTTTTTCTTTAGCTCCTAAAAAATATAATCATGAATAAAACTTAAGGATGTCATATCTAATTTAATCTGTAATCCTAACAATTTAGAGTAAAAGGCCTTTAAGTCCTTATCAACCTGAGTGAGTTTAGCAATCATATATTTGATGGTTTATGCCCTATAACCAATCACTTTGGTTGTAGTTTAGTTACAATTATTTAAAGACATTCTTTATCTTATACATGTTTAGATGTATTTGATAAAGTCCATGGGATAATTGTACATTGTAAATGAAACTATAATGAGATTATAATTATGAGATTCATATTGCATTTATGTAGTATCCCTAAATTGCTCCTGGCCATTGTTATGTTAAGATTGAACATTAATAGAATACAAAAAGACTAGCACACGTTATGTTTTTCTCTATGAAAGAAGTAGTTAATCTCATAGGTCAAAGTATAAAAATACTTAAACAAACTTGTGGGTGCTTGTTAGAAAATAAATTCATTAAACAAACCCGACATGAGAATTCCATTTGAAACATTACTTGTATGTTTATAGAATTCTCATTGTGATGATTGTATAAGTGATCCTAGGTCACCAAAGTTATCTTGTATCGGAATTGTTATGTTTTGATACTACTTATGATCTATTTAATCATGGGTCATTTAATCGATAGTCATTAGATGTAGTATGAACTATATCAAGATATAATGCATTACCCTAAAGTAATTAAGGAGAATATTTCGTTGTTCTTGATTAGTATTGATTTGGAAAATCCTTAGCTAAGGTGGAATGACGTTTTGTAAATAGTTTACAAATGTCATTAATTGAATCGATAGCTAATGGCAGAGAACGAATATGGTTGGACTCAAAATAGAGTAGACATTAATTTCATACTCTATGTCTAATCGAAATATTGTATGATGAAATGATTAAATTATACGAAAAAATCATGCACAGAAAGGTTAATAAAAACCACTTTGACATTCCTAAATATTTGGGTGGTCATGACATATTGTTAGACACTAATCTTGAACTATGATTATAAATTGTTTAATTGAAGAATTAAAGATTTGTAATTCTAGTTATGAATTATAATTATAATTTATAATAATTGCCAATGTATTTAGGAACCTAATGGGTCTCACATAAAGAAAGGATTGAAGAGAGCAAAGTTAATTTAATCAAGTTGGACTTCATTGTAAAGTTTAAGAAACTTTATGATTAAATATCAGATATTTAATGAATAAGAAACAATATAAGATATTGAATTTAATTTGGGCATAATTGGTATTTAATTAGAATTATTTGTAATTCTAATTAAAGTTTAATTGAAATTAAAATTTAATTTTAATTAAATTACTAAAACTTCCAAAACCTATTATAAATAGGTTTAAGCTCTAATGGAGTTAGCACTTCTTACTTAACTCTCTTTGTAAGAAGTATAGAGTTTTCTTAACCTATTCTGTGGATACTATTAGCGGTCGGATACTTGTGCAGCTACGAAGGTTGAGACAAATCGGTTTCGAAAATGGTTCGAGGGATACAATAAGATAAAGATCAAGTTTCGGAATAAAGTACAAATTAAGTTTCCACTTTATTATGATTTGTGTTAATCATTTATAGAATTAAAGAGATCTTGATTTTCAAAAAATTAAAGGTTACAAAAAAGTTTCATAAATATTCGCTGCAGTCGAGATCAGATTCTAACCCAATTTTCCAACAATATTCAATTTCATACTGTCTAGAATATACTTTTTCAAGGTGAGCCCAAATCACAGTAGTAGTATTAAACAATCTCAAATTTAAAGCAATTTCTATTTCAACAAAATTTGAAATATAAATAATAAATTTAGTATTATTTATAATCTAAATAACAATTTTAGTATTATTTATGTTTCATTTAGCCTTTTTTTATTATCAATTAGTTCACATAATAACCTATCTAGAATTTTAGACAATTCTTTTCTTTATATGAAAATTTGAAAATAAGATTTTCAAAGAGGATGATTCTTCCCATTAAACTAAACAGATGTGGAGTCAAAATTTTCATATTCCATGGAGTTACAAGAGGTGTAGATTGCACTAAAAAATTATTGAATGCTGAAGACAAAGTTTGTCAATACCAAATAACGTACAATGCAAGTAAGAAATTGATTGCAATAGTTGAAGAGTCAAAATAAAATCATATTCAAAGAAAAGAGTACTTTGATTTATTACTGGTTTGGTGCCATAAAATCATAAGAAAGACAAATTTTGAGATATAAAAAATGTTGATTTGAAAATTACTTCAATTGTATGCGTTATCCTTTCTCTCTCTCAGTACAATAGAAGACACTTTTAGCGACGAAAAAATCATCGCTAATAATTGTTAGCGACGATTTACATTCATCACAAAAAACATCGCGAAATTCTCGTAGCAGAAAACTATAGGCGATGATTTTAAAAAATTGTTGCTAATGTTTTTTGTTATGTTTTATTTTCGTAGTGAAAAACTATAGGCGACGTTGTGTTAAATCGTCGCCAATAACCTTTTTGCTATACTTTGTTTTCATAGATAAAAGTTATTAGCTATATTTTTGAAAACGTAGCTAAATTTTTTTGGCTACTTTTGTAAAATGTAGTCAAATTTTTAGTGTACATTAAAACTAAATGTTATATTATGTTAATTATTGTTGGGCCCCATTTTCGAAGCCCAACAATCGATCCAAATATCATAAACATAAGACACGAACATATCCCCTATAGGGTTATTTCATTTAACCCTCAATATCCATCATTAGTCCAACTTGATTGTCATGATATCCCAAAAATTCGCTCACGATTTGCTCAGAGGCGTGCCCATACAAATCAGTCACCATACTTGAACTCATTTCTCCTGATTGTGAACATAATTTGGAAAACTTAAAATCTGAATTTCAATTTGACTTCTTCATAGAAATTGTAACTTTAGGTCTC
>JAOSBP010000205.1:11475966-11487618 GCA_027563825.1 Erythroxylum mucronatum | reverse complement strand
CTCCAAACCTAGCTTAGAAACCCAAAAGCCCTATGGATTTCACCATCTTCTTCTTCCTCACTAACCCCTTTCTCTCTCTAGGGTTTTCTCCATTACAAAACTACAACCCATTTCTTTACCAAAGCATGGAGAAGATGAAGAACATACCTTATTGACCTTGATTCTTCTTCTTTCCACGAATTTCCTTCCTCTTTCCCTAGCTTTCCACGATTTTCCTCTTCTTTTTCTCTTCTCCCTTTTCGTTTTCTCTCTTCCTCTCTTATGGTTAACGACACTTCTCCCTTCTTCTTATTTTTTTCCTTCTTATTACTCCTTGTCTTCCAAAATTTCCCTTCACTAATCTTGTCTTTACCATTTTACCCTCCTTTGGTCTTTAACATTAATATCTTATACCTCTAACTTCTTAACTAATTATCATGGGACCATTGAAGGAATTTGCTAACACCTCCTTCTAGAAAAATGTTCCTTATTGTCTTAATTTTCTAATTACACCAAAATCATTCAATTTGGTTTGGTAATTTGAAAATTATAACCCAAACATTTCTAAACTGTCCTTACACTGGAACAATATTTCATGCTCAATTTCCCTCCAAAAATTGAAACTCTTAAAGACTAAATTAGAACTTAAGTCCATCATCCAAAAATTGAAACTCTTAAAGACTAAATTAGAACTTAAGTCCATCAGATAATTTGTAGCCCTATTTCTCTAGTTTAATTCAAATCAAAAATCGTCTCATTTCGATAATTAGAGAAAGAGTTATGGCTAAAACACCGAAGCATGTTCAACGTAACATTTTTCAACTTTTAACTTCCAACATTTCTTATATAATAGTTCTAACTTCCAAAAACAATTTGGGATCCAACAATTATAATTATTGGTGACATTTTTAATCCATATTATTGTATATAATATTTAGATTTTTATTGTATAATTTATTATTAAAAAATATAATAAAATAATTGAAAATTAGAAACATTGTATATAAAAGTAAAATATTATTAAATTTAATATGTACAAGATGTTAATTATAAATTCAAAAATACTTATATACAAAATAAAAAATACAAATATTAATGACTAAGACTCATTTTCATCTTCACTGTTTACAACTTTACATAATTCAAGCCAGCGAAGATGATGAATGATGAACAATGAAGATCTAAATAACATAATGATAACTCATTAGAAGTTGACATAATAAGTTTTAATTCAAAGAAACAATGAAATTGAGTATGCTAAGAATAAAAAGCATGAACCCAATATAAAAGTCATCAAGTACATATGTGAATACAACCTAAAGAAATTAGGTAATGTTGTTTTTAGACATACTATATATTTTAAAGTTGATATTAAAGATCCTTATAATTCCATAGTTACAGCTAAAAGCAATCGTACAAGTAAGAAATTTTTGCTCTAAAGAAAAATGGAACAAAAGATAAAAGTAATCACGTAAGTTACTAGTACTCAAGTAATGAGGTATGGATGTGAGCCAAACACAGTGATGTGGAACTTTGAAACAACTTTTGGGAGTTAGGGAACATGTCTTGCTAGAGTTCAATGGAAATAACATCTCATTCTAATATGGTAACTAGCATGAAATTTTCAATTGGAAGAAAATGCATAAATTAGTAATTACAACACAAAAATAATCTCTAACAGAACTTTCATCAAACACTTAATAGGCATTACTCAAATAATCTTCCTAATCCATATTTAGCTTCAGTCAACCTATTCTAGATGCACTGCCCTTCTTACCATTTTCATTATTATGAGAACACACATTTCCCATCAAGAAAACCACAACCCAAACGAATTAAACACAAAGTCCAGCCAAAAACAACACCTAAATACAACAATTTCGCCATTAGAAGAAAAACTAGAGTGCAAAGGATGGAATACATACCTCAACTGACAACGACGCGGATGGCAGGTGATGAAAGAAGACGACGACGATGGCAGACACAAGGAGAGAACACAAAACACAGAGGAAGACGACAACATAAGATAAAGAACGAAGATGGAGCTAGTTTTCATTTAAAACGACGTCATTTTTATTTAATTTAAATGTTGAAACATTTGACAACAATTTCAGAAAACATTGCCAATTGTTCATTGATTGGTGACAATTTTCGAAAATCGTGGTGAATGTACATAACCTTTAAGGACGATTATAAACAATCTTTAATATTAACTTTTGGAGACGCCAATAGTTCAACTTTTAATTACAGTTAGGAGAATCGTCGCCAAAAGTTTGACATTTGGCGACAAAGTGTTCATATCGTCGCTAAATGTTCGACATTTGGCAACAAAATCTTCAAACCGTCGCAAAATGTTGCCCTTTTTGCGATGATTGGTAAAATGTTGTGAAAAGTTAGACTTTTGGTGAAGGATTTGGAAATCGCCAAAAACTGACTTTTAGCAATGATTTTCAAATCATCACAAAAAAAATTAGCTAAAATTCAGTTTTGTTCTAGTGTCTATATATCATAAGAAACTATATAAAAAAAGTTTTTAAAAAACTAGGAAAGTTACAGGATTGTAGAGATTATTCATCAACTAAAAATTGTACAGAATCAGCACTGAATTATAACCTAAACATGATGTATTACAGCTCATTGCAAGAGGTTTGGGACTATTCACAAATACCCTATTATCGATGGTCGAACATTACTTGAGAAATTCTCAGTTGCTTATAACCAATTCTCGATGAACACCTATATTTAGTCCATATCTTCTCGACGAAGAGTGGAAGGAACTTACGGGTATATGAATTTTCTGAACACATATATTCGAGTACAAAAGAGCAAAGTTTGTGAGTCTCTTGAATTTTAGTTAAATATTTGAATTTAAATTAATGCAAAAGTTAGAATTCAAACTAATCATTTCACTTTTATCCCTTTTGATTTTCGCTGTACAAGGTTGATTATAAGTTAGCCCCACGCGACCAAAAAGACGTCTAAAAGTCACCTTTTTCTGCAGCCCTGGGTGTGTTTCACTGACCCGACTCTCGAAGACAAAAACTAATTGCTGTGCACACGAGCGCACGTGGGCCAACAACTTCACACGCTCTTTTTCTGGGCGGGCAGTTGGTCACGTGCGCTTCTGTCCTGTTAATTTGTTATGGATATCACTTAATACAAAGTATATTAATTTTTTAATTCTTCTCTACGAGTTTAATTTGTTTGGCCTGGGCCCGTACAATTCCTTTGTTTAATGATTACTCTCTGTTTATCTCTAATCATGAGATTGGGATGGTTTGATGTTTGATTAGACGATAAACGGTTCATTTTCGCACAATAATTTCCCCCCTTAAACTAATCATTTTCGGTAATTATTACATCAATTTGCAATTCGATACATTTTGCCATTCAGAAATCAAAATTATCTTTTATATTAATCTATTAATTAATTATTGATTTATTTATTGTTGATACTTTTATTCTTATCATAAAAGTAATTTGTAATTATTTAAAAATTAATAATTTTATAAATTATTGAAAATTTTATTAAAAATAAATATTTCAATTAACTATGTACAAAATAAATTATATAATAATTAAATAAGAGTAAAAAAATGCTTCCATTATCATTTTTTATATGTAATACCAAATATTGACATAAGTATTAACTTTGTTTAATAATATACCCAACAAACATAATTAATAATTTCATTCCTATTCTTATTCCTACTTTTTATTCTCCTTCTTTTTTTGTTCTATTTATTTGTAGTACTATAATTTAGTTAAAGGTATTCAAATTCATGTTTGGTAAATATGTATCATTTGATCTTCTCTACTTAATGTCTATCGTATTATACATTTCAGTTTCAATTATTAAGGAGTTGTTTTGTTTTATTTCTTTCTTTTACTTGTGATTTTTGTTTTTGACTTAAAGATAAATTAATTTTATGAATTAATTAAGTAAATAATATTATTTTTATATCTCATATAATATTTATTAGTAAAAATTTTATTATACTTTCTTAAAATAAATAATTTAGTAAGTAAAAATTTATTTATAAATTAATATTTCATTGTTAGCGTATATTTTAATTACTAAAATATTTGAAATTTATGTGTTTTAAGATATTTCTAAATTTAAAGTATATTTATCGCATTTAAAAATATTTTATTTTTAAAAACGTAAAATAAATTATATTGATTATAATTCTTATTATTAATTAATGTTAAATAATAAAACATAGAGTTGATAAATCAGATTATGATAAAAAGCAAAAGTTGTAATTAAAAACCAATCAATGTATTTTTTATAAGTTATAAAAATTGAAAAATCATTTTCAAATAAAAATAAAAACTCAATATATGTTGAATTTAAAAACGAAAACAAAAAATAGAAAATAAAGTGGGAAGAAATAAGGCTTAGGTGACTATTGTTTATGATGCATTAAGTAAAGTTGTCGAGTTGTCTTTGTCATGTCTAGTGAGAGAGATCTATTTCATATATGTACATAGATATACTTACCATAAATTATCCTATATATCAAAGTTCATACAGAAAGATACAATCGAAGTAGTGAAAGAGATAAAATACGGGTGTGGTTGAGTAAAAGGGACTTATCTATCCTTAACCAAAGATTAGGGGTTTGATCCTTGGTTTTGGATATGGAGCAATCTTAAATTTTTAAATCTGTTGTCTCATCCTGTAATGTGCCTACAAAATAGCGAGGAGATTAGTCACTAAATCCGCAGTAAATATCCTGATCTAAGGCAAAAAAAAGGAGATCAAATACAACTTCGGGCATATTATCTGACTTGAATCCGCCTCCAATGCTTTATGATTCCAAGCTCAAAAGTACTTAAAAACTTGATATGCTCAACCCAACAGTTATGTTTCGCTATCATTGGCCTGGATGAGGATGTTTGTGGATAAGAGCAAAATTAAACAGGAATTTTCCCGAGAAAATTAGATCGGTGAGAAAATTATATTTAAAGCCCAAATCAGCCCTGAGAATTAAAAAAGAAGAAGATAAATATGGTATAATGTAATGTACTTGTTCAAGAGACAGCCTAATTCTTGTATGTGATCTAAATTAAAGATAACCATACACAAACACAATTGCACGAGTACAGCGTGTGCCTACTGTAACCAGAAGTTGAGAACCGAAGTGACCAAACTCCCACCTTCGTGTTCAAGACACATATGGAGGTCTGGATAATTGAAGCTGGTCAGAGGTAATTATTGATAGAGTTGCACCAACACATGCCTTTGATACAAATTTATGTATGTCTGTATGGCATAGGTCACAGCCGTGTGTTTGGTTGTTGAGAAACAGGCGAACCATTTTCTCTCTGGCAATGCACATAGTGGGATTTGTTTGCTTCTAACTTGTACATTTGTTATCTCGAGTTCCTAACATAATTGAGATTTGTATCAATCCTAATATTCCTTCTTTTGTTCCTTGAAAATCCTTCTGCTGTATACAAAAAATGTGATTCTCAAAAGAGTTCAAAATCGTGTAACTTGCAAGAGAAAACAAAAAAGAACCTATATAACAAATCACTGACATAATCTTTTGAGTGACTAGAAAGTAGTAGCATTCTTGTATAGAGATACTCTTTAAGGTTGCTTTTCACAATCCTTCCCAAGTGATGATGGACATCTTGAGCTTTAGCCAAAGCCCTTCCGTGTTATTTTTAAAAGATTCTTCTCTTCTTTTGGGGTAGGAGTCATTAAGAGATGGCATTTAAGTCAAACCATGGAGGCCACTCACTGGTGGCCCATATTTTCCTAGAGGAATATGTATACGCAAGAGCTTTTTAAATTTATTCTCTCCTTTTGGTGAAAAAAGGTTAGCTTGGATGTCTACTAGCTAATGGTATTTGATCCTGCCATATTTTGACTTGTGAGATTCCTTATCTGTGACCCTACTTGTCTTTGTGCATATCCCATTACTCAAGCCACATTGTTCTGGTCTCTCAGACATTGAGATCACTGGTGGGTTGGCATTCCCTTCTGGTTTTTCTTTCGGTCTTATCTCTTATATAGTATTTCCATGGTTAAACCCTAGAAAATATCGTGATGGGATGTATATCAGTAAACTACATCTTGAAGCTTCAACTGTTCGCTTTGAGTGGTGTGAATTATTAAGGATATTTGACTGCTTTGGAAATGAAATATACCAAACTAACAGTTCAGCATGGACATTGGAACTGTTTTATCATTGGTTTTTTTTACTGTTTGCATAGTGTACTTGCAAGAAAATTCAACTGAACTAGTAGAAAGAATTGGCCTTTAACAGGATTTTCTTCAATATAAAGCTGATAGATTTGGAGGCTTACTTCATTGCCTGAGGCAAAACACTGGGTTGTGCTTGCTTGATAAGAAAGGTTGGATCTTGACAGAATGACCGCGGTTGTTGGCACCGATTGTTGGTAGCATTTGATTATGATATGTTCAAAAAGCGAAAGGAAAAAGAGAGAAGAAAAATCATTAGGAAGGAACGAAAGGGACATAGGCTATTACTAAATTACTAGTTACCACAAATGGGAAAGAACAGAAATAGAGAAACTGCAGTCCCTCGATTGCAACAAAAACATTTCTTTTTATACGTAATGTATATTTCAATGTTAATGACTTTATAGTGAAGACCAATTTGCTTGACAAGTTGAGGCCATGTGCTAAGGGCAGTGGAAAGCAAGAACATCAGTTCTCGTGGAAAGAAGATTTCTGTATGCTTTTTTCATTTTCACTTTTTGTATTTGCTTTAAGAGTACATAATGTGAATAGCGTAGCAAGTTCGCTCTGTCAACTGTTTCCACCAGTCCTCTCCTTTCTGTTCACACCGATTACGAACTCGAATTCACAATAATTAAATATTTAACAATTTTAAAGGATAATTTGGAATGATATGGGCTAATGGCTAAACCTACTCGAGAGATCAAAATTGAAGTGAAAAACTTATTCACTAAACCAATCCTCCAAACCCAATAATTACAGTGACAGTTCCCTATCTTGTTACAGCAGCAAAAGAACTACAGAATGAAGCCATTAGCAATGGCTTGATTTGTTTTCAGATTAGTAGTTTCATAAACAGGGAGCTCCTCTCTGTATCTTCCAATCCCATTAAGATGATCAAGCTCAAAAAGATCAGAACTTGAACAGCTCTCTGCCTCGCTGTCATTGTCTTCATCTTCTTCAACGTAAACGGAAGAAAGGCCACTGAATTCCAATTTTCTGACTTTCCTGTTCTGATAACTTCTCAGATAATCAGCTCCTTTATCAACATCTTCCTTTAGAGAACAATTTTTAATAACTGTTTGACGCATTGGCATCAAATCAGGATCATCTTCGTAAATACACTTGTGACCGCAAGGTCTAGAGTCCTCATCAACAATGACGCTCACAGGATAAAATCTAACTGATCTTTTTGTAGCATTATGACCGGATTTGGCTCTTGGAGGAGGCGTTTTATTCAGACAAGACCTTGAGAAAGATGTAACAGAGGAACATGCAGCCTTGGACTTACGTTCAAATCTCACATCTTCAATGCCTCCAATGGAACACACTTTCACTTTCTTTGCGCTGCTTGAACTGAACAAAGAATTGAGAAAATTTGCAATGCGACCACCTGGTGAAATGGGCTGCTTTACTTTCTTCAACTCGTCATAAAATTTCAAAGCTTTCAGTTTCGTCTTTGTAAACCCTCCTTCACACTTGGGCTGTCGCTGGTTGTCCGATAGCGGATTGCTTCTTTGTGGGGTGAAAGTGGGCAATCTTCTCGAATTGCCTTTGGAACTTGAATCAGTTTCGGAGGACGAGAACACACCTCCTGCATAGCTAGAATCTGAAGAGCTCGAAGCTGAACTGTAGTGATTAGAGCTACGAGTGCTATGCCTCTCCATCCAGCTATCAATCACCATACCTCGTCGAAGATTAGATAAATCTTTCTCCACCTCAAAACGCGAATCACGCCGGCTCTGCTTCTTGAGCATGGCTCTTTCTCTGAACTGCTCACCCAACACTTGTTCCCCACCGTTAGATTCATCAATAGAACGGTAAATTGCGTCAAGAAGAGAAGAAGAGAAAGATGGGGTTCTTCTTCTCTGAGGGAATTCATGCTCCCTAGGAGATTTCTTCCCCTTATTCATGTCTATGGACAAAAGCTAGAGGGTTGGAAGCACAAGTTTATAAAGATGGAAAAACAGGAAGTGTAAGGACACAGGACGCTTAGTTAAAAGCTTTAGTGTCCGCCAAGACCAAGTCAAAAGCTGCAAAGATATGAGAAAACAGAGTGTGGCTATGCCATGTGAAGAAGAGATAGAAAGAGGGACGAGGGTCGCAGAGAAGTTTGTGGTATTGTTTAAGTTGTATATCACAAAGTTTGTGTACGGGCAGCTTTTGGGAATAGAAATTATATATATACACACACAAGTATTGAGGTACGAGCTAGACAACGCAGAAACTGCAACAGAACAGAACACGCTTTGGACTTGGAAAATGGATATGACTAAGAACAAAGAAGTTGAGCATATGTCTGCGTATAAAGGTTTAAAGAGGAAGCCCCGCGCGTGCGAGTTAAAAATGTACGACTCTTTCTTTGTCTTTCCAACTCCAAAGTAAGATATTCCAATCCTAGGTGGCTGGTTACTCACTTCGCAGTTTTCACTTTCTTTTTGATAATTGTATTTATTTATTTTTAACAATAACAATTTCCACTTGTTCCATTGTGAAAATTACGATTAGTTATTAATTACTATCGTGGGTCCATCCCCATTTTAGAGCAAATATGAGTTTTGACGCACTTAGTTGGCCCAGTAAATTGTAGGAACGATAAACAGGCAAAGTTAAGTTAGAAAACTGCTGAATTGATGATTTTTTTGGAGACCCTCCTGTATTAAGTTGAACATGCTTATGTCCTTAGCGAATATGTCCGTGTGTGAAAATTGTGTATGTTCTTGTGATCGTGTGTGGGGTAAATGGCGAGGGTTGAAGATAGACATGCTCGTGTGGAGTCAAACACGACTTGTAAATAAAGGACACGATCATGTCTGAGTTTGACTAGTTATAACCGTGTATCTCTACATTGTCGAAGATTAAGGGACATGATCACTATACACAATCATGTGAGTGACCATATGTTCGTATTTGATATAAAAACCCTATATTTAAAGTGTAAAAGGAAAAACGTGTAGGGTATCTGAAGGAGAGTGAAAAGAAAGCCAAAAGAGGAAAGGGTTAAGGAGTGAGAGAGTATAGAAGACTTTCTTATTCCAAAATTAGTATTCTTCAACAACAAAATATCTTGGGGTTTTGATGTTTCAAGATTATAATAGGAGTAGTATTGATTTGAGATATCAATTTGTACTCTTCTATGAAATTTTGGTTGGGATCACTTGTTGTTGTATTATACCAGTGTTTCGAGTTAGGGTCAACAACTTGGAACTTGAACTCTTATAATTCGCTATTTGATTTAGTAGATTTACTTGTCGGCTTAGCTCGTAATTTTTACCTCCTCAATCATGTATACTTGGTGTTTTCTTTACTTTTTTGTCTTCTATATTGCTTAGGTTGATTGTTTATTATGATTAGGTCCCTTAAGATTAGTTTATTGTTCTTGTTTAACATTGTGGGTGTTGTTGATGTGAACCCTGTAAATCAAGATCTAGGAACCCACGAATAAGTTGTCGAAAAGAATTTTCAGAAAAACTAAATCAGTTCTGTTTTCAAGTAAAACCTTGACCAATGTTTAAAGAAACACAAACCAAAGTTATAAAGAAGGATACTGAAGCTACACTCGAGGAAAAGAATAGATTGAGAGTGATAAGTCAGATGAATGCCATAAGGGATAACCTTGATAAGTCCCAAATTCAATGAAAAACCAACAAAGTTAATAACCTCACCAAAACGTATAACAAATTCCAATCTGTATTCTTGTACAAAGATGATGATTATATAGGCTAAAGAAAACCTTAATCTATCTTCTAGCAATAATTTATTCCTAAAAATAAGAAATCCCTAAGATTTAGGATAGCCTTTTTAGAACTGATTCTTAAAGCCAAAATTAGAAAGTGGAATTTTATGCAGCCCAAATCAGTAAGAGATCTCCTGAAATCATCAAAATAACATATTCTTCTAATTAGGCCAAATAAACAACTAATTGGGCTTATTTAATGCGTGAATTAAGGTGATAGGGCTGATTGATCTCTGCAAACCCAAATCAGCTTCTATGGTTGCTTGTTTAGCCCAAACATCCTTAATCAATCCTTTAACAGCTTCCTTCATCCTTTTAACTTTAACCTGAGTTATTAAACCTCCACCAATGTGTAATGGATCATTGAAATTTATTGAACCAGATTGCGTTATCCTTTATATGTCCTTAGCCGGGTTTCCATCATTTTCGCTCTCCTCAAAAGGATTCTTCATCCAATCTTCATCACCTATATCAATGGAGAGGGATCAGAAACATTAAATGTAACACTAACATTATACTCACCTGGTAGATCCAGATTGTATATATTGTCATTAATACACGCAATGGTCCATCTCCTCTTGGATGTAAATAAGAATGACATTTTGCCAAAAATCACTGCTTCCTCAAATGAACCCAAACCCAATCTCCTAGTTCAAAAGATTACTTTCTTACGCCCTTTGTTGGCTTGAGAAGCATATTGTTCTGTCATTTTTTTGATTTGATGTCTAACCTTTTCATGCAATTGCTTCACCAATTCATCCTTCCTTATGTCATCTAAACTAACACGCTCATTAATTGGTAAAGGTGTTAAATCCATTGGAGTCAAGGGATTAAACCCATATACAACTTCCAAAGGTGAAAAGTTAGTGGTAAAATGGACAGAACGATTATAGGAAAATTCAACATGTGGCAAACAATCCTCCCAATTCTTCAAATTCTTGTAAACGATAGCATACAATAACGTAGAAAAAGTTCAATTAACCGCCTTCGTTTTCCCATCAGTTTATAAATGGCAGGTTGTAGAAAACATTAGCTTAGTACTTAGCTTGCCTCACAATGTCTTTCAAAAGTAGCTTAAGAACTTGGCATCTCGATTAGAAATAATGCTCTTTGGCACTCCATAAAGTCGTACTATCTCATGAAAGAATAAGTCTGCATTGTGAATAGCATCATGTATTTTATGCAAGAAATTAAATGAGCCATCTTAGAAAACCTATCCACATTAACAAAAATTGAATCATGACCTCTTTTTGACCTAGGTAAACCTAAGACAAAGTCTATGGAAATATCTACCCATAGTGCACTAGGTATTAGCCAAGGATTATATAATTCATGAGGCAAAGATATATATTTGGCCTGTATTCAAGTTATATATTCCTCATAAATTCTTTCTACATCACATTTTATATGTGGCCAAAGAAATGCTCAACAAGTATATCTAAAGTTTTTTGAACACCAAAATGCCCTATGATGGCGTGTCAAACCAGCAAAAATAAATTCCTACTCTAGAACACTTAAGCGAGTAAAGTGATGAATAGGGTCGAACCACAGAGACCAGTGAAGTAATTATTTATTTGTGCGAAATAAAAAAATAAAAAAATAATGAAAACAATTAAAATGGGAATGATTGATTTTAGAAACATGAAATCACGCAAGAAGAAATTAAAATTAAAGATTGAAAATAATATGAATAAAAGCCTAGCCAAGGTACTCTCCCGTT
>JAOSBP010000205.1:11419562-11451097 GCA_027563825.1 Erythroxylum mucronatum | reverse complement strand
CTGTGCTGCTAGAGCTTTTTGTGCTTGAGGCCCGGCTGGCCCTTTTGTCTTTCTAGATTTGCCCTTCTTTGTACATTGTTCCCGATATTTCTTTTATAATTTATAATATCTTAAAATTCCAAAAAAAAAACTATAGACAAACGTAGCTAAAGCATAAGTGTTTTCCATTTTGAAGTTCAGATTTGTGTGGATAAATTGTTGACTGGTTTCCATAACTTCCACTTCCAAAAGATTTCCATCATAAACAATAATAATCCTTCCATAGTCATGACATTAGTGGTTTGTGAGAAATTGCTATTTGCTACCCAAACAACTTATTTTATTCAAGTTTACTTCCCTAATTTTGTTTCCATTAAACAAATAACATAGGCTTTTCCTTTAAAAAAAATCTCTTACTGCATTAAGCAATGGAGGGTTGTTTATTCCTTTTACATTCCAAACTATCAGGATCATATGAGGTTGCTTTTCCCTTTGGAGCCTTTCTTACTGCTCTCGTTGCTTTTCCGAGAGATTACTTGTTCAAAATATTCCTTTTGAGTAACTCCTCTCTGTTGTTCTTCTAGTTGTTGAGTTTGCTCATTTAGTTGGATTTCCTTGTCTCTATGACAAGGATTTATCCCACTAATTTCCTTATCACTTTCCAGTTGGTTCCTTGATAGTTTATTTGAGGCACTCAAAGGTTGCCGTTGAATTTCGACCTATTGATCTGAATCTGGAAAATTATCAACTTGGATACTCTCACCTTTTGTAGGTAGATCACTTTCAGCCTAAACTAACCTACCTAGGCTTTCACGATTATCTAATACATGTTCAGCTTCCTCCAACTCTTTGTTATTTATAGAATTTAGCTTCTCCAATCTCGTCACCTCCTAGTAATCTCCTCTAGTGAAAACTCTCCCCATTTGTTTCCATTCTTTGCCTTGTGCTTTTAGGGAAGGTTTCCACTGATATGTAGCCAATACCTTGTCTTCTCTGAGAGAATGCCCATCGGCCAACCTTAAGATAGGAATGTTGTCTTTCATTTCCATATAAATATCCATATTCACACATAATCTTGCAAATCCAATTCGTTTTCTCAAAGCAATGTTTTCATCCATACAGATTGGTTTTCTGAAGTAACTAGCTAGCATACTCAAACCTATAGTTGTCCAATATTCCAAGGGAATATTATGGATATTCACCCATGGAGGAATGTTTTTCAATCTAATTTTCTCTAATTTCATACCCAGTTACCAATTTTGAAGAAATAAAGGAAGTTGAGAGATGTGCCAAAGGCCTTTTTCAATTACCTTTGAAGCTTCCGATTTGGAGGAGAAGGTAAAGATTAAATTAGCTTCCTTAATTAGCATAACCTCCATTAGTCCTTTACCTTTCCAATTTCTCTGGGTCCAAGCTTATATCAGAGGAAAAGCTGGCCTTTTATCCATAAAAAATCCAATGAGCGCAGCGTCATATGTCCTTGCTCCTTCCTACAAAATGTCTAGACTTGGAGCCACCATTAGCTTTCCTTCAATATCAAATGGTGGATAGTAGATCAAAGAAGAGTCAGAATTGTCACCCCAACCTATTTCCAAGTCTTTCTAGCCCCTTTATTATGTTGATGCACACTGTTAAATAGAGCAGAAGCTTTAGGAGGTGGAATGGAAAAGGTCGGGGGTGGGATAGTTTGATTTGTAGAGTGAGATGATGAAGAAGAGTGAGGTGTAAAGGGTATTGCAAGTTGAGAAGGGGATGAAGGGGAAGAAGAGGGAAACGGGTGGGTTGGTTGAGGGTAGAGGTAGAAAGTATGTCTCTATTATAGTTTATAATGAAATCTAATGATGTTTTGTTTTGCAAGGAAAGCACTGTCATCAAAGGAAGAACAATGCTTGAAAGAACAAGGGAAAGATGGGTGAAGAAGAAGGAGCTTGAAATGGAGGAATGGTGATGAAGTTGCAACGGAAGCAGATCTAGGGTTAGGGTTGGGTTTTCTATATGGTTCCTGTAAGCTTGATTTGTGATGGTAGTGATAAGTATTGGTAAATGAGTTGTCAGTGGTTCGACGGGGAAGGTAGTGGTGAGGCTGGCGATGGAGAGCTTAGTTACTGGTGGTCCATTTGTGTGAGAAGTTTGCTAAGCAGTTTACTTGTCTCTATTATTGACAAAACAACTGGTATAGATGGTCGAGACATCTGATTTGCTATCAAAGTTGAGTATGCATAGGGTTGGTAATATTAGTCACTTCAATCGAAAATTAAAGGATTAAATTTGAATTGATTGAGATTTAAATTAATGAAATTAGTTTTAAATTCTCTTCAAAAGTTTAAAAAATTCAAATTTTTATTATCAAAGAAATATTTTTTAATATAACTAACCAAAATAATGTCGTTTTATTTATAAATTTTTGGTATAGTACAGTTATAAATAAATTTGAAGGGGTTGAATCCTAAAGCTTGAGCTCAACCAAAAAACATGAAAGACTGAACAACTTTTACTTTTCTGGTAACTTTTTATACATTTAAAGGGGAGACATGTGAATGAAGACTACTACAAAAGGGGTTTTTTAAAAAAACGAACAAGTGTATCAATTTAATACTAGTTCAGGTAGGCCTAATTTAGGGGAACCAAAACGTTCTAATTGGATCTAGCAGTACAATGCACTATTTCACAAATAATTGGACTTATTAATCCATGGTAAATTATGGCCCAGATCTTATGTTGATGGTTATAAAGACCTTAAGCCCGTTTTGGTTCGATTCAGTAAGAGTATACAAGTAAAAGTTTGAACTGGGCTTCTGGTTCTTACCTTGGAGTCCTACTGATGCAGCAGAAACGTACAGGCAAAGGCCTTCCATATGCTACTTCTTACTTTTAGGGCCTATCCACATTCATTCTTGCACCCATTCAATTTAAAATATTAAACCATTATCTTATTAACTAAATCTGAATATGGATAACATTTAGAGCAATAATGCTAACACTTTTACAACACTTGTACTCTTATTACTTCAATATTATTATTATTTCCATTTCCATTTCAATCATCTTATTTTAATAATGAAGTTTATATTAGAGAAAAAAGAGACATCCGAGTAAAAATTGAAAGCATAAATAATTGGCGTTGGCCAGCAATACAAGAAGTAAACTAGCACTTGCCTTGAAATTTGAACTTTCGTCAAAGTTTGAATTCCTTATAACAAGAAGAATATTATATTTATAAATGCTGCTCCCTCTTCATCATACAATTGCCACAATTTCTTTCCTTCTGCAGTCTTTAGCACAGTGATTTAGTAAATATGCTCCCTTCATCTTCATAGGTTTGAATTGAATTCCTTTGGAAGAGTGAAAGGAGAACTACATTAGCACTCACCAGAAACTGCTAGCATCCCTAAAATGCATTATGATCTAAATTGTTTGTGCTTTGTTGGTAAGAAATATCACTGCATACAACTGATAGGGTCACGTAAAAGCTTGAGGTTAATGGAAGCATTAATCAATTCTATTTGGAAACTTCAATACGAGAGCATAAATTCTGTCTTTGACATCAATGTGGGGCCAGACGACCCACATCCACATGAATCTAAAAGTACACAATGGTCGCTCGCTCTTTAATCTTGACCCCTGACCCACCCATCAATTGAAAGTGAACTGTTATATAGGTTATGTTCATGATCTCCATCTTCTGATGGGAAACTTCAGAAGTGAGTAACAGTTAAAAGGGATCTTGTACGCATCTTCCTCAAAATCTAGCCGTGCCTGTGGCACCTGATCATATTGATGTATATATATGCAAGTGGGAATCTATTAAGATGGCAGTGACGAAAGAGAGAAGACCAAAACCCCTCAATTTAAAGACGCAGAAGCTGATACTCCTTTTGCTTTGTTACAAGTATTGCTCGTGTATCCTGGCTCGGTTCTCCTCCCACCAGAGTCTTGCATGCATCTCCCCAAATTTTTCTCGGCTGCAACACGATGCACACCCAATAAGAATGATATACAGCTGCAGTTAAAACTAACCAACTTGGAGCTGAATAACTCGTTGTCTCTTGCTGAGAAATGATTCTTATTTGCCAAAAATTGAAAAAATGAACTCTGTCTCAACAATAATGGACTGTGCAGAAAACACATGAGATCTTTTTATCCGTTATAAATGTTTTTCCACAAGTCAGTCTCAGATAGTTTATTCATTCTGTGTCTAAAATTGCCAAATTAAAGGTACCTGAATCTGACACGTCTTAGCTCCCTTTTGCCACTTGGCAAGGCTCTGATAGTGATGTAAACCCCTGGTTCATCCTGTTCAACCCACTCAGTTTCCATGTCACTGGCATTGCTGATGGAAAGCTCCCCAGAACGATCTGCCTCTCTTGATGAGCTGCTTCTTATAGAAGCATCCATTGAAGATGTTTCTGTCTTGGCCCCACTAATGCTGGACAGTTTTGGTGTGGAGGTGAGACCCGAGTCATAATAATTACGGGCCTGCCTTGGGTGGTGGTCAAGTGAATCAGAGGATGAATAGCCAACTACCATTCCTGTTGGACGGTATAAGTTGCGAGGCAACCGCTCTCTGGTCAGTGGTGGTGTTACTGGGCTGCCTTCCGCAGATTCCATCTTTGAGCTCTGAACAAGTTTTGAAATGCAACATTATTAGAAGAGTGTTGGGCATAATTGTGCCCAACGTGGCACCCCAGAATACCACCATTTGACACAAGGTGTGGGCATTCATCATTTGGCTTTCCTTCTTTATGTCTTCAACAGTAGTTAGAGATATAGTTGCTCAACAGAGGCATATATAACTTTCAATTAGTTGCTTATACAACCAACCGCTACAAGTGGTAATGAAAGTACCATATAGTGTATATAATCTTGTTTCTGTCTGGTAGTTAAGGAAGAAGTTACCTCGTCTTCAGATCTTGGAGGCGTTGAAAGAGGAAAAGCTTGACGGTTAAACCTCTGCACATTATAGAGCTCCATGACCTTGTCATAGTTGTCTGCCCACCACCTTTGGGCTTGCCACTTGTTAAACTTGTCTCGACTAATCAAAGAACATGACACCGTATTCAGGCCTTAATTTTTATAGAAATTATGTGTGCGCAAAAAAGTGAAGATAACGTAAAGAATGTGGCGCCCCTAAATGATATTAGCATTAGGAAATAAGAAAATGCTACATAACTACAGACAAACCTGACAACAAAAGTCTTGGTAAACGAGACATGAGTACACTACTACGTATTTAAGCCCTGCCAAGTGGATTTTGCTAATGGAAGAATTACAACTTGTTCACGTGCTTCATGGTTCAGGCCGTAAGCCTGGAAAAAGTGATCATATTTTCTAAACCAACCAAGCTCAATTAATTATTTCAGGCCACTAATCTGGACACAAATAACGTTTCTTGAAAAATGGGATTTAACAACGTTACTTTAAGAGCATTGACAACGTAAACTATCTTTAGATGCATAGTATATGATATATTAGGTGACAACATCATTGAAGGTGCGTGTCTAATCAGTCAAAACTATGAGTATTCAACCACGAGTAGTAATGGCATGAAATCATTACACAAGCAACAAGACGTTTTAAAGTGGATTCAGACTAAACTGTTATGGGTAATAAAGTTAACAAAGAAGAATTGATCAACCCACAAGAAGAGTTTGGAATTGCATAGTGAGTCAAAGATCTGGGGTAGTGGGTGAACTAGCTGGTGGAGCGGTGATGAAAACATCTCGTCATTGTCCCCTGTAAAACAAGTAAAATCTCAATAGCTTCTCCATGGGGATGCTTTTTGGTTGTTAGTTGGTAGCCAACAATAGGGGTTGTGTGAGTGAGACGTTTTGTTTTGTCGTTCGTACAGTTTGGCGATCATGAATAAAAACTAAATGACAAAGAAATGGTAAACGGAAGGTGACAAAAAGGCCACGGAGAATAAAATCAGGCAAACTGTTTTGAGGGAAAATTGGGCAATGCAGAGTTGATCTCCCGACAGCATGACAAAGTCTCAGCGAAAAAGGTAACCCAACACAATCACATAATGTAGGCTCCACTCCCACTACTACTCCTTTTGGACTTTTCTTTGATCAATTTTGTTTTCTCAACTTGGTGTGATTTTCACTGTTCTTCCGTTAGATAGTCCAAGTCCAAGGTAGTATTTGAATATATAACTCGTCACTCATCCAAACGAAACTCATGTAAAGCCGAAAAGCATAAAGAGAACTTAGTCATGTTAACAGTAACTTAACAACCAATCAATCAATTATGTGCCTCATGCGCTTCCGTAAAATCCAACTCACCGGAAATAAGTGTAATTCAATCAGAACCGTTGAATTGGTGGTAAGTACAGAGTTCGTAGAGTTGGTACCTGAATCGTATTCGTTTGAGATCATTCCCACCCCGTGGAAGCGAAACGAAAGTGATAAGAACGCCGGTCTCCACCTGAGCAACCCACTCTTTAGGCTCGCTCTCTTCGACAAACACAACCGGAGGAGTCACTCGACGGCCGCTTCCGTTCACCGAGTTCGGCGTTCCCTCGCCGCTCGAGCTCGATATTCCCTTCAATCTTGCTTCCATCTCCTTTCCCCATGTTCTCGGCGTCGTCGAGCTGGAGCTCCCCGTCCGCAGTAGCGACCACCGGAATCGGTCGGTTTCGACGTCGGGCTCCGTGGAAATGTTGTTATTCTTCAGCCGGCATTGAGCCACCGGCACCGTGCAGGGGTTGCAGTGGCGGTAGGCGCCGGAAGCCTTCAATGCCATGTCTCTGAGCTGTGAAAGCGAAGCAGAAAAAGGTAATTAGACTTGCAGTTACGAAAAAGGAGGAATAGGGTTTTGGAGCTTGGGAATTCACCTGAGAGGTGAGAGATTTCACAGCCTGTTGATGTTTGGGATTTGTGTCAGCTGAGTCCTCCGATTGACTCAGTGAGTCATCGCCGGGTTGTTTGGAACGAGCTATACACGTCAGCATTTCAGATTCTGAGAAGAGAAGATAACGAGTCCCAGTCACGACATTTTAAACGGCACTATGAAACCATAATTCCCCGAACAAAACAAATCGAAGAACGACAAGAAACAAATATGGAAGATGTTTCGTATATATAAATAAATAAATAAATCAATATTTGTATATAAGAAGTGAAAAATGGAATCAGGAACC
Organism: Erythroxylum mucronatum; assembly: GCA_027563825.1. Taxonomy (NCBI): domain Eukaryota; kingdom Viridiplantae; phylum Streptophyta; class Magnoliopsida; order Malpighiales; family Erythroxylaceae; genus Erythroxylum; species Erythroxylum mucronatum. The sequence continues at coordinate 11,443,977 of JAOSBP010000205.1, read as the reverse complement.
CAATAAATTGTCCGTACAATTTCAGAATCGGAATTCCAGGAGGCGTGAGTGTCAGTGTCAAACGCGGTGATAACGAGGAGCTCTGCTAGTGTCCAGTCCCGATGCAGTGATTTGAAACAACCCAATCAGAGATTCTCTGTCAGAAACAGATAAGAATTCCCAAAAGAAATTTAAAAAAAAGGAGAATCGGAATTAAGAGCAGAAGATACCAAAACAAAATGAAAACTTCAAGAGGAATTTAATGGCGGATGCGAAGAGAGAGAGGGAGACAATGGGTTTGTTTTGTGTGGTATAATGGGGAAAAGTAGTAGCGAATTTAGAAGTAACAGCAGAAGCAAAATGAGTGTTCGTTTCGGTGCTTTGCTCAACTTTACCTGCAACCAGCTGTCGACCGGTTTATCCGTACAATCGAAATAGACTGGTACTGTGTTTGGCGCTTGGGATGCCTAATAGAAGTAAATGAAGCAGCAGCAGCAGTAGTGAAGAAGATTATGTAATTTATTGGAATTTTTATGGTGCTAAGCCCACTGGTTTATGTAGGCCCAATAGCCTCACGACGATCACGAACGTGCGTCTTGGTAATCGGTAATTGAATCCAAGTAAACATAAAATACAATGTAACATATCATATGAAAAAAGCTATGCAATTAGGATTACATTTACATATGTGGAAAACATAAATATATTGTAAACATAATATAAATTTTATATTAGGTTATAATTTGTTGCAATTTTGTACACAATCAAATAAATGATGTAGTAATCTAAGGGATGTAGTTGAGTGGCAGGTATTTATCTATCCTTAATCAAAGGTCAGGGGTTCGATCCTTGATTTTGGGTATGAAGCAGTCTTAAATCTTTGGGCCAGCTGTCTTACCTTATAAGGTGCCTACAAATTAACGAGGGTTTAGTCACTGAATCTGCCGGTGGATACCCTGGTTTAAAACCAAAAAATTAAATGACGTAGTGCACATGTCCCATTACATTATACCAGACAAATTTTTTGGTATCAACCGATACTTAATAGTACCGGAAATTTATGTAAAACATAAGGACTTAATTGTCAAATCTTCAGCTCTCCTTTCTTCCCCGCCGCCTGCCTCTACCTAATCTTGATCTCTGAATCTTAAAGCCCATTCTAATTCTCTTAACTTCAAGTCTTAATCACCTCTCCGATGTTGCGTCGAACTCTCAACTCACCTCGCCTAACTCCTAAGTTGCCTTTCTAGAGATTAGAGTCAAGTGTCGTGGTTGTCGCCTCTCTGTATCTCCTTTGCTTTAAATCTCTTAATTGTCGGATTTGTTTTAATAGCTAGGTAAGATGCTTTTTAGTTTTAAATTTTTAAAGTTGAAATGCATATAAATATATTTTGATATTGGGAATTAGGGAAACTTGGAAATAAGAAGTAATGAAGAAAGTAGACAATGGTTCTGAGAATTTAAACAGCATAGAAATAAGAAGCAATGAAAAAAAGTAGATGGTTTTGAAAACTAGGTGGATAAAGTAGACGACTGAATTATGTTGTGGATTGTGATTCTAATATTTGAGTAATATAAAATTATTATTACTTAGTTTTGGGTTTTTATTAGTTTGTTGTGGGATGGATATAGGAATATAAATAGAAATTAAAAAGTACCTTATCTAAAATAAAAGAAAAACATAATTTACAACTTTGTTAAGGTTTCTTAAAATCAGGTCCTTAATTCTAATTGTTAATTAACTACATTGTTATTCATTTTAAAATGCTAATTTAACTTAAAAGTCTAGGACCTATATGACATATGATATATTCACCCTAATTCCTAGTAAGACATATAATTTTATAAAATTTAAGGACTATTTTATAATTTTAAAATTTATTTAAAATAGTACCCAGTATCAATACTATATTGTACCAAAATAAAATTTCATACTAAATTTGGTGCGATATTCACAACATTGGTAAATCTTTAATTTACCAAAATCTAAATCCAAGACATTGCACTTTATCTCTCTCTCTTTGGTCTCATCTCTCTTTCTTCTTTTATTTCTTTCTCATCTCGTCTTATTCTTTTCTTTAATGGCCATGCCTTTTATCTCATCCGTCTCTCTCTCCTCTTATTTCTTTCTCATCTCATCCTATTCTCTTCTTTGTTGGTCCCATCTTTTGTCCCATATTATTTAGTCTAGTCTCCCTAGTGGCCCTATTTTTTAGGGATTTATAGGTATATATGCATGTATTCAACTCGAGAGTATACATTAATACTACATGTGCATGTGTGCAACTATTATATATGTTTGACATTATTGTTTATGCTCTATTTTCAAACTTCCACCACCTCCTTTCTAAGACTAATATGTTTTTTTTCTTAGTGTTATTAAGCTATGTGATAAATCTTGTAAATTTCATAGGTAGTCTCAATCATTATGCTAAATATATTACTACTTAAACTAAAACTATAAGACATTTTACCTTTTTTCCAATAATGATAAGGATATAAAGCTTATAAAGTTAAATTTTGTTCGGTTATACATATGTAACATCTTCTATGTAAAGAATTAATGTATCTAATCTTCAATATGATGCATTTATGGAACAATATGGTTTTAATAGATAAATTGCTACAGTTAACCAACTACAAAAGGCGTCATCTCTGGGCTTTTTTTACAACTCCTTTCTCCCTAAGTATTCTTATGATTTGTATTAAGGATCCATTCCTACCTTTATACCATTTAGGCCAAGCCCTAATGATTCATATGTATGCTTTGTTAAAATGTTTATCCAATAAATAGAAGTTGAAGGTACATTTTTCTCCTTAATGTTTTAGCCAAAATTTAATTTAGACATTTAACAATGTACAAAAAAAGATCTTATTATTTTATAAAATGTTTAAAATAACACTTCGATTGATAAAACACAAATGTAAATTTTTTTCCCTTTCTTTGTCATGATCTACAGCCAAGTGTTAGACCCTTATTTCCTAATCGTGGAATCGTGTGAGCATTAGGGAGACTTGACCAATGTTTGACACTCGGGATGATGGAACAAGGAAAAGACTTGCAAGTAGGTAAGAAAAATAGGTATTGTCAATGATTTGGCATGCATTGGTGCACATTGGTGGAAATCTTTAACGTGATGCAAAATTCAGATGTGAGACTAAAAGATAGCTTAAGATGGACCTTGGGTTGAAGATTAGCTGGATCACATATATGAGAAAGACATATGAGAGCTCTAAGGACTTATATGTGCTCCGATAAACAGACCATGACTAATGGATTTAATATGAGTAAGCATTGGATTCGACAATGTGCTATGAAAGGCTTTGGGCTTGGATGCATCATCATCAATAGATAGAGATCAAGGGGAGATCTTAGATGATGTGACAGTAGACATACATTACCTCCAAAAGATGAAGACCACGTGGGACGATCATGTGAAGATAGTAGAGTTCTTCATGCATATAGATGTACCATTCCTAGTTAAATGTAATCTCTTATCTTCTTAGTTGTGATATAGCTAAATCCTATCAGATAGAGTGATATTTAGATAGGAGTGTCATCCAATAGTTAGTGTAATGTAATTTGATAAGGATTAAGGTGATCTAGTTAGTTCAGTTTAATTAGGATTTCGAATTGTAAAGCCAGAGGTGTTATAAATAGCTTATTTGAGCTTTACTCCTAAAGGTGAGTGATAACGAGGAAGGAAACACATTGAGAGAGAGCATTTCTTTGTATACTTTTGGGAAAGTAATAAAGGTTAGTTTTTACTGTAACTCTTATGTGTTTATTATTGCCTATGATTATTTAATATTTTTATAGCATTCTTAGTCAAGTATGAGAATTAAACACTTAAAGGGTTATGAGGCGTTCGGGAATAGTTTCATTGGTCAATGATCACATGGGAAGGTTGAGTCTTACTAATCAAACCTAAGTGAGATTGTCATCCAAAGGAGTATGCGGGACTTCGGTATAAGTTTGGTGTATAGGAAAACCTTTGTAACACCAAACATAATATTCTAATATCTTCTTAATGTTCCTTGTCCCTTATTTCTCAACTTTGTTTGAACTAGATAGTTGTTTCACATCTCTATAAAGAAAAAAATTTACCTTCCATTATTCTCTTGATGACCACCACTGTATCTATTTTAAAGGCTAAGTCTATAAAAAAAAGAGTTAGTTTGAACTCTTGCAATTATAAAGGGAACCTTGTAGTATATAATATGTTTTAATCAGGCATAAGTGTTGGAATGAAAGAACTCAAACCCTTTGAATTGATTCTAGTTCTTAACAACTTGAGAGCTAAAAGATAAGATGAAATATAGGAAAAGGAAGTGTTGTCATTTTGATTTTTGCTAGTTTAAGTTTTTAAGACTTCAACGTAATAAGGATTAGGGTTTTTAAAAGGCTATATTGAAACAATAAACTAAAAGAGATAAGATGAATTTGGTATTTATGATTTTGAAACCTTAATCCAAAGTTAGCATTTGATATCGCTCACAAGGGCTTCTAAATTTTTTTAAAAATTTTGCATTAGTATAGTTGATTAAACTTGTCAAATCAAGGGTTGTTTAAAATATATTTTGGAAATGTTATGGTCTTTTTTGTGAAATGTTAACATCTAACTTAAATTTTACTTAAAATATTTGGATGCAAAATGTACTTTTAGTCAATAAAAAAATTAAATCAACATTAATAAGAGAATACTCCAATTGCTCATATTAAGACATACTAAAGAGATCAGAGATGGGTAAAAAGTTGCATTCACAATCCATCATAGTTCAAATTACTACCGTTAGGTAACAAATATGGACAGAAACAATAACTAGCAAATTTTTAGATATTCATTGACACCTCAATTAGATTTGCTTTGTTATCTTAATAATGGGTTTTTGTAAGGCTACTGTTGCTTTCCCTATTTATTCGACTTTGTTTACGATGTTGAAAATGCTTCTAACATCAATGAATGTCTAGGCATTTGCTAGTTCATGGATTTTGTAAGGTCAAGGATATGTTCACTTCATATGGTATTTTAACATCATTTATTATTTTAATTATAATGTATATAGTTTATTTAACTTATTGCTCTGTCAAAAAAAATAATTTCAAATATGGAATTTGTAGAATCTAAAAAGTATAGTTATAATATTATTAATAAAGTGGTGTGCTTATGTAGGATGAAAACTTTTTAAGGACTTCATAGAACAATAATAATTTAGGGAGAAAATTTTTAGGATGCACCAATTACCTAGTTTGTAATTGTAAATTTTTCAACAATATGACAAACAATTTCCTTAAAGAAATATCTATGTTATTTAAATTTTAAGGAAAGATAAATTCATATCGTAGAAAAGGCTTAAGCAAGGAGAAATGTAAATGAAACAAAGTTACTTGGTGAGCAAATAAAAATTATAAAGCAAGATACTGAAATGTTACTTGGAGAGAAAAAAAAGTTGAGGTTGATGTTATTCAACGTATTTATAGGATTTATTTCAATTTGGTTTCATTGTTTATATTCTATATGGATGAGAAATGGATTTAATTTGATCCCCGTATGTACATGTATCATTATCAAGTTGACTTTTATGGATGTAATTGAAGTACAAGAATATATATATTTATTTCAATTTTGGTTTCATTGTTCATCTTTTATGTGGATGGAAAATGGATTTAGTTCAATCCTCATATGTTCATGTATCATTATTAAGTTAACTATTATGAAATTATTGTATACTACATCATTGACTTATGGATTTAAAGGAACAATGAACTAAAAGAACTATAACTTAACAACTGTAGAAATGGATTATATATAAAAGTGCATGACTTTACGTGAACATCAATTGCCAGTATACAATGTAAACATATTAATTCACTTGGTTTATAAAATAAGCTAAACATAAAATAAACTATTACTGCACAAGTTTTAGGCAAAAATCAATTACCAACATAAAAAATTAAATATGTTAATTCACTTTGTTAACCAATAAGCTAAGCACAAAGTATAAAATAAAGCTGTTTAAATGTTTTGATTATCAACTTGTTGGCCGCAACTCCTAATTATTACTCTCCTTTTAGTTGTTATAGCTTGTAATTGTCCTAAAGTGATACTAGATTTACCTTTGAACCTTAGATTTCTTGGTTCAAAACATAACTTGAAAGATTTTGGATCTTTATGTCCAAATTTCAGTTGTCATAGGATTAGCAACGTATGAAATAACCTGTGAATGTCATACTAATTAATCAATATATTGACCCTTGTATTATTAATAGTGAATATAAGTAATTAAGTACTTATTAAACTCACATTTATACTTTCTGATTAATTGAAACATTGCTTTTAATGTGGGTTTGCTTGACAAAAATTTTATCAAAGGAGTAGCATATTTCATATAAATAAATTTTTGTGAGAGAAAAATTGATAGGTTGCTTTTAATGCAAGTTTACTTGTGAATGTGCCTTAGTTGATGCTAATCTTACTAATCTTTCTCCAAATATTAGCCCCTCTATTTAAATTGTTGAGACCTATAAGATAATAGACATAATGTTAACATTGAAAACTAAAAAAAAAAGAATGTTAAGCTAGTGGTTATTTATATTGACAGTTTATTCATTAAGTCTTGTTATATTGCACCTTTTGCTATTTTGTCTAGAAGTTCCACATTTTATATATTTCCATACTTACGCATTTTATGACATTTTGTTTGCACTAGGCATTTATGTTAATTTAATCTTACATCTCTTTCTTGCCTTTTGGCCTTTATGGCATCACCCTCTTAACTGGTATACAAATTTACTCATAATCATTTTTTTAGCCAGAAGTTTAGCCCCCTAATCACACACCTTTAGAAAAAAAAAATCTTCCTATAGCATTCATGGACATATGCCTCATGTCTTTTTTTGGAGTGATTGATTGCATTGATATCATATTTGCACAGATAACCATATAGGTCACGACTCTGCAGCTACAACAACTGTCTCTTCCTACTATGATAACATGCTTTTCATCTCCTTTACTAACCTTGTAGGCTATCCTTATTCCATACAATACTTTATTTTTTTACCTCCTTAATTTTTTATAATTTTGACAATTGCAGGTGTAATATCTAATTTCAATAGATACATATATACCCTCCATTCAATATGTCTCTTTATAATTTTTGTCTTGATGATTTCTAACATACTAATTATTGGTCTGTCCCTTGTTTGTAGTATCCATTTGTTAAAATTTTCACTCATGTTATTATCAACAATTAGATACATTGACTTAAATGATTAATATGACCTATCCCAAGTCTCCTTTGGATATTCAAGGAAAGCTATAACATATCAAAGTCTAATTTTGTCCAACCTCTTCAGTTGCTCACTGAAATCTTCAACATATATTAACCATGCACATGCCCATAATTGCCTCCTTAAGCCTTTTTCACTCTAGCATGCATGCCAATTATGATAAATATGTCTGACACACATTTTATGACATACATTAGATAGCGTGATCTCAATAGCTCTTATTAATCTTTGGATATATAAACATAAAATGTATATATCTTTTGTATGTCAAATGTTACAGTGATTCTATCTCCATGATCTAACTCCAAATAAGCTAATAAGGGTGATATGAACTAGCATCATAAATTAATATTTTTCACTTCCATATCATCCATGGTATAGAATACATAACTTCGCCTTTTCCCTTACTACACTGATTAGTTTCTCTTAGAATTTAGTTATAAAAAAGTAACCATCCATCCTAAATATGGGGCCTTAAGTGTTTCCATCCATTTCATTATAATAAAATAAATATATAACCTCTTGAATTACAATAATAAGATTATATTGATTCTTTGACAATTGTAGTTCCATAATTGTACCTAAATTATTGAGTTTCAACTTATGGATATAACCTTAAAGCATGAAATATTCACAAGCATAGTTTAATGTTTTCTTTTCTTTAACTTCCTCATATTAGGTTGAAGATCCCTATTAGGTCCCATATTAACATCAAGCTAAATGTCCCCATCATGCATAACATTATTATCTGTTATAACCAAAACCTTTGGAATCAAAATCAAAATGTCAAGCCTATATGTAACATAGAACTCGATTATCCCATATCTTTTCAAAAGGTTTATTAATCTAATATAAATGTCATTAGATTTAGCAAGTTTTAAAAACTCATTGAATTTAAACCTAGATATTTGAAATAAGTCTTGTCAATCTGTTGCTACCTAAGTTCATTCCTTATATCATAAATTTGTCTATAGATGATAAAATCAAGTTAAATTTATCATAATAATATGATGACCCCCCATCATAAGTCAACTTAGGATCTGAATTGAAGTGACTGCTATAATATCATTTTAAACTTTTGTAATGAGTCATTAGAGCCATAAAAAATGATAAATGTATAAGCAAATACAAATTTAAGAACATATCCATATATAGGCCTATATCATGAACTATATGGACATTGATAATGATCATGAAAGTATGTATATAACAAGGATAATGACAACACAAATTAGAACTTAAAACTTAAGAATAGAATTTCATAACAGTGTCAAGAAGGATTGAGTTGCACTCTCTTATCTACAATGCACATATATAGAAATCTAAAATGTTTTATTTATCAGAGTTTAGGCATCAGGTATACATGTCCTTGTTTTATAAAATGGAGATTATAAATCATAGACAACACAAGGCATTGAAATTCAGTAATATTTTTAGTTCCAAGCTTAGTGCATTTTGCTTGTTTATTTAAGAGATTATATTGTTTTTGGTTTTTAATTTGTTCTTATAGTGTTTTTAGGTAGTAATAATTCACTTATTTTAAGTAAAAGGAACAAATTGGGACAAGTTTGGGGGTGATTTGAAACTGTTTTGAATAAGTTATAAAAAAGCTAAAAATCAATGTGAGCACTAACATGCCTATGTTGAAGACAACAGACCTATATTGACATGGTTCATATAAAATAAATGGTTTTAAAGTTCCAAAGAGTTACAAGATCATCAGCATGCCTGTGTTGGAGATCAATATGTGTGTGTCGATACCTATATTCAAATTTTGATCTTGTGTTCATTTCAAATTCGGGAGCTTTATTATTTTTAATTAACACAGTAGCTAACACGCTTGTGATGATGCCCATGTACCACTCAGAATCCCAATTTTTGAACTATAAAAGGCAATATTAGAAAGGAAAAGTAGGAAAGAGGCTTGGAAAACATAAATTGACAACCTAAGAAGGCAGAAAGAACAAAGAATAAGTAAGAAAACACATTTGGAGTAAATTTCCATCAATTTGAAGTGGATTTTATAAAGTTTAAAAGGGATTTCATCATGTTACTTTAATTTTATGTTTTTCCTTCAGTTTTGATGATATGTTTTCAATGATTATAGACTAAATCCTTTATAGTAATTGTATTAGATGAACCTTGAGATAGATTACGTAGTGACTTTAATTTATTTTATTTTAATTTATTATTAAGTTTTATTAAGATCCTTCATTTAATTTATTCTACGTTTTATTGATATTCAATTATGCGTTCTTGATTATTCTTGAATTAATATTACACGTATATTAATTCTTGTGTGAATTCATGTGATTGAGATTGAGAAATTTAATGTATTAATATAATTAGCATAATTGAAAGGAGTTGCAAGCAAACTTAGAGATAGATCAACTTAGATCTTCTAAATTAGTGTCAAACCTAACAGTGAAATTCACAAATCGATTAATGCAATTATAGGAGTTTTAATTAGAAAAGATATTTCAATTAATTAACCTAGAATTAGGTGTTAATAGTCTTGAGAAATATATTAGCATAATTGAGGAATTTCTGCGGTTCAATAAACTTTAGAATAAATTGATTAGTGAAATCATGATTGCATGAGAAGTCTTAAGAGAATTCGAATTATGGGTACCAATGTTTCCATTGATTGTTTCTTATTTTAATCTCCATTCTAGCTTATTGATTGTGTTGTTTTATTTTAGCTTATTATCTTAATTTTGTGCTTGATTAATCATCATCACAATAATTAGGTACACTAGATAATAAAAGGATAGTAAGTATTGTTAATTCTAGTCCTCATGAGATTGACCTGTACTCGCTAGTGCTAGCTCTAACTACACAGTGCTCTTATGATTAAAACTAAAACATTAATGAAGTATAGCTTAATTTTAACAACTAATTAGAGAAACATCAGCATGTAGGTGGGACCAACATTGAATCATATAACATGATTTTATAATATCTCATTCCATTAATATTACCAATTATTTGAATTATACCATTAGGTTCTTATTACAAAGAGATATCAACTTCTTATATGCAAGTTAGGTGATGGTGGCATCTTTCTTTTTTTTTTTTAGTGTCAATACATATATACTATAGTGTTTAAGGCGCCTTATTCTTAAAATTGTTTCTATTGAGAATATTTTTAGAATGGAGCTGCCATGTTGAAGGCTAAACCATATTTCAACTTATCTTTATGTCAAAAGAAGGTTTTGTCTGGTATAGGTTTAATGGTATATATTTGACTTTTATTCCCGTGCTTTGCAATTTGTCTTAATATAATAAACCCTAATTATCATTAACCCCATTGCATTTGATGTGCTTCAATATAATAAACTCCAATGACCTCAAAGTCTTTAATGTGCTTCAACATTATTGTCATCAATTTACAGTCATCATCCTCAGGATAATATATGCAAATATGACAAGTTGGGATCACAGGTTAAGATCAAAAGCATCAAGATAATAGACGACAACACTACCAACATAAAATACTAAAGAATATATCAAATAATACACTGATAAAATAGGAGAGTAAGAGATAAGATGAGACGAGAGAAGAGCAAGAAAGAGATAAGATGAGAGATGAGAACAACCAAGAAGAAAATGATATGAGGTGAGAGAGAGACGAGGAACAATGTTTGTGATTTATGTTTGGAAAAATTAAGGATTTGATTTTAATTCCCCCAAATTTATGGGCCCCTTATACTAACTATGATGTCCAATTGGCAAGGAGACCTATAAAAAATTTTAAATATCAAGGCTAAAAAAATTGACGAAGAATTTTGTGTTATGTTAAAATACGGGTTATATTAAATGTTGAAGTTTAATTTGAACATTTCAAAATGTTAAAGTTTAAATTAAACTTTAATGAAAACCTAACATTCAATTTAACTCTTTTACTTTTAAATATTCTCTTTTTAAATACTTAGATTCTTCTTAAATACTGATACCTAATTAGCTTACAATTCCTTGTAATTTGATCACGTGCGCAAATCTCGCTAACTTTTATACCTAACACCTCAATGTAAAAAAGAAATGGTCATCTAATCTTTTATACCAATATAAAACTTCTTCATTTTGATTAATTTTTGCTTGAACATTTAATCTTCTAACGCTTCAAATTTGAAGCACGTCATAATATATCATAGAGCTTTTGTTAATTTAATCAAAGATATTAGAAATTGTCTAACCTAATTAGCACATACGATAATTTTGTAATCATTCAAGTTAAATAAATTATAAAAAATGAATAATAACTCACAAATTGCAGAATATCAAACGACTTGCTAAGGGGTTGTTTGTTTTCGTTTTTTGTTTCTTGTTGTGATTTTTATAAAAAAGGAAACATCCTCTCAAAACACGTTTGATTCGTTATTGTTGCATTCTATTGTTTTCAAAAACAAAAAAAACCATAACAATTTCACAAAAACAAAAAAAGAACGTTTCCCTAATATTTTATAACAGGTTTTCGTGTATTCTAAAACTTTTTTTCACAAAAAGTTTTTGTGTGTTTTGAAAACAAGTTTCTCTCTTCTATGTCGTCGTCTATGTCTTCTACCGAGTCTTCTGCAATCTGCGATTTCTCAGGTTTGTTTTCGTATCTGTTGCTTATGAAATATAACATCAAAGCGAAAATGGTCAAAAGGGTGAAACCATGACAGATCAACATCCAAAGACCCTATCTTTGACTCAGGTTTCAAGTGAAGGAAGCTTCCCAAATTACTACTTCGGACTTTAAGGCGACGTGCTTTGGACAATGCAAAACTGGGTTTTAGAGATGACACCAAGGAGGCATGGCGTACATGGTTGATTGGAGATGATTTGATTGCAGGAGGTTGTGAGAATGGTACGAGGAGTGTTGCCATGAGAGTGAGAAAGGTATTTCACTTTAACAAATAGGGATATTGTGTTGGGAATGCTTGGAAGATGATGCTTCGAAGTTTGGAGTACAAGAAATGGTTTTTATATCTAAGGAATAAAGCAATAGGCATGGCGAAGCAGAGGCAATGTGTCTTGCACTTACTGTAATCCCATTAATGCAGATGCACGCCACTTTTTTTGGCCAGAAATGAGTGTGATTTGATTACCAATAAAAATTATTCAAAATGAGCAGTAAATGATATTAGACTCTAATTAATATGTAATTTTTTAAATTATATTTCAATTTTATCTATAATGATAATTAATTAATTAAAAATATAATATATTATGTTAAAATTATTAACATAAGAGTATAATTACAAAAATAAAACATGGTGATAAAATCAAACATGTTTTTGTTTTTTTATTACATATCTCAATCAAACATTTTTTTATTTTTAGTTTTTATATTACAAATTTCAATCAAACAGGTTTTGTGTTTTTTAGAAAAAAATAGAAACCAAAAACAAAAACTAAAAACTAAAAATAAAAAATCACAACAGAAAAACAGAAGTGGAACCAAATGGACCCTACATTGGGCCTAACATAGATGGACTTAACAGTTTCATCTCTCAAGGTCTTCAGAATTGGAGGAGTCGTCATATGAAAAGAGTGTCGATGAGGCGCGGTAATCTTCAGCTCATCAACAAACAAATCTGTCAGGAATACTTCGCAATAAAATGTTATTATGTTGATAAGCGTGATATCCAAAAGTATTACTAACATATGACGTAAAGGTATTATCTTTTAAATTGATGGAATGATGTTAAGCGCATCTTTTAAAGCAGCTACAGTTGAAAACTTTTGAAGAAAGATGGTCTACAAATTACTGTGCACATTACTGTTTAAAGATTCCATTCGATCATCTCACTGTTTGCTTTTAAACTATTGCAAAGTAGGTATTGTTTAGCTTTAGACATCTTTTTAAGTAGGACAACCGTCTTCACGGTGAACCAAAAGATATGCATTAAAAAAATGAGAAAAAAAAGCGAATGTTTGATTTGGGCAAAGCCACGGGGCCGAGTGAAGTGAGAGCCGAAAGCATATTGTCTCAGATTAGCTAATTTATAACACTCGTCGAGCCCATTCAGCCCACAGCTCTTATCTTGAGACAGAATATTGGAATCTAAAGTTATCTGCTCCTCGGCTCCTCCTAACATAAGAGCTTCGGGGTCAAATAGCTATGAAACACTTAAAACTTGCTTAAGCTGATTGATTAACACTCGCACATATTGAACATGATTGATGGATTGGCAACTAAAAGATCTTCTTGATTTTACATTGGAAAAATGAAGGACGTTCAAACTTGGCGATCTCACCTTGTCGTGTCTTTTAAAGGCTGTAAAATAAGAATGTAAAGATTGCCAGTGAATGGTTAAACATTAAACTATTTGCAAGAAAAGTTTTAAAAGTTATAACAAATTAACAAAAGTGGGAATTGTAATATAAAAACATTCAGAAGACATTCGTTTAAGCTATCAATCCATCTACTTATCTATATATTATATATATCCAGCAAACTCACAGGATTAGGGATTATCTACCATTACCAATTGCTCTGATCTCGAGTGAATAGGTTCAAGGTTTAACGAGATATGCCATATGCCTGTGCATTATTTCTACTCGTCATTGATGATTAAAAAATCGTACGTATTATCCATGGTTTGCTCAGGTAGCTCTAACTTGTCCTCTACGTATTTGCTTAAACAAATGTCTTGATGCTTAGCTTGGGTATTGACTTTCAATGTGTTGAATCAATCTCCACTGAAGATTATCTCAAGAAAAATAATAATTATATGCCGATACATGTCCTTTGATCTCGTCGCATCACACCTCGTGGAAGACAGTTTTCTTAGACTTTCCGGTTATGGATAAACATAAACACACATTCTTTGTCTAGCCGCCCAATCTTTCACCATATCTAATAGTATTAATTAATGATAATAGCTAGGCTGCAGTTTGACTTCACTGTTACGCGTTCAACAAGTATTAACTCAAGCTTTGCTTTTGATTTGGATTTTTTAGTAAAAACAAAATAACCAAAATGAGAAAGAGTACAAAGGATATGGAGAATGGAAATTTGTCTCTTCATGCTAAGTTTTGTGGCGAAAGTAGCTAGTTGTTGAACTATCAGAGGACATGGTCCGACGAGGCAAGTACTAGCTTATAATATCCCATGTTGCGTAGGCATTCTGCTTGTTGGCTTAAGCTCCATTCGAGTTTGGGATTAACTTACTTTTCTTGTCTGGTCTAATGAGGCAAGTGCTTGTGATTGCCTTGTGGTAATATGCTATTCCCTTTTCTTGTCTTTCATTGTGCACATTCCCTATGAAACAAATCAAATCAAAGGTACACAAATTGAAGTTGACAATGGAGACAATGTTCCTCTTTCTTGTTGACAATATATTATCACAGAGAATAATATCACTTTCATACCTTTCAACATTTTTCTCATTTCCTGGCATTTGCCGGCAAGAAATCCATGTATAGCTTTTCCTCGTGCTCTCTCTTGTTTATTATTTGCCATTATTTATTATTTATGAAGATTTAAGTACTTGTATCAAGGTCTAATTGAACAAAATTACAACATCTCTCTTTCAATTCTTTCTCACTAACAATTATTTGGTAAATAAAAAATTCAATTAATTAAATATCAATTTTCTTCCATTTTAATAGTTTTTGAATATTGATGTATTTTTAATATGACCGCGGGGAGGAATTGAATCAGATCCAAGTGAGCCCATATTCAACCACGACATCATATCTCAACTCAAACCTTAAGACATTAGGTTATGCGTCATATTTTTGTATATAACTTACTTTATCCATATATACGTCTCTTTCCGATGTGGGATGACTTTAGTTGTAAATTTCCAACATCCCCCTCACAAGTGGATCTATCCACATTGGAGTAGCTCTCTCTCAACCCATAACTCATACGAAGTCATTTGAGTCACTCTGATTCAAATTCATGAATCTTTTTTTATCAGACTTGGCCAATTTAGCTTTGATATCAACCAAGGATTTTAAGGGACCCAGACAGAAACTAGACGAGATCCGAGTAAGCTCACATACAATCAGAATATCATATTTTAACCAAAAACGTTAAGGTACTAGATAATTATGAGTCATATCTTTGTATATAACTCATTTTATTTATATGTATCTTTGCGATCTGAGATGATTCTACTTGTGAATTTCCATCATGTTCTAGATTTAAAAACAGACCATAAAACCTTCAAATTCAAGTAACCGAGCTTTGATGAGAGGATGCATATAACAGTTTAGAAATTGGAGTTAGTCACTTATATTAGAAAAGAAAAGAAATTAAGTAATGATAATAATGAATTGTTCCCTACCTCGATAAAATACCACGTAACTTCAGGGATTCATCAACCTCTCATTACAAGATTAGTTCATTAATCTCTTGGCATGGAATTCAAAACATTTGTCTTAAGAACACTAGAAAAGAGTACCCCAGCAATGATACCATATACAACGGACCCAAATAGTAATTAATTAGTAGTTGTCAACTTCTGTCTATGAGCTTGAAAATCTGTTTTTTTAGATTAACTCCAAGAAAGAGAGTCAAGGCAAAGTGCGCGAACGACAATTGCTGTGTTTTCTTGGTATTGAACTAAGAATTATATCCTAATTGTTTCTAAAATATTCCTATACTGTTATCTTTTTATGTTAATTAATTATTAACCATAGGCGTTTCTTTTCAGGTTTACAACGTTGCTTGTCTGTGGTTGCATTCGACTATATATATATATATATCATTCGTCCCTTGTAATTCTAACTTCATTTGTTATGACAACTATGCTAGAAAGGCAACTGACGTAGTGAATGATTTCGAACTCGACAGCCTCTTATCATTACAACCTCCACAAGATTTGTTTTGTGAAGATATTATTTTTTAGTATTTGATAACGTTATTCTATGTTTCAAGTGATGACCCACCTTAAAAGTAAAATTGTCTCGTCTATTTAGATTAATTGCATCACTCTTGAATATCACTCTTGGGCGTCTAATAGATTTTTGATATTTAATTTACTGCGGTTAGTTTGCCTCTTGTTATAACATGGTCTTGGTGTAGGTGTTCCTAAACTAATCACTCTCTTTAATTTTAATGCATTATATTTCTTCAAAAAAAAAATTGTGATTTTATGCTTTAGGTTAATTTTCCTATCTCAAAGGTTCAGTTGTCTCATCTACCTAAACTAATTAAGCCACTCTAATTAGACATTTAAGAGTGTATTTGAAAGAGATTTTAATTCTATGTTCTAGATGAGTTGCTTCACTTTATCATAGTAATTACCTCACTTTGAAAATATAATTATCTCATTTACTTAGACTAATTATATCAATTTTGGCATTCAAGAATAAAGTTAGGAGCAATTTGATCATTTGATAGCCCTATTAAGATACTATGGAGATTTTACTAAAAATATGTGACTTAGTGACCTTCTTTATGTATTACATGGGGATTAAAGACACCCATTTTTAATTGCTCCTTTGGTAACGAGAAACATATAGTCATTATCTTTTGGGTGTATATTGAGTAAATTTTTATATTGATGAGACAACCAGTAAATCACTTGCTTTAAATAAGCTACTTAAAACAAATAATTTAAGCCTAAAAAATGACTTTAATCCAAATGTTTATTAGAGTCATCTAAAGCATTGCAACCCCATCCTTATAATATTTAGAAATGTTTATAAAATTACTAGAACTCAAATATAAGACCTATATTACTTAAAAAGTTTACAAACCCATTAAACTACGAAAGGGCAACTTAATATTGGTATTACACAATTTCCATTTACTAAGCCATTTCTTTGATTCGTAGAGTAATTCTTAAAAGAGTAAAGTAAAGCATAACATAGGAAAGATGATTTCAAGTAAGATCTTGTTGGAACAAGTGAAATCTTAACTTTTGATTTTGATTATAACAAAATATATTGCTACTAATATTCCTACTTTTGGAGACATTAGTAGCTCAATTATAATAAAATTCAAATAATATGTGCAAGATCAAGTTTGATGGAATGACAAAGTGACCCAAAGTGCAATTAAATCTTTTGACCAATCAAAAGAAGTGCAAAATGAGTTTCAAATAAATTTACGTGAAAATTAAGGGTAAGAAGGAACTAAGCACTTCAAGATATAATAATTTTCTTATAATCTTGATTATTTCAGTGGTCTAGGGGCTCAATCATTGCATGATCATCTATATGTATGCGTGTGTATGTGTGTTTATCCAATGATTATGTGTGTGTGTGTGTGTGTAACCACAATAAATAAATCCTTTCATAATAAAAAAATTGTATTCAACTTTAAAGAAAACATATTGATCTTTAAACAAACTTTTGAATGATTTTAAATCAAATTCTTTATATCAAAAGAGGAACTTTGATGATATTTTAAAAAAAGTAGTGATAAAAATTAAAACTTTAATTTTTTTAAACAATTACTTCCTATAAAGCTTGGCTAGCCTGAGGGTTTGGTTTGACTTAGCCTATCCAGGAATAAAAAGTTACAAAATGGAGGGTTTAGTTTGATATAGCCTAATCCAAAAATAAAAAATTACAAAATGGGTGCAACTTGGGGGTTAAGGAATAGGTTAGTCAAATAAACATAAGCTAGGCAAAGATATGTGGTCGACTAGTTAAAATACCTAAAAACTAGTTATTTTAATGACTAGTTTGTGGTTCTAAAAACTATTTGAAGTTGTTTTACATAAGTAGACCAAAACTAAGTTGTGAAAAGAATATTTAATATATTAAATAGTTGTTAAGAACCTTAAGAGGTTAGGAAGTGCACTTAAGTGCATATGTGCATTTCATAAAACATATTGAACCTAATCATTACTGTGGGTGTAAAAAAGGAAGATTTTGAGTTGTATATGGCTGTACTATATAGAAATTTGGAAGAATCACTCATAATACGCATTGTGAAGGTTCTTTTTGGCCTTGAATAAGAGGTGTAAATGATTTTTTTTCACTAGTGATAAAGTAAGACAATTTTAAGGATTCCTTTTTACTTGAGATAAAGAAGATATTATGTGAAAGGCTCTTTTTCACTTATGAAAATGAATATGTTATATGGAAAGTTTTTTTAAAACCTTTTGAAGGAAGAAGATGGTAAATTCTTAAGTAGAGATTGGGGAATAAATGTAGGTCAAAGGTTATTTAGAAGAACCACTATAAATATGTCTTATGTCTATTTTTTCTTACTTTTTATTATTGTTTTGTTGTATTTTGTGATTGCTTTATATGAATTTCTTTAACCATTTAATTAGAATATAAAATTCATTCGTTAGTTTTCTAATAAGCCAAAAGTATACACAGATAATTCTTTCATATTTGTATGCCATCTAAGGATTAATAATTGGTATCTGAGCGGGTCTTACTCATTACACATATTTTAGCAAAATATGCACAAAAAGATTATGACAACTTTTATCACTTTTTAGTCAAGCAAGATAAGTTATTCATATTGTTACGTTCTTTGATAAAAATAATTACTTGTATTAGAGAAATAGGATGAAGGTTTTTCTTATAACCAAAGATTTTAAATTATGGAAGATTGTAAAGAAAAGTGAGTGAGATACCAATGATGAGAGATTGAATGTTGTAAATAATCAAAATGTGCTAAATAGTGTCCTGACATATGAAATACTTATTATATTTGGCACACATTTTAAATTATAAATGACGAAACTAATGAATTAAACAATATAATAGTAAAGAAACAAAGAAGTGAAAATGAAGGAGGAGGACTACATGATAAAGAAAGCACCAAATGCCATATTGGATAATAAAAACAATTTGAAAAGTGAAGAACTTGAATTGAGTCGATAAGCATGTGCTTTATGAAAAAATGATGAGTTATCTTCAAGTTTAAACTCTCTTCATAATAGTGACTATGATGAAGAAAATGATGATATTGAACTTTTATATGTTTGGAAGTCATGAGTATGGAAAGGAATAAAGTTTTTTTTTAAAGTGCAAAGAGGTTACAAAACTCTTATGTGCATGCATTAGAAATTAAAATGTGAAATGCATGAAATGTAAGATTCTAATAGTGTAGTTGTTGTCAATATAAAATAGATAATTTTGTATACTAGAATAAGATGTTATAAAGAAGATCAATATCTTTGAAGAATCACAATCTGAATTTACTTTACGAAATAAAAATTTAACAACATGCTTAAGCCTAAAAAAGCTAAAATAAGAGGTATGAGAATGTGAACACTTGTGAAAGTGCATTATCTAATATCGAGTTAAATTTTACAAAGAGAAAACATTACCTAAAGCTTATTTTGGTCATTCTAATAAGGGTACAATCATTACATGATCATTTATATATTAAAAAATGCTTATACTATTTCATAATCAATAAAAATTACTTAAAACTTTTAAAAATATTGATCTTTTAACAAATTTTAGAGATAGTTTTGAACTAATTTTTTAATCAAAATGGAGTGTTTTTATGCTTTTGAAAAATTTTAAATGTTGAAAACTAATGACTTAAAGTTTTTTTGGAAATTAATTTTTATATGAGTTTGATTAGTCTAAGGGTTTAGTTTGGTTAGCCTTACTTAGGAATAAAACATTACAAAATGAGTGTAGTCTATTAGGGTAGGAAATATGCTAATCAAATATGCTCAGAAATTAGTTATTGTAATAACTAGTTTGTATTTAGTGATCTTTTGAAGTAGTTTTTGATATAAATAAACCACAATTAAGTTTTGGGAGAATTGTTGACACATTAAGTAGTTGTTAATATCCTTGAGCTAGAAATATATTTGAATACATATGTATATTACATAAACCCTAATTTGTTGGTGTGAAGTAGAAAGGAAGGATTTGAGTTATATATGATTGTGCTTATATAGTAAAGAGGAAGAATTACTTAGGATGTCTCTTTTAATGTTGAATAACAGCTATAGAGAACTTTTTCACCTATGACATAGCAAGATGAATATAAAAATTTCTCTTTACCCATGAAAAAAGGATGTTATACGTAGAAATGGTATAGATTTCAACCGTACCGATCGGTACTAGCCTTACCAATTAAAAATGTTATGAAATTTAAATGTACCATATCGAATATAAGTATTGGTTGGTATCAATTATTTCACTTGGTACTGACAATAATACCGATAAATACCGGGGGAAGCTTCGTAAATTATAAAAGATTGAAGGATTAAAAAAACCCTAATCTAATGATGAAGCTTCTGCCTGCCTCCTCTCACGATCTCACACACATACACAACTAAACCCAAACGCAAAAACACATTTCTCTGTCTCCCAACTCTCTCATCTCTTGCTCGCCTTCACCTACTTTTGCTCCACACTCCATCATGTTGCTTCTTTGTTAGTGCTAGGCACTGTCTCCATTGTTGTTACTACTCTGTGCCATTTATTGCTACTTTTGTCGCTACTTCTTCATCCGACAGTACTTCTTTTCTTGTCACCTGCTTTATCTTCTTCAGCTCTTTTGTTTTGTGTTTCATAAGCCATCCCAAACTCAAGGTTGATAAATGATGATGGTGATATTCAAAGATGTAGAAAGCTTCTTTTTTAAAATGCTTATCTCTTAACATGTAGCTTTTAGTTTTTGACTCTCTCAATAGAGATTAGATAATATAAAAGCTTGTAGAATGTAGATACAACTTGATAAGTTTGTGGCTTGAGCCTTGAATGCTTGATATTTAAATTCCATGGGTCAATGGAAATTTAAGAGTTAGTGGAATTTGTGATTTTTTTTAAATCAAACACAAGTTTATAACTGAAATTAATTAATTATGTCAAAGTGTAAAGTGAGTTAACTAATTATTATTAATTAGCTATATTCCTAATTCAACAAATAAGATTGTTTGGTTATAGAATTTAGAGAAACATCAATGATTAAATTTTAATTTTGTGAATATTAACTATTTTCTCAAGAATCATATCTAAATTATATAAATTAGTGTGATTTTTTAATTTCATTATAGCTAAACTTTCATTACTAATTTATTTAATTAGTTTCCTAAATCAATTAATAGTACACTAAATTAAAAGTATTCATTTATTATATACAAGTTAAATATGATTTATAGAGGAAAATGGAAAGAATGATATTTAATGAAAATTAAAATTGTAATATTGATAAAAGCTAGAAAGTTGTGAATTTATGATTGCATTATGTCATCACACATAATGAGTTGTACTTGTAAGTTTATAGTTGAATTATGTTATCAAACAAAAATAAATTATAGTTGTGACTTTATAATTGAATTATGTAATCACACAAAATAGAGTGTAATTGTGAGTTATGGCTGAATTATGTAATGAAACATTAGGTTATAGTTATGAGCTCACGATGATGCATTATAGTGTAATTTTATGGTTAAATTATGTAATGACACAAAATGGGTTATAGTTATGAAAGTGTAACAATCATTTATATAAGTTAGTGACGTTCACTTGTACTTCTATATCATATGATTATTGAGAAGTTATCGTTGCTTTATTTTTTCTTGTTATTTTACACAACTTATTCCATATTTTTATGTCATTAGTAGTTGGTAATAATGATTCTTGGACTATTAACTTTGAATATAAGATGTTTATATATTTATAAAGTTTAAGTCGCTTGTATGTTTTTAGAATATAAGACGTGCATTTGTGTTTGTTTTAGTTAATCAATACACATTTTTTATAACAGTTTATAACTAAATTATTAATATAATTTTGACATATGTCTTTATTTATTTTACATATAAATAGAGGGAGGAGGAAAGTTCAAGTATTCTTGATAATTTAGCCACTTTAAGTTTAGGAAGATTCGATGATCTAGTTTAGGGTTATGCTTGATTGGTTCTTAGAATAAAGAATCATATCATTTATTTGTATTGCAACAAACATTTGAAAAGTGGAGGAATCATCATATTAAAGAATCATTTGGTACATATTTTAAAGAGTGTTAACATATTAAAGAGCCTTGTAAGAAAGTGAGTCATAAGCTAAACTACAAAATTGGTAGTAAAAGTTATTTTTCTTATAATATAGGATGTAAATAAGGATGTTAAAAGTGGCGGTATTCCTACCCAATAAGAAGAGAATGTTGTACTTGACGTGAGGAAAAGAAAAAGAAAGGTGTATAACTTCACAAACAACTTATAGAGCCTAACCTTCAATTCGTAGTGTTTTATAATTTAAAGAAGCGACTCATGATATAGACATGACAATAACTAGATGGTGGAATGATTAAGGTATATCATTCAATATTGACCAATCTTATTACTACCAACTTATGGTAGATATTATTGCCTCTTACGGTCCAGGATATAAAGCTCCTTCAATTAATGACTACATAGGTAAACTTATGAGCAGCTCTATTTATGAAATAAACATTTATTTAGGTGAAAGAAAAATGACTTGGGCTTCTTATAGATGTTTAATCATGTGTAATGGTTAGACAAATAATATACAAGAGCTTATTATTATTATTTTTCTTGTAAAGGGGACAATATTTTTGAATTCTATTAATGCATCTAGCCTTATTAGAAATGCCAATACTCTGTTTTAGATATTTGATGAAGTTGTGACTAAATTTGGGTCAGAAAAATTGTTCAGTTCTTTACTAACAATGATTATGCTTACAAAGCACCTAGAAGAAAATTGAAAAGTAGGTATAATTTATTTTATTAAACTCTTTATGTTGCACATTGCATTGACTTGATATTGAAAAATATAGGAGATGTTAAATACTTTCTTATCATTGATGAAACTATTCGTAAAGAAAAAAAAGACTAAGTTCATATATAATCGTGTATAAGTCCTGAATTTAATGAGAAAGGATTTCACCAATAGTAAGAATTTGTATCATCCTACTATTACAAGATTTGTGACTAATTTCTTATCACTTTAATGTTTTGTTTTGATGAAGGAGTTGAGGTAAATGTTTACAAGTGATAATTGAGTTGCACTAATTGTTGCCCATGAGATGATGTAAGATATAATAAGCTTATAAATAAACGTTTAAAGGATGATTCTGGTGATTTTAGAATGCCCATTGTTATTCGTCAAAGCAACAAACTTAATATATATATATATATATATATATATATATATATATTTAAACTATTAATTATTAGATAATTTATCTAAAATATTATTATGTGTTTTTAATAATTTATTTAGCGTATAAGAGTGTTACTCATTATTTATATATATATATATATATATATAATAAGTTTAATTAAAAAAATCTCAAATTTTGCTCAAATTTACAATTATAACTCATAATTTAAAATATGGCAATTAAATATTCAAACTTTCACTTTTTTTCAATTCTAGCCCAACGCTAATATCTCCGTTAATTTTGTTGACGTAACTTGTCATATGTTCCAGAAACTTTAACTATTAATATACGTCAGCCAAAATTAACACAAATAATGAAGATTAATGAAACAACATCGTTTTAAAAAATTGGCACAGTTTAATTCACAAATCAATTTACGTAGCCCTGACACCCTCACCTTTCTTTTTTAGTCTGTTCACTTTGTTTTCAGTTTGTTTTCCTGACGTCTCAAGTCACTCTCGCATTACAGTGCACCCTCAGTCCTTCATTTTCAGTTCGTTCTCGCAACGCAAAAAGCTTGTTGGTGCATTGCAATAAGTGTTGGGCCCCATTCCCGAAGCCCGACCTCGAGGGTCGAACCACAATCCCGAGACCCAACGATCAGAACCGAAGGCGAAAACGCTAGCGGAAACCCTTAGGGTTATCCCAACAAACCCTAGAAAACCAAGACAATGAGAACTGGCATTTGGAAAACAACAAAATAATAAAAATAACAAAATTTTAGCAAAACAGGAGCTGTCCGTTAAACGGACACACCAGTCCGTTAGACGGACACGAATGGGCTAAAAGCCCAAATCCCACCCGAGTGTGTCCGTTAAATGGACACGCTACGGACAAAAACTCTAACTTTCCCGAGGCTATCCGTTAAACGGACAGATTCTGGACAAAACCCCAATTACACCTGAATGTGTCCGTTAAACGGACAGACATGTCCGTTTAACGGACAGGTTCTGGACAACTTGCCAAAATCCACCCGAATGTGTCCGTCTAACGGACACAAGTTGGACAATTTGTCCAACTCCAAATCCAACTTCTCCCAAACCACAAATTAACCAAACATTTCATACACTTCTAAATCA
>JAOSBP010000205.1:11398278-11410629 GCA_027563825.1 Erythroxylum mucronatum | reverse complement strand
GCACATTTGAATTCATCTATTTCAAAAAAAATGAATATATTGGAATACAAAAGATTGAACGATTTGGTCTTTGTTCGATACAATTTAAAACTTTGAGAAAGATATGTTGTTGTTGTTATTATTGTTATTATTATTATTATTATTATCATTATTAAGTTTAATATAATTTATTGTAATTTCTTAGTAATTTTATTTTACTTGTTTACTAGAACTTTAATAGAACAAGTAGTTAAGTAAATTCAATTTGCCTTAATCATATCAATCTTTTAGCAGATTGAGTTTATGAGGAATCAAGTTTAAAAGATGAGAATAACTTAAGAAGATAATCTTGAATAGAAAAGTATTGACATGTCATTTGGTGCAATGAATTTGAATGATGGTGATTATGAGTCTCCTCTCAATGATGAAGATTTTATACTAAATGAAAATTGAGATTAATATGATTTGAGCGGATATTCGATTTAATGAAGTTTCGGGTTTTTCATTTCTTCATTTCTTTTAATTGCACTTATATTTGATGCATATGTAAAATATATACAATATAAATATAATTGTAACTATTTTTATTTCAGGTTTCACTTCTAATTAGTTGTGTTTCTCACTAGGAACTCTTGTTCTAACACTTATAGAGTTATGGAACTTTATTAATCTTTTTATTTGTTGTTTTGATGTAATTATTATTTATTATATGATAAAACTATAATATTTTAAGTACTTTGTATTATCCTTAGCTTTTATATTTGTATGATGATTAAATGAATTTTTAATATTAATTGTAATATTGTCTATATGTGAAAAGTAATATTAATATAAATAAATAGATTATTGTTATTTTAAAATTCTACTGTTATGATTTTTAGAAACATGGTTAATGTAAAAATATAAATTATATAATATAATATATTGAGAGACTATTTTACAAATTTTTAAAAAATTCATGGCCCATTTTATAATTTTTAAAATTATCTAAAATGAAACCCAATATTGACCAATAGAGGTATAATACGTACATAACTAAATCCGAAACTAGTACAAGTATGACATTTATAACATTGATTTGGAGGGATCATCTTTATCTGTAACAAGAAGATGTATGAACGGTTTTTCTTCATTGGTGATAAGGAATGCTCAAGCCTACTTTGCAAGCCCAGGGTTGTCTATCCTACAGGATCCTCTGTTGGTTATCATGGATCTTTTACATCACGAGGGGCGAGGTGCCTCCACCGCAGATCTCGATGTTAATAGAGTGTGATGGCTCAAGTGAAGCGTGTGTAGTTTACTTTTGGTAGTTTTCTTCCCGTGTAAGCAAAAAAAAAAAAGATAAGGAGGATCTTGTATAGAGGGATCATCTTTCTTCGTACAAGATGTATGGAAGGTTTTCTTCACCTATGATAAGGAAGATGTTATATAGAGGATTTCTTTTCACCTATTAAAAGAAGAAGAGAATCCCTAAATGGAACCTAAGGAACAAACTTAGACCAATAGTTATTTATCAAAACCATTATAAAAATTACAATACAAGAAAATGGGTGTTTATCATCGAAATTTACCGACGGAATAATGCAACTTTCCGTCGGTAACATACATTTGCGACGGCATAAGAACGACGGAATTTACTGTCGTTAAATAAGCCATCGATAAATTTTCTGACGATACTTACTCATCGTCGGTAAATATATAGACAGAATGGTCTTCCATCGGTATATTTGCCGATGGTAGATATACATTTCCGTCAGTGTAGATACCGACGGAGTATCACTTTCCGTCGATGAATGTGTAGAACAACGAAAACGTATACCAACGAAATGGGATAAACCGTCGTCAAATGTTTCCTTCTGTTTAGACGGAAGTATTCTTTCTGTCGTCAAAACAATAATCAATTACTGAAGGTTACGGTATTTCGTCGGTAAGTGTTACTTCAGTTATCGACGGAATCCCAATTCTGTCGGTAATGGTCATCATTCATCACAACTCAACTTACATTGCTAAATCGCAAAGCTACCGTACGCTTGCTTAGGTACCCTTTTTCTTGTAAATGCCATATTGTATGACAAATGTTTTTAAAATCTGGACGGCATAAAATTTGATTTTAATGTCAACAGTTATAAATAATTTGTTTATATATTTAATTTATTTAAATAGAAAATTAATTGATCATTTAGTGGAAAAAGATTTCTTAGTTGAATAGAAACACATTAAATTGTACAGAAATTGAATCCAAATAAGTACAACAATCCTATTGTCCTAGTGAGCGCGGATGGTTATCTGAGTCTCTACGGCGCCCCGACAACTGCTCAATGTCATTTTGGAGCTTATTTATTACCTCCATCAAGTTTGACATTATTGTCTCAAGTTAAACAATACGTTGTGTTGTCTGTCGTCCACTTGATGTTACTGTACTGGACATAGATGACTGCGAATAACATGTGTTCCTAAATGTTCCTAGTCCGAAGATCCTTTCACGATTGTCCTTACCACCAACCGCATCAAAATATGCCTGTCTCTCATCAACAGCTTGTTCTTCCTGAGTATGTCGTTGAATTGTTTGTTGTATTTGGTCCTATTAGGAGACAATGCTTATATTATAAATAGTGAATGAAAAATATTAAGAATGAATATTAAACCATGAACTCCACATACATTTATTTCTCTACATCGACTATTGACAAATGTCACACCGTCATGCTTCTTAGTGTGAGTATACAAAAACAACTGTTGGGGTGTAGGCCTTATGGCCATTGACTTTTCCTACATAACAATAAAATGTTATAAGTTAAATTACAATTTATAAAAATTTCGGCAGAGTTTCAGTCACTGTTTATGATATTGCCCCCTGTTGAATAAAGAAAATCACTAACCACAGCCATATATAGTACTAGACATTTATACCATGATCATTATCCATCATCACAACATTCACAAATCAATTTCAATTAGAAAACAACAAAGTACAAAATTAGAATATAAGTGTAATAGTTAGATACTTACTAGTTTCTCTCCATGCTCGTAGTGGGTAATTGATTGTTAAGTCATTAAATTGCACTTATTTTGGGCGTAATTATTGTTAAGGTGTTGAAATTATTATCCAAATTTGATAGAATTACTTTATAATTGTTTACAGATGGTTTTCAACACCTTAGGGACGAAATAAGATCAAAAAGATGCAAAAGAAGGAAAGAAATCCGAAATTCCCAATTTGACAGAAATTCAGTGACTAAGCGTGGGCACGCCTAAGGACGGAATCTGGAATCTGCAGATAAAATTCCAGAAGTTGATTCCAAGTAAAAGACAATCTTTAAAGAGTCCAAGAAGTTACCTACCGAAATTAGAAGAGCACCTAATCTGGACAGAATCAAGAGAAGATAATGAAGAGATTAGCATCGAGAAGGAGATTGGGATGATTGTCGCATATATATACATACATATTAGGTTTAGAGGGGTATTGTAAGTTTTAGCCTAGGTTTAGGATAGATTTCTTTTCTGCTGTTTTCTTGCTGCTATCTTTACATTTCTGCACTTTTCCTTTCATATTTTCGTTTCTTTCATTAAAGAACTAGGGATGGAGACTTATTACCTTGTTATTTCTTTTGTTTTCAATTCAATTATGAGTAGCTAAATTTCCTATCTTGGTTGAGGGAATCCATGTTACATGTTGTTATGGTGAGATATTTCGGATACTTTTTACGTTGTTAATAAACATTGGATATCTTCAAATCTATTCTTTCTAATTAGATTTATTGGTTTCTAGCTGTGCAACTAGAGATTAATTGGTTCAATCGCTAGATTAACAAAATATGACATTCAGTTTTGGTAATCATAAGTAGCAATTAGGATTAACTTCTCTACGTTAGAGTCGGGAAATTCTAAGAAGATATTCGCTTGATTGATTGCATGTCGTACATGTTTTTCACTTGCTCATTGGTTCTTGATTCTTAATGCTATTATTCAATTATACCTACGATCGTATCTAGGTTATTGTTTAATAAGAATGCTAGGATACATGTTTCTAGTCATTACACTTAAGAGAAACTTCCCCCAATGAATGTTTATTAATGATTGCAATTTTATGTCGAGGATCCATAGTAGCGTGATAGCATCGGTGACCCAAAACCAAGGTATTTTCTCATTGATTTTTTAGATTTAATTATTGCTTTCGATTTGTGATTTTTCCTTTGATTTTTTGTTATTGCCGTGAGTAAACAACCCCCTTTGTACTTTCGTTATTTGTACCGTTTGAATTCGTGATTCCATAATTGTAAAATTTCTCGTGGGAACGATATCCGCTTACCGCAACTACACTAATTTGTATTAACGTAAGTGATTTCTTTTGAATTTGGTTGCAGGCGACATCAACACCATTGATCCTCCCGTATGAACGGCAAGACTTTGTCTCCCTGGTAATGGCCCACGTCTGTTGGTTGAGTTACGCCCAGATATGTACATTGCCTCAGGTGATACCCAATACTCCTACCAATCACTTCATATACCCTCAGAAATATAAGGCGGTTGTACACCAGCCATGTGTATCACATTTATAAAGTCGCGATAACGTGTACGAGCCCGCCTTTACCATAAACGATGTATGACTCCGTCAATACCAGAATCCCAGTAAAAGTTGTCTCTTTTCTTTATCGTTTTTTATGTTACAGGTCTTATAGGAGAACCAACTTCAAAAGCTAACTTGAAGGGTAGGAGAGCCCATATGCCTATAAATCCTACATCAGTTTTTTTTTATTACCGATGTGGAACAATTAGACTGTAACATTTTATTATTATTGTGTATATTTTACGATTGTCTTATATAAATTTACTATATCCATTTATTATTTATTCAATAGGTCATAACATATATGCACATAATTTACCTCTATCTTTTGTCTCATTTAGCAATTACTTCTGAGATCTCTTACCCAACCCACTTTTTAATAATAAATTCTCTATCTCTCTTTCCATCATTATAACTCTCTTTTTTCTCTCTCTTTCTCCTTTTTTTAACCATTATTTTATGCATAATTTTAAAAAACCGCCTCTTCCTCTTTTTCAGGAACAGATCTTCTATTCCTTAGCCATCCGTTCGTTCATTTTTTGTGAGTCCCATTTATTGAATGAATAAATTTTTATGAAATAGAATAGGCACAGAATAATAAGAACAAATAATCTGATCCATTTTTTTCACCTTCTTTCTTTTACAATAATAAGAACAGATAATCTGATCCATCTTTTTCATCTTCTTGCTTTTACACTCTTATCTTTCTCTTTACCGTGGACAAAAATTTCTTTCACTCTCTCTTTGGTATGTAACTTTTAGAGTTCATTTCTTTCTCTTTCTCCCTCTTCCTTTCATGAACTCTCTCATCCACCCTCCTCCCTTCATTTCCTATCTTTGTCTCTTGATCACTTTATTTTTCTCGGTCCCTCTCTATCTCGTTTGCATACTATAGGATGTCAAGTGTAATGCAACTGATCTAAATAGGCTAAAAACAACTTTATCTTCAAAGTGAGACAATTACTCGTGTAGACAATACCTATTAATAATGTAATTGATTACTTAAGTAAGACAATCATATTTTCAAAGTGAAGTAATTTCCATTAGAATAAAACAACTAATTTAGAATAAAAATGCTCGAGTTAATAGTCATTAATTAACCGGCATTAATCATTATAAGGAAAAAAAGAAATAAAAAGACTTTAAGAAGAAGTGACTCGTACAAAGTTAGCCTAGATATGGATGAGATCCTCTGTCCCAACAACATCCTAGCCATTTAAATTTCCTCTCTCTTAATTATTGTATGGTTGGGATGTTCTTGGGACAGAGGGTACTGGACAAAATAGGACAGAAGATTTGAACCCTCGGCATTGTAAAGAAAAATAAAAGAAAGAGAAAGAAAATATTTAATTATACTTATTTCGTACTCCTATTTCACCAAAGCTCAGTTTTATGTTTTGTCCGGTAGTTCATGGAACAAGAATCTTAAGAAGAATCAACTTTTTTTTTGCCTATGAGGTTTTAAAAAGGTCTCAATTATGAGAAGACACCTTTAAGCCATCTACATTTGGACTAATTCCTGCTCGAGTCCGGCGGGTCCCTTACGGGAGGTAAAACTCTGACCTTAGGTTTTAAACAGCTGCATATATGAGGACAAGTTTAAACTCGCTACCTCACTTAAGAAAAAAAAACTCTTGAAATCAACTTTAGCCGAGAAGCGTGGAAGACACTCTTTGCATTTGTAGAAAAAAATTTAAGGGAACAAAACCAATTACACTACTAGTTTAGGAAAATTGATTCCCGACATATCCTCTAATAGGAGTACATGACATTTAATAAGTGAAAAATTAAAATAAAAGGTGCCTATAACAAAATGTTCCGCATAGGTTGCTAGTCAGTCCGTAAATCTGTTACTCTTGCAGTAGATATGACGATGCACAATCGTCCAGTTCTGCGTGAACAGCTCATAAATACCTTGAACAATGAGATTGTGAATCATGGGACTTGTTGAGGATGAGATGAGATTGAGAGCTACTGCCGAGTCTACTTTTAGTTTAATATGACAATAGCTAAGGTTACTTGTTAGCGTGAGTCCTGTGTATACTTTCCAAAATTCCTTAGTCACCAAATAACATTTGTAGTAACTTTCGGTATTACACCCAGATAAGGTTTCGGTTTCTGGTTGTTCAATTTCAGTTTACAGGATCGAGTTAGATTGGCTAGAAACAAAATTTCCAACGTACGATCAGAAATCATTTGCTGAATTCACTCCTGTGCGCCATTGTACTTGTAAAGGCTCCAACTTTTTCATAGAAAACCTCGAACTTTGATGTCGCCAGAGAATCCCTCATGGTTCGGAGCCGGCTTTGTTTGCTCCGAAGCGCACGAACCACAGTACAGCTGTACGCGCGAAACATTTGGCGTGAGTCCAGAGTGGAGAAATGGGTCAAGTAAAGGTCCGTAGATCCTAACGCGCGTGGTTGCAATGTTACCAATGGTGAAGACGGCTGTGAATAAAGCCAAAAGGTGTGAGTGGGCGTTTGGGGGAGATTAAACATGGTGGGGACCGAGAGTCTGGGACAGATAAGAGGATAAAAGAAAAAGGGAAAAGAAAATGAAATGCGACGCTGGTGGTGGCCCTGTGGCGGAGTGTACTTGCCACTCTCTTATTGGAATATAATATGCTCGTGTGGGTTCTTTCCTCGTCGTTTTCTGACAACTCACACAACAAAAACAAGAACATGAGAGACCCTCTTTAAGAGAGAGCAAGGGAAGCCCTTGTGCATGTGTACGTGTGAGAGAGAGAGAGCGTGTTTATGTTTGATAAGTCGTCTGGTGGAGAGTTTCAAGGGAGGAGACATCGTCAACTTCTTTTCAACACCCCAAACTCTGCTTCATCTTGACTTATCAGATCCCAAAGGTCTCTCTACTTTTATTTCTGGCTTTCACTTATCTGTTTACCTCTTTCCTCTCCTTCTGCTATTGCCTTTAGCTTACTCTCTTATCTTCTCGAATTCTGTTTTCTTGCTTCTTTTACTGGTTGTTCCTTGCGATTTGTTCATCCCTTGTTGTGATAAGTTATGGGTAATAGAGTTCAAGTGATTTTGTTTTGTTTGATGCGCTATGTGTGCATGTGGAGTTTAAGATCATTTGGTGATGTCGTTCATGATGAACAATGTGAAAGTGGATTAGGATAAAATGGTTTGCTATCGGGCTATGACCTCACTATTTCTGGGTTTTTTTAAAAATCTTTTTTCTATATCTTTGTGTGATTTACCATTTCCCTACATTTTGCTTTATGTGTTCACTAGTGTTTTACGATTGTTCTGTGATAAGATTTACCTATATCAGTCACTTTTTTTGTTCTTTTCCTGTATTTAAGATGGACACCTCTTGATTTTTAATACTGATCTTAAGATGTAAGATGTGAAATGTATTGAATAGCTGGCAGTGACAGTTTCTCAAGTCCTTCTTCTTGTTGGGTTTTTCTGATTTCTAGTAGAGTCTTCCATGCTTATCATATGCAAGCTAGTTGTTTTCTTTATCTCTTCTTTATTATCAGGCTAGTTGGTCTGTAATTATTCATACAAGATGAGCATACTTGCATAGGCGCGTAAAACCCTTTTATCGATGTGCTGATTACCTTCTACTCGTGGCCGTCAGTGATTTTTCTCGGTCACGGCTTTCTATTATCACATTAAATGGACGAGCTTTCTTTTCTTCTTTTGCTTTGTGTTACCGTACCTATATATATACTGCGTTAAAGACTTGTAAAATTGTTGTGAATGTTCTCTGGAGATTCAAGTTGTAGATTCAATATTATGGTAGTTGAGGCTTGCCATCTAGTTGATCAAAATGTACCTTGTCGCGTGAATAATTGCCAACGGCATGCAAAAACTAACGACTACACTTGGAATCATTACTCACAATGGATGAAAAGGCACGTGGCTTGAACAATGGTCTCTGACCTCTCAAGGAATTCGCACATGAAATGTTTGGCTCAATTTGATGGCACGACTTTGTTTTCCTAAACTTGTTAAAAGGCATGTACATAGTTGCAGCATGCTTGGGTGTGCAAATTCGTAACTCATTGGCAATATAAAAGGTGGCCTAATTCTCAAACCAAATAGTCGGACAGCGTTTTCTTATTGAGTTGTTTAAGGGGCTATACGCTATTATTCTGTAGTATTATTATTAGTGCTATTGAACATCTTCATCCGTACCTGCTGTTCAGAGTTGCTTCATCATTGTGGACCACGATCTCTTCGTTCTGCTGCTGTAGTTACGTAGACAACATTTATCCACGCAATGATATACACTATGTACTTATCTATAGCTATACGAAGGAAGACAAGGTTGGATGTGCTAATATAGGTGTCTTATAGTGGTTCTTCTGTCAATCCTCCCGAAACAAGTGTGTATGAGCTCTGGTAGAACCTGCACCGTGATACCTTTTTGTGGCAGCTGAAGCTAAGAGTTCTTAAGATCACGTTGCTATTACGACTTAGCTAAAAATGCTATTAAAGTCTCATGTCAGTGCCTGCTATGATCTATTCTTCTTCAAATATGAAACCAAGATTCGTTCCATGTGGTTCTCTATTGTCAGAAATGTCTATTTTAAGTGAATTTCATCTCTATCTGCAATGTATAGCCTTTCCATATATCCATAGGCATTCTAAGCTTATTATATCTTGTGTTTTTGTTAATAGCTAATCAATAATCTCAACCTCAAGTCAAAAGAGATCTGTTCTAATTGGATTTTGATCTAATTGAGTACCCATAGATAAACTATATGGCGGTAAAAATTCAGAACTTCCCCAAAAAAAAACTTGGCCAACCTCACTTTAGTTGCTCAATATGGTGGACCTCGAATGAGCAGCAAAATCTACAGCCTTGGACCAATAATGTAAGTTCTCAAGTAGAGTCCGTGGTCCAAGTAAATGATGCAAAGCTTTTAGATTTACAACTCACAGACAAGAAGTCATCCCCAAGTCTTGCAATTGGTCAATCTCATAGCGAAGTGGGTGCAGAGGGAGGGACTAATTCTCAAGACCAATGCGTTTCATCAGGATCAGGTATGTTCTTTTGGCTGCAAAACATTGTCAAGGGTTTTTTTTTTCTTTCTGTGTGATACTTTCTGGGAACATATTTTTATACTGACAAAGTACAGCTAATGAAGCTGTTAGAGCTTAATGTTGAGAGATGGCAATATATATTATTGATGGTTGTCTTTTGCTTTAATTCCTATTAAATTCAAAGGTTTTCATGTTGTTGCAATATTAGTACTCGATTCATGAAATTATCCAAAAGCTGTCTTTGACCTCTCATGTCTTCAGGATACATACACTGCACTATCATTGGATAAACTTCATCCTTTAATTTTCTTGTCTCGCACTCCCCTAGACCATTTATGCTGTAAATGTGAATGCACCGCTATGGTTTAATGTTCAATAAGGAATTTTAGCCTAATTAACTAGTTGTTAGTGAACGAGGTCTGTGTATTTATTTATCTATCTTTCTATACACGTAGAGCTTGTTGAACACAATTGTTGTGGTTCTGCCCTTAAATGTGTTACATTTGTCTGAGTATGCCTACTTTGCACTACATTTTCATTCTTCACGAGATATCATGTCCTTGTTGAAGATGTTTATTATGGGAATTAGATGCACCCACATTTAACTACACTTATTGCTAGTTTGTGTAAAACGGAGATTGAACGTGGATACTTAACATCCTTTTCAAGAAAATGTCCCCAATTCCTATGTTAAATTGATGCATTCCTTCCATCTTTTTTCTTTTCAAAAATATTCTTTCATTCTTTCAATATTTTTTCTACAATGTTTAAACTTGAATGGCATTCATGCATTGCTCAAGAAACTATTATGCGTTATGATGTTGCTGGGGATTACCTTAGTGGATAATAGAAACTTTATTCTATAATTGATGAGTTTGTGGCTGCATCTTCTGCGTATTGAATGCTTCAACATAGAAAAGTCGAAGCAAGTCAGAAACTTTGTATTTTTCTTATGTGATTACTGAAATTGCTCAAGATATCCTTACTGTGTATTTAGGTCCAGAGGAAAGCTGCAGGAAGAGCGTGGAAGGCAAAATGAAGCCACTTTTCTTGTTGAGCAGTTCAGATATCACATTTTGTCCTTCACAAGCTGATTATGGCCTTTCTATGGTTGGTTGAGCTGTTTCTTTTTCGGTTTTTCTTCTCAACAGCTAGTTCATGAATTAATACATGTCCTACCAATCCAGGTTAGGGTTCCATATCCCTGTGCTGATCCTTACTTTGGTGGCCTATTCAACCCCTATGGGCCACAGGCTACTGTAAGTTTTCCATGCTTGTATTTCATACCAATAGTTAACAGTTTCTGACTTGTTCTGAAAGTGTTATTCTAACAGAGTCATGATTGCTATTTCTAAACTGATGGTTTGATTTATGAGTGAACATTAATCCGCTGAAGTGATAATCTGACCTTGGTGTTCTAAATTGATAAATTCATACCCTC
Source organism: Erythroxylum mucronatum (assembly GCA_027563825.1). NCBI lineage: Eukaryota > Viridiplantae > Streptophyta > Magnoliopsida > Malpighiales > Erythroxylaceae > Erythroxylum > Erythroxylum mucronatum. Next base: position 11,399,627 of record JAOSBP010000205.1, on the reverse strand, counting down.
GCTGTAACATGATTGGCTTTGAAAATTGACCAGATTCAGCCCCAGATGGCCCCTCAGACAACGGGGGTGACTTCTACACGAGTCCCTCTGCCTCCTGATATTACAGATGACGGCCCCATTTATGTTAATGCAAAACAGTACCATGGGATTCTCAGGAGGAGACAGTCTCGTGCAAAACTTGAGGCTCAAAACAAACTTGTGAAAACTCGGAAGGTTTGCATTTTGATCACCAACTTTACTGCTATTAGTTTGTACGAGTAACTAAACGAGGATTTAGGATGAGCTGTTCTTGTGATAAAGACTAAAGTGTCAATTCTACATCTCTACTCCCAATGGATTGCAGCCATATCTTCACGAGTCTCGACATCGACATGCAGTAAACAGGATTAGGGGATCTGGTGGACGCTTTCTGAGCAAAAAAGAGCTTCAAGAATCTAATAATGTTCCCTCCAGAAAGTATTGTGGTCGGATACTATCCCCCTTGTATCAGAAGAATGTTACATTGGAATTTGAATGTTCTCGTTCAGGAACCGGCACTGGCAAGTCTGGTGTTTCCCGTGAAAGCAGTTCTGACACCAGTAGTGTCTCAAACAGTGACATCCTGATGTTCAGCCGGCCCGATAACAGGTTCTCTGATATCTCGACTCAAGATGCATGTGAACCCAACGGTATTGCTTTCTGGTAGTCTGGTGAGCATGGGTTACGATGGGGAGACCTGATCGCCAGGCGGGCAACTCATCCTTGGCTTTATTTCCTATTTGCTGCATGCAACAGATGCTCATCTTAGTGCAGCTTTTTTTTGTTCGTCTGCTTCTACGTCCATCAATCATCTTGGTCTAAAAGACAGTTTTCCACGTATTCGTTAAACATGCGAACTATTATTACACTTTTATTTACATGATATGATCAACCTTCTGTAATTTCTTCAAAAGTTGACCGAAAAAACACATTGTTAGGACAACTTATACAAAAGTACAGTTGATGGCGTACTAGAATAATATTACAGGTAAAAAGAGTAACCTCATCAAAGTTGCCAGAAATACATGCGAACAAATTGTCAAAGGGGAAGAAAAACCTAACAAAAACATTATTTTGATTAAAGCCTATTTGGTTGAAGAGTTAATAATGGAATGTAATGAAACGTAACACACTTTTATCGTTTGGTTGAGAGTTTTATAATAGAATGGGATAGAAGTAGAAGGTTTCATGTTACATTCCATTCTATCCTAAAGAGTAGGGGTGTTCAAGAAAACTCGTGAACCTGTGAACCGAACCTGAACCGCATGAACCGAACCTGTAAACAAGGTTAACCGAACCTGAGTTTAGGTTAGGTTCGAACCGAACCTGAA
>JAOSBP010000205.1:11343138-11359426 GCA_027563825.1 Erythroxylum mucronatum | reverse complement strand
TATATCAATATGGACTATTTTGTAATTTTTAAAAAGTTTAGGGACTATTTTATAAATTTAAAAAATATCCTAAAACGATACCCGGTACCGACCGGTACCGGTACAATTCCGTTCCAGAGCCCAATCCGATACCAAGTCCGATACGGTATTCATAACATTAGTCCTTTCTCAACTTTCCCCACGCATAAAATTTAGACCTAGAATCCGCATCAAAACGCAGCGTTTACTGGGCCACACCTGGTCTGAAGTTTCTGGAAAATTCGACTAAAGCCCTACTAGGCATAATTCCCAACCCAACAAAACGTCAAAACGCCTGCCTCTTTCTCCTCGACCTTGTTCTCGCGTAATTCGCCAACTAACGTCCCATCAGCTGTGTTAACGAATAAATATTAAGGTAATTTTATTTTGGTACAAATGGTGTGGTTTCAGTGTGAGGATTGTGGAGAGAATTTGAAGAAACCCAAGTTACCCAATCACTTCCGATGTTGCTCTGCCTCTAAGGTCTCCAATATGAAGTTTCTTCCTTTATCCCCAATTTTCTCTCGCATTCCTGGGTTGTATCTTCAGAAAGTGTAAAAAGTGAAGCAATTTGATGGGTGTTTGGCTTTAAATTTTGTAGTTTTCATGTATCGATTGCGGAGAGGTTTTTAGGCCTGAAAGCGTTCAGGGTCACACTCAGTGCATCACTGAAGCGGTGCGTCCCTTCTCCATTTCTTATTCTGTAGTGTGAATGATTGTGGAATTACCTTTTTGTGTTGATTGTTCCTTTGAAGTTCAAATCCACCTTGCTTGAATGTTTGTTATCTTGAAAGTAATTTAGTACAGTTGAATTATCTAATGCGTGTTCGGTCTCAACCATCGAATCTGCTTACAGGAAAAGTATGGTCCAAAGGGTCAAGGGAAGGCTTCTAATGGAGCAACTCCCAAGACCAACAAGGGTTCGAAGCAACAGCCTGATGTTGATATTAATGTGGGATTGTCTGAACGCCCACCATGGTTTTGTAGGTGCGTTGCTGCTGTTTACGTGTTTTCCCCATTATCTCCGATTCCTCGTTTCTTATTATGGCAATTGATATTGTTCTACTCTTGATTTTATGATTCCCAACTTGCCTTCTGTGTTGAGGTGTTTGGCAATCATCTGATAAGCGTTTTTAGCTAATGGACTAAAAGTTAGATTTTTGACTACCTTAAAAAGCTACTGATGTGTTTGGTGAATGACTTATTGGTTAGTTTATTTAACTCTATTAAACTGATTTCTAAAAGCTCCGTAAGAAGAACTTTTGAGGTTAGCTGTTTACTTAATGATAGTATTGCCGTTCATTTTATTCTCTACAATTTTTTCTGTATGTTTTCAAAGTTGACTTTTTTTTATCATGTTATTATGTCGTAAAGTTTGGAAGAATATAATAAAGGGGTTAATTAAACTTTTTAACTTTATTTAATTTTATAATATTAGTTTACATTTAAAAACACCATAATATTAAGTTTTTGAACATAAGAATCACATCAAATTAATATTTTTAGTATATAACAATTATATATTGTATCTGTGTCATACTATAATTATATATATTTTTAATTTATTAAATAATAAAATTCATATATATTATATAGAAAATAGTAATATGATATAGCTCGCTACATCATTTATATTAATAGAGAATTTAACGTTGGATTATTATTATTATTATTATTATTAATAAATTAAATTTTGTAAAATTAAATATCTAAAATCTAAATTCTTATAAGAATATTCATCAAAATACTAAGAAATATAATATTCACGCCATTATAATTTTTTTAAAAATCATACTCTCGTAAGTCATTTTATACATCAACAGTTAATACTAAATAGCTAATTTTACCGAACATTTTTAATAAACACCTGATGTTATCTGCTAGTCAAATGAGTTGATATAATTGGCTATTATCTAACCGCTGATAGAATCATCTAGTAATTAATGCAATTCGTTGTTTGCTAAACAGAGTCTATATATGTTAATAATGACTTTTGGAATTACTTTGGTGGTAAAAGAAGATGTGAAGACAATACTTTGATGCATGAAAATTTTAGGTAAATTATTTCAAATACCTTGAATTTAACAAAACATTGAAGTATGTCTCAATCTTCATTTTTTAATATTACATAAGATGGCATTTGGAAATGCATACCTATGTATCCCATTGGTAACACTGTTAGCAATAGAACTATTAAGACTGTTGGTGACGAAACGTAACCGTTTGTTATTGAAATACAGTATGTTATGGATTAATTGTACAATCCTTCATCAAACCACTACTGGCCATATCAACACTCTTTCGGGCCTCGTCGTTCGGAGATTCAATCCTTACCTTATAAAATTGCTTCTTACCTTTATTAAAGAAATATAACAATTCAACGCAGTTAAATTCTGTTATTAACAATATTGACAATAGGATAAATAAGTATACATTTCCATAAGTTGTGATGAAGGTTGAGATATAATTGATATTTTATGTATAGTTTAAGATATTTGAAATAATTTAGTCAATATTTATTTTTACATCTTTTTGTGACAATGTTGAATTCTTTGACATGTTACTTCAGTTTGCAGCTAAGGTGAAAAGGTTTTGTATGAAAGATAGGGGGATATTCCCAATAGAGAAGAATGAGTATGAATTGCCTTTGCCAAATTGCTGCTTACAAAATGAAGTCTGAACTTTAAAACTAGGTCGTCAGCAGTTAGTCCTGGTCTGATGTCATGTGTGTAATGAAATTGCATATGTTAAACTTCTGTTGTAGGTCTCACCTTTCAAGGTCCAATTCAGAAGACTTGTATTGGACATATATTCCTAGTTTTAGAGCAAGTTGATTTGACCATAGTTTATAAAACTTTACTAGGCCTACATTAATACTTCTAGTTGACATTAGGTGTGTTAAAGTAGGCCTAAGTGAAAATTGGATCTGTCTAATAATTGGTCTTGGAGAAAATGAGAACCTATAACCATGATGCATTTGGAAGTTATTATACCTCATGATTCTCAACTCATACTTTCTTCTAACTCATTCTACCATCCAAATCCATGTCCTTAAAGTCTCTGTAATACCAAGGCTACGAGTAAGCAGACTTTACTTCTCCATGCTGATGGGAAGAAGCACCGGGCGAAGGCCCGAGCTTTTCATGCTGCTAGTGGAACACCTAAACAGACAGGAGGATTGGCTACAGATACAAGTGCTCCTGTTGAGAAAACTACAAACGGTACACTAGGCGACCCTACAGACTTGGATGATGAACAAGGAATGCTAAAGATATCTAAAGTTGAGAATGGCCACAGCAACTCCGAGGTAGAAAATGGTATGTTGCCATCGAAGAAGAGGAGAAAACTTGATGAATTTCAGGGTGATGGCACTGAGAAGTGGGCTGAAAGTGATGCTATGGATGGAGCAAAAAATGCAGTTGCGGTTATAGAAGCAAAGAGTAAGGAAACAGAGAGTCAACCAAAGAAAGCTAAATACAATATGCTGGAAGATGATAAGGTGGTCGAGTCTAACTTTGCAAATGAAGATACTAAAAAGAAGATCAAGTGGAAGAAATTGATCAAAGCAGCACTGACATCTGTAAGTAATGATAGCATCAGCTCCATGCCTTGGTTTAATCTTTTAGTTATAATAGTCAAGCAGTGGAGATAAAAGTGGTTGCATGATCACGTTGTGCTTTAACAGACTCACAAGCATTTATATTGAACTTAATTGGGTTTATGGTGTCATTTTTGTTTATCCTTATTTTAACTTAAATTTTTGTATTTGCTATGTGATATAGAATCCTGACAGAGTTCTGAAGATGAGGAAACTTAAAAAATTTGTTCTGAAGTCCCTACAGGAAGCTGGCTTAACGAAAGACGAGGCTGAACTGAGCAATATCCTTGAACAAAAGGTTAGCTCACTGCAAAGGAAATTGGTCATGTGGTATTTATCTGTTAGAAGAAAGGTCCCTTTAACTTGGGGGATAGTGCAGTAATCTTAGGTCAGTTCTCTGCAAGAGAAATTGGTCATTTGGTGTTCCTATGTTAGGAGGGACTAACTAGAGGGATAGTGCGGTAAACTTTTGGTATACTTCTTTTAGCAAGATTGTCTGATTTTGAAATGAACTCATGTTTCTGTTGATGTGGCAGGTTAATTCAAGTTCGAGATTCAGACTTAATGGGAAATGCGTGCATCTGGTGGCCACAGGTTGAATTGAGTTCTTTTTGCATGTAGAAAGAAATCCAAACAGGGGTAATTTCATTCACTGGAGTAGGCTTTCTCATCATCACCCTGCAACATTCATGGTTGTCCATCAACCTAACTGATTAAGAATCAAGTAGGTTGGCCTCAAGACTTTGCGTCCTGTGGATTTCTATTGGTTCAGGTTCAGATTTATCCTGAAGTTACTATATTTAGGACTGGCTCTTGGGGAATTTTTGTTGTTACTCACCTTTCCCCTTGTTTCGGAATTATAGAGGCATTGTGTGAAAAGCTTTAGTCGTAAGTATTTGACCTTTAATTTTTCTTGCCTCCTTTTTTGAGAGGCGAAAATGGTTACGCAAATTTCTTCTCTCGTATGGGTTGGGAATCTTCAACTTCAATTATTGGAAGCTTTTTATGTCCAGTAGAATGATAAGTGGCACAAGTGATTTGAAGTTCAAATATTTCAAGAGGACTCTGGTAAGTCCTTGTGAAGCTTCAATTCACGGGTTTAGTTTGATTCAGGACATCCTGAACCTTCCTAGCCCAAACCTGTTAAGCAGATTTTAGAAGATTTCTTCCTATCATAACCCCAGAATTCAAAATTACTGGGTGAAGAAAACAACTAAAATGGTGTCTTCTGGAGTAAACATGTTATTATTGTGTAGTACCCGAAATTTGAAAGGGGCAACCAACTCGCAATAAATGAAGACAATCAATTTGTAAATTTCGAAACAATTGACATAACTAATCTATATAATATATATTCGTTATAACCTTCTCCTAATTTCATGCTAGGTTCTGTCTGGTGTTTGTTTAACAGGATACCCCAACGTGTGCGAAAACGCGACTAAGGTCAATGTGTGCGCTTTACCCTGCGCGTAACGTTCCATCTTCATGCAACATCATTTCTCTATTGTGCTCTTTCTGACTCAGTTTCTTCCGACTGATTTTGGGAATTACATGGGAAGCGTTCTGCTCTAAATTAAAAGATAGTAAGCTACTAAAACCAACAGCAGAACAGAGCATGCTATTGCCTGTAACAGAAAATAACATGTTGAGATTTCAGTGACGTTGATGAATAGTTAATGAATATCGTAAAGAAAAAGTTCAGGTCGTATATTTTAGCATCCAACACTGGTTTGAAAGAGAAAGAAGAAGAAAAGGCCGTATGGGGTTTGAGCTTACAGCAATTGCAGAGGCAGCTAGGCCTGATCGCTCCCGTGGATCCTTACGGTAGTAGTTTCCGAAGTAAAGAATGGTTGCAAAGTACCATATCAAGGGGAACATGAATCCTGTCAGAAAACTGAAACGAAAGACATGAAACACAGGAGTGATAGCAATTACCTGCAGGAGAAACAGGAACTCAAGGAATACTCACGAAAACCATCCTATTCCACAGCCAAAGCATGGAAGGGGTTTGTCATAGATCCCTTGTTGCAAATCTTCGGGATCCCTGATGAGGGTATATTTTGCCTTATCACGTTCGGCAGCACCTGCTGCGTGCCCTGTCAAAACTATCAACTCTCAGATGTTTAAATAAGCAGCTAATATGCATAAAATATTGTGCATCATCTCTTCAAATAATAAATTTCTAAGTGTGTTTGCTGTTTGCAAACTGAAAAATGCAAAACTGGATTCACAGATTGACGAAGGCACGAAAATGTCAGGAATCGTTAAAAGTATTTCAAAAGAATTCGATCTCCCAGCTGCTCACATTCGACTTGCAGATAAAAGGAAAACAAGAGACATGGAACCTATTCAATGCTCCTTGTTTTTTTTGTGCACAAGCTACGTTGTACTCACCTTTAATTGATGAATAATATCCGGTAGCTGGCCTCAGAAGGTCCACATGTTTATCAGTAATAGATTTCGCCAACTCTAGGCCAGACTTTAAAATTCCTTTAACTTCTACCGCATCTGCATCACCGAGGAAGTGAATTAGTTAATTTTGCCAAATAATAGAGAAAAAAATCTCTTATTCCTGAACAGGCAAATTCAACAGCCACTACGAACAAACAATTGCCAAGTTCAAAAGAAATGTAAATATGGAAGATGAGAACTGATATTGATCAAATAGCTACTACTATCTATGAATTGCACTGGCATATCAAATCAACCAGATGGTCCAGGACACCCACAGACAATAGCATTTGCGAAAATTTGAATCATAGCTAGTTCCAGACTTTTTCATTCCAGGTAAAACAGTGTCAAATAGTATCTAAGACTAACAGTCAGAAGTGGTAAAGAGAAGGACAATACTTGGATCCATGCTGAAATGGCACTGTAGAACCAACTGAATTCTTCAATCTGTAGATATCTGTTCAAAAGTTCAATCATCCCCAGATTATTCCAAGAATTCACAACAAAATTCGTAACTCGATACTCCTGATTGCAGTGGCTTAAGGCCTAACCACAAAACCTTACAATCACAGCAGGGAAACGTGAAACCTAAAGACAGAGCCTGGAAACAAAAAGAAAAAACTTCGCAGAATCGCAGAAGTCTTAGAAAGTCGGACTAGAAGCAGAGAGCTCGCAACTTGAAATTCTCAAACAATAGCTGTAAAGTTCAAAACTTTGCAACTAAAACATGCAGATGAAACTATGGCATCCTTTTTCAGCTAATACTTTAACCCACCAATCTAACGATCCAAGTAACAAGATAAGAACATCGTACAAGCGAATGAACTTCCAACAGAAATAGATAACTTGCCTGGAACAAATGGGAAACCAATTGCAAACAAGAACCAATATTTGAATTGATTCAAGATTTGGATCGAGGAAGGTTGTTGTCCTGTAAACCCGAATTCAAAGACATGAATGTTATTTACATGTTCCTTGTCCAGCATTAACCGGCTGAAGTTGATATAATTGACTCCTCCTGTGTCTCTTTTTTTACAATAATGAAACACAATTTCTTTATATATATAAAGAATTTAGTCTATTCTTATACATCTCACGCCAAATGATGAATTTGATTGGTTTTAAAAACTTGATATTTTATTTCATGAGTTACGTTGCCGACTTTCCGCCGGCGCTCGCTACAGTAAACTTTAGGTTCAAGGCAACTTGCAACAGAAGTCAATTCCTAATCATAAAAACATGTTTAGTTCTAATAAAAATAGTTCTTGATATGGCATATGGGATTAACTGATGACAGCCTACCTAGAACAATTTGAGATCTTGGTTAACCGATCCTTTTTATGGTAATTGTACTATAGAGAATAGTGCATGATTATAGACGTGTTCAAAGATCGATTTTGGAAGTTTTAGAAGAGGCACATGTATGTAACTGAGAAACTATCCAAGGAAAGAAAAATGAAGAAAGCATGTAACTTATTAACAAAATTTGAACTTCATTATCATGCTTCGAAACCGCCGTTGAAATTGGAAAAGAAAGCAAGAAAGAAGAAGTAAACTTTAACCAAAGCCTACCAATTCCAAACATGGCTGTTGGATGATGTACACAAATTATAGTTTAGTGGCCCATCAATACTGGATTCTGGGATCACCCCAGAAATGGCAAAATGCCTGTAACTAGTCCAAGCCCAGTATTTCTTCCGACAAAATTCTACGTCTTCCGTCTCAAGTATTGACATTTTTATTTAGTCCACCGTCCAGTTATCTCCGGAACGCCACGTTTGGGACTTTAGCGCACCCCCAACCATTCCAGCACTGGACACGTCTTCTTAGTTCTTTTCATTTCCCAACTTTTCCTCGACTCTCTTCTTCACATTGAGTCCTCTAAGACTACTACTTATACATTTCTGAGATGATCCTATTGGGTATCTAATTGTTTTGGAGAAACTGGATATGGATGATCAGACGAGTGTGTCTGCGTTTGGGAATAACAGAAACCATGGGGTTGATGGAAGTTTAGTGATGGACATATATCCTCTAAATAGCTATTCCTTTGGTTCCAAAGAGCCTCTTCCTTTCAGGGATGAGACTTTGTATGATCGCTTTCAGAGGATGAAGATCAAGTATGCATCTTTTTATATGTTTTCGCTATTTGATTTCATGGGGTTTGCTCTTCTTCGCTTCCAGAAATAGTTTTGTGGGTTTGAGATGTTTTTTTTAATATTTCCGTGTTTAGCTATGATATTCGTGGGTTGAGGACCTGCGTGGAAGCTGTTATTCTGGTTAGTTTCTATTTTTCGTCATATCTGACTCCTTTTCATTAGTTTTGATTGGCTGTTCGAGTAATCTGTCGTAATTGAACTTCAGATGAGTTTAGTCATGATTGTTATAGTATGATTTTGGATACATCGTCAACTTTTCTTGGCAGATGTTTCATAAACATTGTTGGGGTTGAGAACATAAGACTTGATTGAATAGTATGAATGTTGCTGGATCAGGTTGAGTTGTTCAAACACCCCCATCTACTACTATTGCAAATAAGAAATTCCATCTTTAAGCTACCTGGTGGTCGCATTAGACCAGGTGAATCAGGCAAGTGCTTCTTTATGTCCAGTTCGCCAGACCTGACATTGGGAAGGTTAATCATATTCTTGAACCGAGGGCAATTCTTGTTCATTGACACTTATTGGACTTTCCAGATGTTGATGGATTGAAGCGTAAGCTATCAAGGAAGCTTTCTGTAAATGAGTATGAAACTGATTGGAAGGTAATCCATTGCCCTCATGGTTTTAGGTTTCTTCATTGTTGTTTACATGTCTCCCGTGTGTAGGTGGAAGAATGTCTTGGAATGTGGTGGAGGCATGACTTCGAAACTCTGTTGTATCCATACTTACCCCTTGGTGCAAAAATGCCTAAGGTGATTTGATGAAGATAGTTCCTCTTATAGTTACCTTTCTTCCCCAGTCGGTTAATCGGTAGCTCCTTTTGTGGTTTGGATTGCATGCATTCTCAAATTCTCATACCTGTTTCACTGGACAGGAATGCACAAAACTTTACCTTGTCAAGTTACCAGCAAGTCGAAAATTCAATGTACCAAAAAATATGAAATTGGTTGCAGTTCAATTATGCGAGGTTCATGAAAATCAAAAGGTACATTTCTTCAGTTCAGATAGCTTGGTCCTTGTTTGCCACATGTGTTAAGGTGGTAATTGTAGTTGATATTGATGCTGTGTTGTATGCAATAAGTAATTACATTAGATTAAGGAAGTTTGATCTGATCTCTGATGCATTTGGATGTCTGCAGACTTATGCACCAGTAATATCAGGAGTCCCACAGCTGCTGTCAAAGTTCTCCTTGAACATTATCACCAATTAATTTGTGGCTGAATTAACCATATTGTAACAATAGAGAGATCAATATTTGGTGAACATCTCATCTGCCTTGTGTAAATAAATTCTTGACGGAGTGCATGGATGTATTTGAAGCTATAGTCATTGCCTTATGAGCAGATATTCTACTTTAGCCTTTGTAGTAACTTTCGTCCTGTATTGTTTTTCATCTCGTATTTGTGTGTGTTTTTTTTTAATGTAATTGTAGGCTAAGTACACCTTGCACGGCTTATTAAGTCCTCCAAGTTCCAGTCAAAAGCCAGAACCACGGAGGCGGACAGGATGTTTCTGTATTGATTCTGACATACAAGATGTTCCTCTCTTTTGTAGAATCCAATTTAGTTAATATTACGATTAAAAAGAATATTTGTAGCAGTGATGGTTAGAAGTGCCTAACTCACTCTCAAAAGCTAGCTCAAGAGGGGGAGTTTTGTACACTATTATAAATTCTTGAATACCTTCATAGTTGTCCGATGTGAGATTTCTGACACACCCTCCTCAGTCCAGAGCAGGACTGGACATCTGATGGACATATTGGGCAAAGAGATAAAATCGGGCACCGCCCCAAACTGGCTCTAATATCATGTTAGAAGTGTCTAACTCACTTCCAAAAGTTAGCTTAAGAGGGGAAAGTTTGTACACTATTATAAATTTTTGAATGCCTTCATAGTTACACGATGTGGGATTCCTGACAGTGATTATTGTCGTTTGCATTATCTTGAGGTGAGATGAACGCTGATTGCTTTTTCAACCTCTCTTGTGGGCATTGAACGTCAGGAAATAGACCATTGATTTTGGAGTCTTGACTCCTCAAACCCAATATGACAAAAAGTCGAGGCCAAGTTGATACTGGAGATGGAGTTCACCCGAATACCAATCTCTTAATCGAGTAATTTAAACATCTTCATGAATTTTTCCTAGTCCAAACTCTTTGAAACCCATTATACTTTGATTTTTACACAACCTCTTTTGTTATTTAATTACTTTAGTTAATATATCATGGGCAATTGTCGCCTGATTAAAGTATTGGAAGTACCCGGTGCTTCCACTTTCTATTTACAGCTTGCATGTAGAGAAAAAAAAAGGGGAAAAACAAAACAAGTAGACATTCCGGGGTGACGAGTGAGTGGATTGCATCAGTTATTTGTTTAAAAATATTTAATAAAATTAGCCGTTTATGTATAAAATGACTTATAAAGGTGTAATATTAAAAAAGAATTTATAAAGACATGAGTATTGTATTTTATTATGTCTTTAATTATTCTCATAAGAATTTAAATAGAGTAAAAGAAGTTAACATCATCATTTAAAACAAAGGTATCCTATTGGACATTTCTCAATTGTCTGTACAATTTACTCAATCATTTCAATTGTCTTTATGTTATACTTTCAAAGTTAAAGAAGACTTATATAATGGGATGGTAATTCTTTGTATATTTTAACTCAAATTTGGTAAATATTAATTTAACTTCAAAAACTAAATCTCTTTGACTAATTTGTAATAACTTTTGGATATAATAATCTTTTAATTTCTTAATTTTACAATCACGAAAAAAACACTCCTTACAAAAGCATTTTAAAAATCGAATTGAGTTCAATTTACTGACCCATTCAATTGATTATTAAACATAATTACCGGCCGTTTAATACACTCAAATGGTCAAAATTTTTGGATCATCTTGTCTAATACTTTCTAAGTATTATTCTCGTAATTGAAGAAAAGTGATCGGTCAATTATGTAATTGTACATGCCTGATAATTTTAGATGCTCCTTGGACTACAACCCAACGAGAAACAGATAAATTTGCTGAATAACACTATTCCTCACACGTTCCCTTTCACGTAGACTCCTTCTAATGGAACAAAAAACCTGTCCACTCAAGCTTTTGTCAGAGAAGTTTTCATCTTTACCATATCCAAAAGCCTATCGTTTAATGTGATTACTAAAGTTAAAGGTTTCAATGAAGAAGAGACACTCCAATTTTCTTACCACTTTGATCCTGCATGATGATTTTTATTGGTTCCTACAAAATTAACTTTACGTTAATGCATGATTTGATGAGTTGACAAGAGGCAGGAAACAAGACAAAAGGGGAAAATTTTTTGGGAAACATATACACCGGAGATTGTCGCTATTCTTTTTCTGTCACCAACCAAAGATAGCTTTTGTTAGCTAATGCTTCAAAATTGTTAGTCACGAAATAGCATATTTATTTTTTATTAAATAGTGACAGTGATCTATGTAAGCTGTTTACTCATTTTCTAGTTATTTGATTGGTTTTAGCTCAGTTAGTTTTCTTTGACTCTACTAAAGTAGCTGAACGGTTGGTTTTATTTGATACGACAGACAAACTTGCTTGTGCAGAAAGGAAGGTTTGAGGCTAGACCCAAATAGGAAGATAAGAAGAATGGCTAGTATTCGCAATCTGTTAGCTTAGTTGATTCTTCTACGCTCTGACGCCTATAGAACTAACCGGGGAGGACAACTATTTCAAAATGAGTTAAGTTGCTCGATCGTGATCTATATATGCTTCATTTGTGTTTTTTCCTCTGTTCCCAACATATTCAACGTTTCGACCATTACTTGGAAAATTCTTCATTTTTTTTCTCCATAAGTCTTTTGCAGCGACCCTCGCATGCTCCATTGATGACTTTAGTAAGCACCACATAAGCTAAGAGAGACTGTTCCTAGACAGCAATAACGAAGCAACAAGGCTAAGAAACTGTGTTAGTGATCATGAAGAAAGGAACCTTGAACCATACTATGGAGCTCAAGCTTTCTCTTCCTGCTTCTGGTGAAGTCTCCATCCGCAAGTTCCTGTAAAGTTTCCATCTTTCTATCTTCCCTTATCCTCTTGGTTAAACTTAACTATGATTTTCTACGTTCTGAGAGATTTTTGTTGATGGGCTTTCTGCAGGACGCATAGTGGTACGTTTGTGGATGGTGATCTGCGGGTGAATCGTGATGGAGTGCGAATAGTTCCTGAAAGCGAAACAGAAGCTGTAAAGCTCTTTCCTTATCATTTTAGTGCTTTCTGGGGTGATAGTGTTGCGCTGCTTATGATCTGGTCTTGTTGAATTGTTATTTGGTGAAGAATGCTAATTTTCTATTCACGTTTCTTTTACATGTTTGCATTCTTTTGAAGTTAACCACTAGAATTAATCTTCTACGAAATGGTACGTAACACGTAGCATAGGCTCTATTACGTACTCAGGATCATATATAAAAGGATAAAAATGAAAGAATTGCGGAATACTTAGTTTCGGGTCCATTTCGACTTCTGAAGCAGTTTTCAACATCTGAACGAGCTCCGATTCTCTCGGGTCTGTTGGAAAAGTTGTTCACCGTCGTCCGGTTTAGGTCTTTCTATAGTTTGTTCAATCACGAGCTCTCTTAACGGGTCAGAGGACTTTATGCTCGTGAATCATTGAATAACTGTAGGAGACCTTAACCTTTATATAGCTTCCATATCGAGCTTCCCCATCACAAGACCGATATGGACTGGATCTACACTGAAAGGGATCTATTTTTCTCCCGAACTTTGACCCATTAATTTAGATCCTTTATTGGGCCACTTTATTACCCTTATCTGGATTGAATTACGTAACTTAACCGGTAATTTATTGAAAACCAAAAATTACAATTAATAACTGTCCATTTACAAGGAGAAAGACACAATTGCCCTTAAGGGAAAGGGCAAAAATGTTTAACAATCTCTCCCTTGGACAATTATTAATTGCAGTATTTTGTCACGTTCAAAACAGTAAAAATCGGTTAAGTTATGCAACTGTATTGGTACCAATTTTAAAACATATTCAATCCAAAGGTAATGAAAGTCCACCATTCTGTCCTGCAAGGTTTTCGATACTGAAAAATATCAAACACGTGTGTCATATGTGATAAAGGTCCAATGTAATCACAAATATCTAATGCCTCACTAAATGAACGGGAAAATGAAGTGTGGCAAACTATAATAATACCTGTATGATCTAAAATGTATCATCTTCGTTTATAGGTCTCGATTTCTCCAACTTTATGCTAAACTGCAACAGAGAAATCTTGTATTCTCTCACTGGATACTAAACAACATTAGAGAATATATTCTCCAACTGAATGCTAAACTGCATTAGAGAATTTATTTATGAGATCAAAACCTCATATCCCTCTATGTTATATAAAACTTTAAGGATATCCATATGAACTTCATGTGTCTAATGACATAGATGCAAGGTCAATCTTTATGTATGACCTTATAACCTATAAAATGCTTGAGATTAACACAATTCTCAAGACTTTCATATGTATCATGACTATGTACAAAACAGTAATTACTGAGGAGAAAAGAAAATGATCATTTTCATTAACAAATAACCATAATGTCATAATACAATACACAAAATATTAAGGAACAAATACAAGGATCCCTAACTAATGCTATCTAAGGACTTCAACACGCCCATACTGGATACATGTTTGCAGTCCTGATGTGCTTCACTTCAACGTCACCCTTTTGAATCAACTTCTTTATGGTCAAATATTTGACCTCTAAATGCTTAGACCCTGTGATGTTCTTGTTGTTGTTACTAAACAACACTGCAGCAAGATTATCACAGTACAACTGAATGGGTCTAGCTATCGAATCCACCACAGACAACTCAAAAATCAAGTTTATGAGCCAAACCGTCTGTGTAGTAGCTCCGTAACATGCAACAAACTCTGCATGCATGGTCGAGGAAGTTACTAGTGTCTGCTTGACACTCTTCCACGATACCGCACCATCTGCCATCATGAAGATGTATCCTGATGTGGATTTGCGATCATCCGGACACATAGCAAAATCGGAGTCCGTATACCCTGTAAGTATCAGATCGTTGACCTTCCTGTATGTCAATACATAATCTTTGGTACTT
The DNA here is from genome assembly GCA_027563825.1 of Erythroxylum mucronatum. Taxonomy (NCBI): domain Eukaryota; kingdom Viridiplantae; phylum Streptophyta; class Magnoliopsida; order Malpighiales; family Erythroxylaceae; genus Erythroxylum; species Erythroxylum mucronatum. The sequence continues at coordinate 11,345,061 of JAOSBP010000205.1, read as the reverse complement.
TTCAGATATCTCAACACTCGTTTGACTGCATGCCAATGGTCTATACCAAGGTTTGCCTGATATCGACCTAATAGTCCAACGACAAATGCAATGTCCGGTCTAGTGCATACATCAAGCTACCTACTTCACTAGAGTATGGAATATTCCTCATAGCCTCTCTTTCAACTTCATTCTTTGGACACTGTGCCAAAGACAATTTCTCTCCGCGAGAGATAGGTGCTACAACAGGTCTACAATAAGCCATATTAAACTTTTGTAGCACTCGTTCAATGTATGCATTTTGCGAGAGGCTCAATGTGTGTTGAGATCTGTCTCGGTAAACCTGTATACCGAGGACACAAGATGCTTCACCTAAATCTTTCATGTCGAATTGTTTGGCCAAAAGTTGCTTTACTTTATACAACATGGTCAAATCATTCGACGCGAGCAAGATATCATCGACATGCAAAAGTATAAAGATGACTTTGCTCCCCCTGACCTTATAGTATAAGCATTTTTTGACTTTGTTTTCTACAAAGCCAAATGAGGTCAAAACCTCATCAAACTTAAGGTACCACTGGCTGGAAGCTTGCTTCAAACCATATATTGATTTATTCAACTTACAAACCTTTTCAGTTGCATCTTGATCCTGAAAACTTTCAGGTTGCTCCATATAGACCTCCTCATAAAGGTAACTATTCAGGAAAGCGGTTTTAACGTCCATCTGATGTAGTTCCATATCATAATAAGCTACTATTGCCATCATCACTCTAAATGCATCCTTTGAGGATACAGGAGAGAATGTAACATTAAAGTCAATTCCCTCTCTCTGAGAGAATCCTCTGGCAACAAGACGTGCCTTAAACCGCTCAACTTGACCCTGTGTGTCCTTCTTGGTCTTAAATAGCCACTTGCAACTGACAGGCCTGCAATGTTGAGGTAAATCAACAAGCTCCCACACCTTATTATACCTCATAGATTGCATCTCATCCTTCATTGCTTCCCACCACCTATCCTCATGAGGTCCAAAAACGGCTTCTGTAAAAGTCACTGGATCCATAACTTGTCCTATATCATAGTCTTGTTCACCTAGATAGACTATGTAGTCCGATGAGATAGCAAGTTGCCTCTCTCTGGTGGATCTACGCATCTGCATAGGCTTTTGCACCTCAAAAACCTCTTCCTCAATAGGAGTAGGTTCCTGTACCTGCATAGGCACAGTACCTAAGCCATCATCCACCGGAACCGACTGTATAAGAGGTTGTGGATACACAATAACTGTAGTATCTGTCCTACTATCTACTGGAGGATGCGAAGATCCTCCTTCATCGTAGACATCGTGTTCCAGAAAATTGGTCGTATGTGACTCCACTATTCTGGCTCCTCCTTCTCTACAAAAAAATCTGTAACCCTTAAAGTGATAAGGATAACCAACTAGATAGCAACGAGTCGAACGAGATTGTAACTTACTTTCATGAGGATTGTACAATCTTATCTCAGCAGGGCAGCCCCACACACAAAAGTGTACAAGACTTGGTTTCCTTCCAACCCAAAGTTCAAAAGGCGTCTTCAATACTGACTTGCTCGAGACCCTGTTCAAAATGTATAATGCTGTCTTGATGGCTTCACCCCAAAGATATTCGGGTAGGTTAGTCCTGCTATGCATTGACCTCATCATGTCCTTCAGGGTGCGATTATGCCTTTCGGCCACACCATTTTGCTCAGGACTACCTGGCATAGTGAACTGAGCCACTATTCTTGCCGATTCGAAATACTTGGCAAACGGGCCTTTTTCTTGTCTTGCAACTTCATGTCTACCATAGTATTCCCCTCCTCTATCAGATCTGACAATCTTTATTGATTTTCTCAACTGGTTCTCAACTTCAGTCTTAAAGATCTTGAACTTATCAAGAACTTCAGACTTCTCTTTAAGCAAGAACACAT
>JAOSBP010000205.1:11311353-11343038 GCA_027563825.1 Erythroxylum mucronatum | reverse complement strand
GCATTATTGTTGACTGAGAAGGTGACTGAAAAATAAAAAGACAATGTTAAAACAGTATACATGCAGGATAACAACGATACTCAAAGCATTAAAGTATCTCTACTGAGAATCTAACTACACATATTATGAAACACCTTTGGGCTAAATACATATATATGCAATCAGAGTCCCACATAAAAGCGATCAGAGTACAAACCATCAACTCTCATGATACTACCACCTTTGGGCGAATAGACCATTTAAGCAATGGCTTTCCTCCATTAAATGCCTTTATGACCATCTCAAAACATTATGTAAAGTCAACACCTTTGGGCAGAATAACCAAACATAAGGTCAGAGACATCCCCAAACATGTTAGCAGATCAATCCAAAATATTGATTTGAAAGGCCACTTTGGTGATTGCATTCTCATCAGTACCTTAGAAAGTCCACACACACAAGGGATACAACTTTATGTCATCCTCACACTCTACATGGGCATAGTGTATGTAAAAAACAGTCATAAATGAAGAAACCAGATTCGCAATCAATTAATCACATATCCACACTGAAAACATTGTCTTTAAACTTTATTTGAGAATTTGAAAAAACAAAAATCTCAATAAAGTTGTTTATCGTACTTTCCGATACCGAATGTACTGCACGAGACATATAAACCTTAAGTGTCTCCCTCATGTGCCGTTTGAAGTCCGAATACACTCAAAAATAGCTTTGATAAGTTTTAAAACTTTTCGTGAACAAAATTACCAACGTAATAAATTCAAAAAAATTTAAAAACTACTTTAAAAATTTTTTCGAACCCGAAAACTGACCTAAAAGGACCCGGGGAACCTTTAAGGGAATTTTAAAAATTTTCCTTTCTTTTTGGGTGGTACTGTAGCAAAAGGTCGTACGGCTGACGTCAGCCGCTGATGCACCCGCCCACCCTACTGCTCGCTAACACGTGCAGCAACGGTCTGGCGCGTGTTGAACAAGCGCCAACCACACGCAAAAGCAAGTTTACTATGCGGCGCGTGCATCTGACGCGCCGACACGTGTCCCAAATCCGACGGGCCACGTGTCGCACCGGATGCAGCGCGTGTGATGCACGCGCCCGCAGACCGAAGCCCGTGGGAGCGCACGCGCCAATCACGTCTCGCTAAGTGGCACCAGTCAGGGGAGGACAAGTGTGCACGCGCCTCGCGCGCCAACAACGTCGGGCGCATGCAACTGACATTGCTTGGAGGGCAATTTTCGGGGACCCCGAAGTCAGATTTTCGCCCCGTTTGGCCCGTTTTTGACCCGTTTCTCATAGCTAACCATATGTAAATTACTTTTATGCAATTAATCACGCAAAAAAGATGAAAAACGAATCAAAAAATGAAGAAAATTGTAAAGAATGGAAACTGAAAAACCTTCGTTTTCCGTCAACCTGATCACGTAACCGCTCTGATACCACTCGTAACACGTAACGTAGGCCCTATTACGTACCTAAGATCATACATGAAAGGGTAAAAACGAAGGAATTGCGGAATACCTGGTTTCGGGTCCATTCCGACTTCCGAAGCAGTTTTTGACATCCAAATGAGCTCCGATTCTCCCGATCCTATTGGGAAAGTTGTTCACTGTCGTCCGGTTTAGGCTTTTCTATAGTTTGATCAATCACGAGCTCTCTTAACGAGTCAGAGAACTTTATGCTCGTGAATCACTGAGTAACTGCAGGAGACCTTAACCTTTATATAACTTCCATATCGGGCTTCCCCATCACAAGGCCGATATGGACCGGGTCCACACTAAAAGGGATCCATTTTCCTCCTGAACTTCGACCCATTAATTTAGATCCTTTATTGGGTCACTTTATTACCCTTATCTGGATTGAATTACGTAACTTAACCGGTAATTTATTGAAAACCAAAAATTACAATTAATAACTGTCCATTTACAAGGAGAAATACACAATTGCCCTTAAGGGAAAGGGCAAAAATGTCTAACATGGTATTCGAGATAGAAATCAAAATTGTTTTGCCCATTTGTAAAGAGATCCGGTTATTAGGCTGGTGGCTTGACTTTGTTATACTTTTGTGAGATTGAACCTTCCTTGCGATGATCGGTATTAGTTTTTCTAAATCCAAAACTCAAATTATCAAGTATTATATGTTAGAATTATGTAGACTAATATAATCGCAACATTAATTCCATATGGTAGTACCCTAATAACTATATGTTGACCTAGTAATCGAATTGTCTAATGTATGTTTAATAACTATAATGGGATAGTTAATAATTTACTAATTACATTTGAGACATATGGTAATACCCTAATAACTATATATTAACCCATTAAACTATAGTTCATAACATCATTGAAATGACACAATTACTCTTTTTTTTACTTCTTAGGGTAGAACATGTTATAAGATATAATATACGGTGAGATTGTGTATATACGGTGTGTTGGGTGTTGGGTGTGAAAGATAATATATTGGGTCTTCTACCGTTAGCTCTCTATTGCACAAAGTGGTCTTGTTGTTTTGATAGGTTGTGGTAAAAGATGGGAGAGAATCCACCAAGACTCTATACCAAACATTGGAGGTATTTCTTTCTCGTAATGTTGTTATGATCTAAATAAAATGAGATCTTGGTTTAGTGATGTTGATGAATGCATCGGTGAATGAAGCATTATATAGCGGATAGCCTATTTTCCATTCGTAATTGGAATGTAGCGTGACTTTTGGTTTCAACAGGGATTGTTGTATGTTATATTTTCAGATGATATCCTCTTACGAATTTCCTTTTTTCAGCCACCTCCTATTCAGCCAACAGACGAGCAGTTGACTTTAGCAGACATAGACACGATTAAGGTTATTGGGAAAGGAACTGGTGGGATTGTTCAATTGGTGCAGCATAAATGGACTGGCCAGTTTTTTGCACTAAAGGTATTGTGTAATTCAGCATGAACATTGTGTTACTCGCATATTTTCATTTCATCTGTCAGTTACTTCACATAGTATGAGGTTATGTCCCGTGGTTGCTTTCAACCTTTGAGCATCCATATCGCCCTATTTCTCTTTATTAGCTGATGCTTAAAAATATGATATCTAATTCAGTAGCATTGATTTGAAGTATATGTGCTCTCACGTTTGAAATGCGTTCACAATATTTGAAGCACAAATTTGTTCTTTCATCTGTCAACTTGTACTTCCAGACCTTCATACATCATTTGGCTTTGGTGCCACTCGTTGCAACTGGATTGAAAGTCTATGTTTTATTTAATGTCTAAGTTGATTTTCATTGTCAATATGTGAGAATGAAGATCAATATGTCCTGGAAATAAGTTGAGATTAGTATTTGGTTAATTCAAGCAACCTTTTGTTTGCATATTTTGATATATAGATTACTGGTAGAATCAAACATTGAAGCAAGAGATGTCAAACAGCTTCTGAGCTTTGATTATAAATTTAATATTTGTTTTGAGCTGGGAATGTCTTTCAGAACCCTCTTCTCCAACTACATCTCTCAGCCCTATCTCTTCTCGTTAGTAATACTTCTTATTGACCTTCTTCAAACGATATATCATGTCCAATATATGGTGCACTTGTGGTTTCACTTTTATCTTTACAAAATATATTGGCTATGTTTTCTACTTTTTCATTCGTATCTGGTCTGGAGTGTCATCAATTTCGCATCCTTGCTTCTGTTCAGGTTATACGGTTGAATGTTGAAGAGTATGCTAGGCGGGGAATTGCACGGGAATTGAAAATCAATCAATCATCACAATCCCCATATATTGTAACGTGTTACCAGTCTTTCTACATCAATGGCACCATTTCAATTATCTTAGAATATATGGATGGTGGATCTATGGCAGATTTTCTTAGAAAAGTTGGAACAGTTCCAGAGCCATACCTTGCCGCCATATATAAACAGGTGGAAAACATGGACAATCAACTTACTCGTTTCGTTGCAGATTCAAGTTTAATTTCTTTACTCCCTCGTTGCTACACAGGTGCTCAAGGGGCTGTTGTATCTTCATCATGAGAAACACATTATCCACAGAGACTTAAAACCTTCAAATTTGTTGATAAATCACAGAGGAGAAGTCAAGATCACAGACTTTGGCGTAAGTGCAATGCTACCAAGCACCACGGGGCAGGCTAACACTTTTGTTGGCACACGTAATTACATGTCTGTAAGTACCAAGTGACTCAAACAAGTGGTGTTAATAACAACTTTGTACACAAAAGCCTTTAAACGGAAGAACAGCAAAAGCTGTTAGAAGTTACCCCCATATTTTAACTGTAAGGTGTCAACTGGTGTTGATGTAAGTTTTTCTCATATACTTCACACATTTCTTCAACAACAAAAGTTGCGAAAATCTAATCGTATTTGAACTGTAAGGTGCTCATTTCGATTGGTTATATTTTTGTAGCCTGAGAGAATTACTGGGGGAAGTCATGGTTATAAAAGTGATATTTGGAGCTTGGGGTTGGTATTGCTAGAGTCTGCAACTGGCTTGTTTCCGTATTCGCCTCCACAACAAGATGAGGGCTGGCATAGTGTCTATGACATTATAGACGCCATTGTTGAGAAACCACCACCTTCTGCACCTTCTGATCAATTTTCCCCCGAGTTTTGTTCATTCATATCTGCATGGTAAGTGTTGAACTTCCATACAGGATCACTCAAGATTTAAGTTTTTCCTTTGTTTTGTAAGAAGGCGATTCTTATTTTCCACCGAGTCTTGTTCATTCATATCCCTATGGTAAGTGTTGAACTTCCGCACAGGGTCACTCAAAATGTATATTTCTTCTTTTTTTTAGTACAAGGGGAGTCTTATGCTTTTTTTGTAATGTGGATAAGTTCAGTCAAGATGTGACCTCCATGGACCGTTACTGTTCTACTGTTTTTAGCTTCTCTTGTTCATCCTTCATAGAAGTGCCAATTTTACTAAGAAGTTTGTAAAAATTGCTATTCTTTTTATTCTGCCTACATACATGCATTTATGTGGGAATTAGAACTACTATTATGTAGATACACGTGGAGTTTTATGTGTGTCTTTCCACATTGACAGATATATTCTCTCTGAGACTTTCCTTGTTTCTTGTACAAGTTCAGTTCATTGCATCACAAACTTCTAAAACTCTCTCCATGTATCAGTTAATAAGCAATTTCTGTTTGATCTGAAAAGAAGTAATTCTTTCAATGAATATGGTTGTTTGATATCAATAATTCCATTCTGCATTTCACTGTCATTTTCAGCCTGCAGAAAGAACCTAAGGATAGACAGTCAGCAATTGAACTAATGGTATATGAAATTTCTACGCTCATTTTTCTCTTTATTGTCTTACTCAAAGATGTGCATAAGTACGCAGTTCTGAATTCTTTCTTCTTTCCTATCTCTACATCAGCCACATCCTTTCATGAGCATGTATGAGGAGGACCATCATGTGGATCTCTCTGCCTACTTCACAAATGCTGCGTCTCCACTGACAACTTTTTGAAACTATCATGCAAGTCCTTTTACCTTTATTTAAAGTTTCTTGCCATTCATTGTTCCATAGTATTGTTGGAAAAGGGGACCCAATTACACAAACAATAAGCGGAAACAAACTTAACCTTTCCCAAATTGTGTAGTTAGATGGGAAATTGATACCAACCAAAATTATAGCAGTATGATGCAAATATAATCAGCCCAAACAATACAAAGAACATATGGATTACGTGAAAAAAACCTCAATGTGGGGAAAAATCACGGGACCATTAATAAACGGTACCAAAACTTCCATTATCAACAATAATCAAATGGGTACAACAAATTGTTCTTCCCTAGCTTAACTAGAGGTAAACACAACCACCAAGGAAGCTCCTTGGCTTCTAGGGAGTTTTCTAAATACTTAAATGTCTAACAGCATTGGCCAATAATTTAATGGTTTAAGTCCTGTCTTACATGGCCATATTTCTGCTAAAACCCTTCTTCCTCCTCCCACAGCCTTGGAAAAAATTAAAAAAAATAAAAATAAAATCTTTGACAATCTTCATCGGAACTCTTGTTAGGTGCAGTTAGCACAAAATATGTGGACTTCATATTTTGTTTCCTTGTGTTCCTTTTCTAAATTTCAGAATAGCATAGTCTGATTTCTGTCCCAGGGGCCTTATGTCTTCACTGCTAGAATAAGGTTCATGATCTCAATCTTTTGCTTTTCCAGATACTTTGTTTATCATTAATAAATCTTTCAAAAACACTTTATACTAAAAACTCTACTGCACATCATTGCTTTAGATAGCCATAAAGATCCGTTCTGCAATAACAACAATTCTTTTCGAGGCATCTTTATAACTAGAAACTTCAATGTTAATAAGACCACCATGTGATCCTTGAAATATTCTGCATGATCTGTTGCCCAAGGGACTTGTGAATTTGACCTGAAAAGTGCTGATTTTCCTTTTACGTATGCATATGAATTCGCTACCTTCTAATAATCAGAAAAGAGTTCTAGGAGATTTCTCGTGCGATTTTGGAGACACCTGAAGATAAGTTTATTTGCTGCCACTGTAACAGAATGGAATGTACATTATTACAATGAGCAGCCCACGGCGTATAAATCATCAGTCACTAACAAAACATTCAACTGCCTAAAGGTTTGTGCATGAGGGACACTTAGCTGAAGATAAGAGCTTGCGGATGTTTAGGCAGGTATTAATAGTCTCACTCTTACATACTTCAAGGGTTATAGCTTTCCTATGTAACATACTAGATTTAGAGATCTCGGAATTTTCAAGCTCTGTCTATAGTGGAATACTGTATCTATCATCATCGTTCTGCAAATATTTTTCCAAGCACATGAACTTTTAGTGAAGGTGGTCCCAGTTCCACCACAAAATTTGAACAGTCCGGGGATCCTTTCTCTACTCGGCTCATATGAGCTTCCTTGCTTGGAGTTGTGATGATTTGAGATCATAATGGCTTTGCAATTGATTACTTGTCACTTCTTAATTGATGAAAATTACTAGGAAGAACAAACTCATACTACAGAACAAGAAAAGATAAATACTAATCAACATTATGAAATATTCAGGATTCAGTACGTTAAGAAGTTTACCCTGTTTTGCTATGAAATGAGAATTTCAAAAATCTCAGGGGAGTTGAACCAGCATGCATTATGTGCTTATATACCTAGAACTTGGAATTTCAAAACGTCCATTAGACAGGTTTTGAACGCAGATCAGATGCAGGTGAAGAGTTTTCAAATTTGAGAAGAAAGATAAGGCAGGACATTGCAAATATTTTTCAGTATACAAAACTATTGGGTATCACCATTAAAGAACAGATTGAAACTGATGATGCAGGTGGTACAGAGGTTTTGGTTACACAGCTAGAGGAATGTAGTAGAGCAGTTTTTTAGGTCTTCTTTAATAAACTTAGAAATTTCCAACCTATGGGGTAAACATGATATTACAGTTAGGTGTTCCTCTTGAATTTCCTATGAGCTTTCAAGTTCACTATCAAAACAGTAATGTTGTCTTTACTTCCCCTTTGGAGGGCAAGCCTTGACAGGAATTCAGCTGCTGCTTGAGCAGCAGGATCAACTCCTTCATCCCTTTCAATTGGCATGGCCTCGCCATTCTTTTTATGCCAGAGAAGGATTCTTCTTCGAGCAATTTCACAGGCCTCCTCGTTTGTTATGACATCCCACAGACCATCACTTGCTAGGATTAGGCACTCATCTTCTATTGCTCTAGAAACAATAGTCACTTCTGGATCAGGGATAATCCATGGTTTCAAGTATCTATCCCCTGAGTTCCATAAACAGAAAAATTGAAACAGATTCAGTAACCAAGTCTTGGACTAGACCTGAAATCTACTTGTGAATTTAACCGAATTATGCAGATGCCACTGTTGATGCAAAAACAAAAAAAATCCATATTTGATGCTGCGTTAACAATTGAAAGTCAAAAAGCGAGTAGGCATACCAATTGACCTTGACATTGCAAGAACACCAAAAACACGAGAGCCATTCCACTGTATGACCCTGCCTCCCGCAGCCTCTATCCTTGCATATTCGTCTTCTCTGTCTGGCTGTAAGAAAAATAGAGGTGTTTAGGAGGCAAATGTCCTTCAATATGTCAAGAGGAACCTGGTATAGATTAAAACTGAAAGGACCAGAAGTTACTTTGTGATCTACTGACAATGGCATAGCCATTTTGCCCCTATACAATACGGCTCTTGAATCACCACAATTTGCAACTATTATATGAGTTGAACATACTATCGCAACAACTGCTGTAGAACCGACAGTTTCAGGTGCAATAGGTTCAGAATGAGACTCAGGATCACTGCTATTGCTTTCCGTAGTGCCTCTGCGAGATCCACCGACCTCAGAATCAACTTTAAGAAAACAATTTGAGAAGGCTTTCTTCCACTGCTCCTGCCAACAGTCCTTGATGCCTTCATCGCACAAACATGATCTGACAAGTTCTATCTGGTCAGCCAAAGCCAAATGGAGACACTGGCTGCAGTAATTAGAAACCTAACGGAAACAAATCAATATTGATGAGATTTTATTTTCTCCTCAAATTAAGAAAAAAAGAACAAGTTTGAATCAACGTGCCTGAGAGCCACCGTGTCCATCATAAACACCAAAGAAGTGAGCAGTCAAGTTAGTTGCATTCCGATTCATTCCATTCATATCGTTGTCAACCATTAGCATTCGGGTCGGTATTTGCAGAAACCGAGGAACAGCAGCAACGGCATCTTCCATCTTCGGTCTCCTTCCACGTATGGATATGAATCCCCAAAGCGGTATGCCGTCCAATTCAAGGGCCAGACTACCTGTTCTATTTATCTTGTCTTGCAGCACATCAGGAGTTAAGGAACAAGCTTTTGGATCAGACCCATATCCATTTTCAACTTCAAAATCCGCTGTTACGGAGCTTAGACCTTCCATAGGCTCCAAATTACCATTTGGTTCTGTCACATACGATCTGACAATCTTTCCACAGTCAACTACGCAACTTTTGGCATCCAATGGAGCTGTTAAGTTTTTATCATTATCCTCAGCATCCAAAACCAAAGCTTGCTTGCCTCGAGCACTGCCACTCCCACCATCTGCACTCTGCGAAGGTCCATCCTCAGGTAAGTGTTCATGCTCTGAAGATGCTAGTTGATCATCCTTGCTAGGCATATTATAGGTTTTCCCAGAAGTCAAACTATTGTTACTTTCTATTGCAATGTTTGTCGAAGGTGCTATTCTTTCCTTCCCGTCATCTGCAACAGTTTGTTCATAGCATCCATTTCTGCCAGGAGACGAATCGCAAGGCATATTTGGCTTTCTTTGGGGTTTAGACAAGAAGGTTGTGCCATCGTTTATACACTTTAGCCCAGAAATTTCGATGTTAGCTGTTCCTGCAGACATGCTACAAACAGTTTTGCCTATACTAAACGGAACATGAACCCTTGCAGACACCTCCTCCATTGAATTCATTTGACTTCGCAACATCAATCTTAATTTTGGAACACCCTAATCGCTCAAACTCAAGCAAAGTGGAGAGGAAAAATAGTTGGTTGAAAGGACTCCAGAACTCTATTGATTTAAGACCACATTACATGATTAGACAAACAATCAAACACAATATATACTGCAACTAAACGCTAGAAATAGATGCCTCCAGAAACAATCGAATCTCTATAACTGGACTCTTCCGTGTATCTTAAACCATAAGCTAGAGAAAAAGAGAACAAAGAGCCAAAATCTTCTTTTCTACCTACCAATCAAACTTGTGATCCGTTTCATATGTTGTAGGCAAAAGAAGTAAGTGAATCAAAGGAAAAAAGAAAAAAAAAACAAGGATGAATATGATATGAGAATCAGCAAAGGCAAAAGAAAAAGTAATTAAATGGTGACATGTGTTAGAGTTATGTTTGACAGTTATGTTAGTTAGCTTGGAACCTACTGTATAAATACCTCTCTATTCGATTATAATGATATAGATTTTTACCCTCTGTATTTTCGGTTATTCTAATATGGTATCAGAGCATCTGTTTCCGCTTCTCTAAACTTCTTTGGGTTCTGTCTACGATATCCAGTTTTTCTTGTTTTTCCGTCCAAGAAAAAATATCGTTTCTTTATCTCCTTTCTTTACGCTAAGAGTGTTCGTATAGTATGGCTAGCTTCAATGCTTAGAGTGCAGCTTCTAGTTCATCGTCCAAACCAGAAGAGAATCCGTCCAGTCCGTATTTTCTTCATGTTAATGAGAATTTGACGTTGGTTCTTGTATCTTCGGTTCTCACAGGACCGAATTATCACCAATGGCAGAGAGCTATGAAGATGTCGCTTCTGTCTAAGAATAAGCTTAGTTTTGTGGATGGTTCGATCATACAGCCATCACGTTCAGATCCTCTATTCGTTCCATGGGAACGTTGTAACAACTTGGTAATTTCTTGGCTTATTCACTCTGTTTCTGCTTCTATCTGTTGGAATTTTAAAGATAAAGAAGATAAATAAGATAGGATAAGATAAAGTTTAAACAATACGTAACACTCTCATACTTTTATTATTAAACTTGGTTGCCTTATATAGACAAAATACAAATAACTAAAATAGATTTTTTAACCACCAAATCTAGCTTATAAGATAAGATTAAAGATAATCTAAGACTTATTCTAAGATCTAAGACCTATTCTAAACGAATCTAAACAACTCTAAAATTTGAATTAATAAAATTTGAATTAATTCTCAACATTTCCTCTTAATTCAAATTTTCTGGATAGAGCACATCTCTCATAATCTTCAAAATATTATGTGAAGCACTTCTTTTCACCAAATTTTCGTTGATGCCCTTTTCATCAACATGCAATGATTATGTGAAGCACTTCTTTTCACCAACTTCCTGTTGATGCCCTTCTCATCAACCTGCAATTATTGGAGCACATCTCTCTAAACACATCTTGGTGCACTTCTCACCAACAGAGCTAAAAAAGATTTTCTTCTTCAGTCACTTCAACCACATTTGCATGTTCTTCCTTTTTAGATTTGTAATTCTTTTGCAGATAACCAAATTTTTTGCAGTTATAGCATTGAGGTTTTCCTTTGTGCCTACAATCTTTCTCTTCATGTCCAAACTTCTCACAATGGCCACATTGAGGAATGTTTCCTATCTTCTTTGATGAAAGAAGCTTTGCTAGATAAGCTTCCTCTACCATCTTTTCACTTTCTTGGTTTCTCATTGCTCTTCTTTGCTCCTGAGCCTGCAAAGAATTAATCAATTCTGGTAAAGTTATTTGACTTATATCTTTTGAATCTTCAAGAGATGAAATTTTATACTCAAATCTTTCAGGCAAACTTATAAGCATTTTCTCTACAATATTGCTATCAGGTAAATCTTCTCCCAGCAGTCGAATTTTGTTCACCATATTTATCAGTCGATCAGAATATTCTTATATGGTCTCCATTTCTTTCATTCTCAAAGTCCCAAAATCTCTTTTGAGATTTAAGATTTGTATCCTTCTTGTTATTTCATTTCCTTGATATAATTCTTTCAGCATATCCCAAGCTTCCTTAGCTGTTTCACAAGTCGTTATTCTTGTGAAAATTACTTCTGAGATCGCAGAATGAATTATAGATAAAGCTTTTGGAGCTTTTGCTTCTTCTTCTTCATGAGCCCTTATCTGATTGAGTGTTGGATTGTTTCCCAAAGGTAGTAATTCCCTTTCACTTTTTACCTGCTGCCACAAACTAAGACCTTTTAAATGAGCTTTCATCTTAACAACCCATACTAGATAATTTTCACCATTGAAACTTAGAGGTGAGATAAATTTTGAATTGTTGGCAGCCATGGCAACTCTATCTTTGTATTTTCTCACTCAATCTCATAGTCCCTCCAGAATCTAAAGCTCTGATACCATGCTGGAATTTTAAAGATAAAGAAGATAAATAAGATATGATAAGATAAAATTTAAACAATACGTAACATTCCTATACTTTTATTATTAAACTTGGATGTCTTATATAGACAAAATACAAACAACTAAAATAGATTTTTCAACCACCAAATCTAGCTTATAAGATAAGATTAAAGATAATCTAAGACTTATTCTAAGATAATCTAAGACCTATTCTAAAGGAATTTTAACAACTATAACATTTTTGAATTAATTCTCAACACTAGCTGCTAAAAAGAGATGGACTACTTAGCAAACCATTGCCTTGATACTTGCTTAAGGCCATAAAAGGATTTTTAAAGTTTACAGACCTTGTTATGATGAATATCTATACCCTCGAAATTGAATATATCTATCAACTTCCCTACTAACAGCCATTGTTTTGCTCATTGAAGGGAACTGAAGAACACATATAGTATGTGTAAACAAAATGTTTGAGGAAAGTTGTTTTGTTAACTTATTGGCTGAAAGGAAATTAAACTGAAAATTGGGGATAACTTGACATTAGCAATGTGTTTAATCGGGCTTTTCTACTATTAGGTGTAGTAATAGTGCAATGACGTGAAATAGGTTTATAAGTATAAAAAATGTCAAGAGTTGGGGTAATATGATCGGTAGCTCTATTATCAATTATCCTTTTCATATTAGGCTTAGAAAATGAGAGACATAAGCAATTACATGCCATTATAGTAGAGGACGCAAGACAATCGAAGGAAGAGACCTCTAAATTGTGATGAGACAATAATGCCAGGAGCTGTTGATATTGTTCAACAATGATAGAAGGAATAACATCAGAAACTCCATTAGTTTGAGCATTAAAAGTGCCATCAAAATCACAAATGTTAGTTGGAATATCAGAACGACCCATAGTAGCAACCAACCTTTTATTTCTAGCATTTCTTAGTTCAAGATGAAGTTTAAAGCAATGCCCATAGAATGTCCAGGAATCTTACAACATGTGCAAAAATAATTGTTTCTTTTACTGCAATTGTTCCTTTAAGTAACAGGGCCAAAATTTTCCAAAATTATTGAAGAATCTCTATAACTTCTATTGTGAAGCTAAGGCCAACAAGTCAAAATTAAGTGGACCAGTAGCAGTATTATAAATCTCTCTTTGTTGTTCCTCTTGCAACACATAAGCTTGACTGACAAATGGGAGAGGTGTCATAATGAGAATATTACTTCTAATCACTTTGTAATCATCATTTAGGCCTATATGAAATCACATAACCTCTAATCATGAATAGTCTTATTGAAAACTTGGCCAAGACCACAAGTACTAAAGGGAATGTTCACCAAAGAAGAATATTCATCCCATAGGTTTTTAAGTTTGGTAAAATATGAGGCCACAAAGAGAGTACCTTGGTTAAGTATACAAGTCTCTTTTTGTACTTGATAAATCTTAGTCCCAACAGAATGACTATACATGATCTCCAATTCTTTCCATATCTCTGTTGCAGTAAATCAATACAACAAAGTATCGACAATTTCTTCATCTACCGAATGTAAAATCCAAGAGATTATCATATTTTTGCATCTTTCCCATTGCACATACAGAGGCGATTAATCATCTGGTTTATGATGTTTTCCATTAACGAAGCCAAGTTTGTTGTGAGCAGAAAAAGCAACTTTATAATATAGCATCTAATTGGTAAATTTGTCACCAGTAAGAAGTTTTGTTGAAAGCCTAAAGTTTGAATGATCAAAATGGTTATATAGAACTCATAAGTAGGATCAGTGGCAAATGAATTAAAAAAGTCTTGATTTAGGACGTGATTGGAATGTAAAAATCAAAATACTTGTTGAGGCAAAACACCTAACAATGAGAGTGTAAACGAAATGGTGCTGAATTTGCAGACATTATGTAAAGTTAGACAAATTGATGAAACAAAATAATTAAACAATGTGAAAATCCAATTGATCTCAATCAGGCTTTAACCACGTTGCATTTTGTAACTTAATATTTAGACCTTTATAAATAGCATAAATGGCAGAATGTTAAACATAGAAAAAGATATAAGAAAGGCTTGTATCTTATTGGCTCTTCTTTGTACATGCTTATGTACAAAAGAATAAAAGGAATATATTCATTTAGTTAGCTAAAAATAATTAGTTAAATAGTTATAACAAACTTGTTCATGTGACAGGAAGTTTTCTCTAACAGTGAGCTACCTGAGCAGCTGAAAAAGGATGAGTAAGAGGGACAAAATGACTACACTTCTTAGGCGATCAACCACTATCATGATTACCATATACCCTTCTAACTTGGACAATTCCTCAATAAGTTTTAAACTAACATCATTCCATACTTACTCTAGTATTACCAATATTTGAAGCTTTCCTGGGCTTGCAATTGGCTCATATTTATTACTCTAACATATTACATAATGAAAAATAAAATCCCTAATATGACTTTGCATTTTTCTTTAGAAAAAATACAACTAGATGCGTTTATAAGTTCTCACAATTTAAAGTTTCCTCCAGTGGTTGAACTATGGAAAACAAAAACATTAGAAGTGTGTAAAACTAAATCATTACCTACAACCAATCTTCCTTTCTATTATAAAAGTGTCATTTACCTAAGCATAAGATGAATCGAGATAAGTTCCCTACTTCACTTATTAAATAATTAATTCTAATCCACTATCCTTCTCCCAACTCTATTGAATTTGAGATAGTAAATCATGATAAATACTAGTCAGGAGCAAAGGATATAACTTAAGGCTATGTTTGGTTGGACGTAAGGTTTTTAATGGAATGAAATAAAATGATTTATAATATAACGGAATTTAAATGGATGTAATATTAGAAAATTATTTGGGAGGGATAAAAGGGTCCATAATGTAATACAGTGAAATGATGTTTGGAAGAAGGGTTCATAATGTAATATAGTGAAATGTTGTTTATCATTTTACATTTCATCCTAAACCCCCCAAATCGAAGGTAACTTATTTTTATTGTGTAGAATGGAATATGATGTAATGTGAAACTCTCCCCTTCTATCCTATTAAAGTCCATTTCATTATAAACTTTCATCCCAAACGATGGAATAATATTACATTACATTCCATTCCATTAATAACCATCCAACCAAACATAGCCTAACACTAGAAAAAACATCATCGACTTTATTTTCTACATCCTTCTTATAATTCATTTCAAAGTCAAAACCTAGGAGTTTAGGTAGCCATATCTATTGGAATGGAGTCAATATTTTATACTCCAATAAATATCTTAAGCTCTTGTGATCAGTTTGAATGATAAAATACCTCCCTGTGATATAGTGGAACCATTGCTTGATGGCCAAAACCAATGTCAACAACTCTTTCTTATATATGGAAAGATGAAGATATTTGTGAGATAGAATTTTGTTGACATATTCCAATAAGTGGCCATCTTGCATAAGAACAACTATTACACCTTCCACAACTATTATACCTTCCCCTCAAGCATCAACATCAATCACCATAAGTTTATCAAAATTAGGGAGAGGACTAATAAAGGAACTCATCAATGCCTTTCTGAGTGCTTTAAAAGCAACTTCACCCTTATTATACCCACATAAATGTTGTTATGCCTCGAATCTTTGTTTAATTTTCTCAATTACTATTCTATCCCATTAATTTATATTTTTCCATACAGTATGCTTTTTCTTGTTATTTTCATTCTTGAACTTTAATTTTTAAGTATTTTACATTTTGGTACTTATAAGAGGAACTTTTTACTTTTGTTAGAATCATTTTAATGAGGAGATATTTTGTGAATAATTGATGGAGATTTGAGGATAAATTTTTTGACCTAAAATTTTGTTAAAATATTAAGAATAATTAATGTTAGTGAACAAATTAGAGAAAATTGTGTTGGAGGAAAAAATAAATTGCATTTATTAGAAGAAAATTATTTTGAGATAATTAATGTTCCAATAAGTGATAAAATATATGAAAATATAATAGAAAAATAAAAGGTGGATGGGCAAATAAGGACATAGACTCATATAAGTAGAATAAGGCTTATTAAAGGCATGGTTGAGATTTTGCACTTTGGGATACGACTGAAATTTTTAAAATTTTGGTCAACTAGAGTTTGAAGAGGGAAAAAAAAGAAGGATTTCTGTAGCAAAGAGGCTAACATCTTTGGTGAAAGATAGGAGATATTTTCCTAGAGAAAGAAGAAGGAAGAGGCTTGAAGAAAGAGAAGGTTTGATTTCTATCAAACAGGTGAGTGAGATTGCATCTCTTCCTAAATTTTGTTAAATTGAAATCTTGTATGTTGATTTGAGCAAACTTTTGTGGGATTTTCATGGCTCTTTATATGTATTCTAAATGGTTGTGAAAAGGTTTAAGGAAATATGATTTAATTTATGAGATATAGGTTAATAAGTATAACTGTTTTGTTTTCGACGTAAATGTCTGAGCTATTTTATTCTAATTATTTCATGTAAAGACTTGTATATTTGACAAAATACAAACATAAAAGTTGTGGATATATATAGTTTATTATTATAAAACCGAAAGTGCCCAAATATTACATGTCAAGAGATATGGTCAAATTTTAGAAATTAGTCTATCTAGCAAGACTAAAGTTGAGTCTAGGATTGTACTTATGACTTAAGGGCATAGAGAACTAATTTAGAAGTTGGTTAAAACATGAAAGTTGTAGTTTTAGATTTTGTATATTTTTTGAAAAAATTGTTAGGGTAAATTTGTAACAATTTGGTAGATATAACTGATTTACGATAGATTGTTCATGTTGTTCTGACATCATATGAGTTCTGTCATTAGAAACTAATTTTAGAGATGTAGAAATTGAATTTAGGAAGGTGTTTAATCTAAAAATTATATATATGTTTAACTACAAGTGTATAAAATTTTATAAATTAGATTTAAATGATTTTCAAGTTATTATAGTTGATAATTTGTTACTCCATGAGTATTTTTTGTGATTGTGGTGAGTCATTGTGGATTTCCTATGAAAAGTTGTTTTAAAATTTTATGACATATGCTTTGAACTTATTGCTAGAGTGAAAATTTGCTTACTTGATTAAAGATGTTTAGTGAAGTGAGAAAATGAATTCCCTTTGAAACAAGATAATAATAAATAGATTAATTAAATAAAAATGAATGAAATACCTAAGTGAGGTGACATGCAAAATTTCCTTAGAAAAGACCTACGTGAGATGGCTTAGGCAAAAGACCTAAGTGAGGTAGCTAACAAAAATTTCCTTAAACAAAGGCCTAAATAGGTTGGTTTAGGTAAAATACCTAAGTGAGGTGGCTTAGGCAATAAAATAGGGATCCTTAAATTAAAGAGTTAACATAAATGAATAAAAGTTGATGAAGGACATGTGTAATAAAATTGAGCTAGATGTGTGCTTTATGCTTGAGATGGTATTGTTTGTTCAAGGAAATGATATCTTATTAAGTGGTTAATGATCGTAGTGCTTGATAAACTTGTGCCTTAATGACTGTGATGATTCTTGATTCAAGAATACATGTTTTCTTAAACCTTAATATGAAACGTGAAAATCGACCTTATGCCTTAATGTAAGTGATGCTCGTGTTAGAGTGTTGTAAGAATATCCAATAGGCATGGTTCTGTATAAACATAGATAGGAAACTTACAATTTATTTTATAAACCCCAAATGGTTTTCAAAATGAAAATAATCCTTTTTATGCATAACCACTAATGGGTAATTTTTCCCCTCACTTAGAATAATACTCACATTTTCTTTTTTTCCCCTCTCCCAAGAAAAAAAAGGGAGATATGTTATTTAGTCTACTAGTTAGCATCAGCATCAGCAGTAAGCATAAGTAAGATCTATATAAGGTTGACCAAAGTTGTCTAATTATTTTCATTTTCTCATGTATTTGGAACATTGAGTCTTTAGATTTCAATATAGACATTATTATGGTCATTAGTCTATTTATGAACTCGTTGACTGAAATTATTATTATAACTATTATGTTGTTACCCAGTAGGATTTAAACTTATGTATTAAATGAAAATGGGATTAAGCCTAGACTATTATGATGGATGAATTAATGAATTATGCCTATTTGGACTTAATATATCTAGTTAATTAAATGGCGACCATATGGATAGCATGTATAAATAGACTACGCCATGTGTGCTTGTAAGATTAGCTTGGCACTTCGGTGTTCGGCTAATACTATGTGGTCCACCTCGGGCCTTA
Source organism: Erythroxylum mucronatum (assembly GCA_027563825.1). Lineage (NCBI taxonomy): Eukaryota > Viridiplantae > Streptophyta > Magnoliopsida > Malpighiales > Erythroxylaceae > Erythroxylum > Erythroxylum mucronatum. The sequence goes on along the minus strand of JAOSBP010000205.1, from coordinate 11,324,927 downwards.
TTAAGATGAAGGTATGACAACTACATTCTTTCTTAATAAAAATATTAAATGTTTACTAATGGAACTATAATCTTTGATAAAGTGTTTGTAGTATCCATCTAACTTAAGAAAACATCTAAATTGTTTTTAATAATTGAGGAATTAGATACTCCATCATTGCCTAAATATTTTTAAGATTAGTTGCCATCACTTTGATGCTAATATTATAATTTAAACACTGTACTCACTTTACTCTAAAAGCACATTTAAAAATTTTCACAAAAGATGAGATCTTAATACTTGTAACACTTCTGCCATATGTAGAATATGTTTTTTCCATGTGTGATGTTATAACAATAAATGATCAAAAAATAATAATATTGTCTTTCTTTAATAATCCTTGAAGATTGAGTTCATTAAGCTTTGAATAGTAGCTTGAGCATTTATTAATCCAAAAGGCATGATTAATAACTTATGATGAGTTTGAAATGTTGCCTCATACACATCCTCTTCATGCATATGAATTTGGTGCTACCCAGCCTTTATATCAAGTTTTGAAAAGTACTTTGCCTCATACAACTCCTCCAAAAGTTCATCAATAAGTGGAACATGGACTTTATCCTTAATAGGATTATGATTCAAAGCCCTATAATCCACATAAAACCTCTATGAACTATCCTCATTTTTCACCAAAATGACTAGTGGATCAAATGATCTAAGAATCTATTCGATTATCCCTTGTTATAGCATCTCATCCACTAACTCTTGCACTGCTTGTTTTTGAATTCCTGCATATTGATAAGGTCCTCTACTTATTACTTCAACTCTTGCTTTTAGTCTAATTATTTGGTCATATAATATAGAAAAAGGAAAGTCTTTAGGATTTTGAAGATATCTTGATATTTTTCCAACAGAGACTATAACGACCCTTTTTGTTATTAAAAAGATGATTGTTGACATTTAATTACTAGGTTTATAATTCAATATAAGGAATACATATTTGCAGCTGGTCATCTTTTTGACTTATTAGAAAATGATATACTACCTCCCTACCTTTCATTTACTTCTCAAGACGTTTCCCTTTCGTCTCTAACACTATATTCTAACTCTTATTTCTTAGCTCTATTTTTTCTGCTTGTTTTTCAAATTTCAACACTCCTTTGTAATTACATATAATATCATCCAAAATTGAAACCTTACACCCCCAATACTATCACTTCCTATAATATTTATTATTAAAGCATCAATTCTAAATTGATGACCATTCATTATCTATTTTAATTCTTTAGACCTCTATTGACATTGAATTTGTAATCCCCCTTTAACTAAGGTTAAAATCATATCAATGTTCTTCACCATTAAATCATTCTTACTCATAAACTTTTTATTGATGAAGTTACGAGAACTTCCTCCACCTATTAATTTATGAATAATTTTACCTTTATAGTTCCCTACTAAGTTCATTTTTCGAACTGAAATAAAGTAGTACATGTAATAACTTGTAATGAAAAATAAGGTTGTTCTATCATCTTTTACTCTTCTCCTTCTTTTGTGACATACATGCACATCAACCTCATCTTACATTTATGGTTAAGACTATATGTTTCATCACACAAAAAACAAAGTCCCTCTTTTCTCATCTAACTCTTAAGTACTACAGTTTTTGTAACTCCTTGCTCAACTATTTTACCACTCACCTTTGTTGGTTTTGATAATACACCTTCTTGAATTTTCAAATTAGGTATATAACCTCTCTAACCCACCCCCGATTTCTTTTATAATAATTTTGGGCTACCACTTTATAGTTTCTTGTTAAATCATAAGTTTGTTGTAATTTTCAAAGGGCCCAAATTTTGATTAGGTATGCAATCTTAGGTTTTAACCACTTCAAGAATGAGCTAATCATATATGAATTGGGTATCACTAGCTTATGAGAAAAAAAGATCAAACCTTATGCAATACCCCTTCACTAATCCATCTAGCCTTAATTACTTTAGTTCCCCTATCAGATCCTCAAACATTGGCTTACTATACCTCTATTTAGGGCTAAAATGTGCTCCTCCTAACTGGGTTCTTCTATCATTAATTTGTTATGTATATGCAACTGGTATCAAATAAAAGCTTCCTTTTACATATGCATTATAGCAATGCCTAACTGTAATTTCAATAGAGTTCTATCCAGGTGAACATACTACTCATATTTATATATCTAATTTCTTAACCCTTCTCTTTTGAGCACTAAAAATTATATCTTAGAAGATCTTATTGCCGCATAATACTAATAATTATTATGTACTTCTATTGCTTTAAACTTTGAAGCTCTTCTATTGCACTCTTTATCAACTTGCTATCCTAAATGGGTTTATTGAAGAACTTGAGTTATCAACTCCTTCAATTCTTGCATTCCCTGCTCATACTTCATTCCCAACTATTGTATATTATTTTTCATATTTTCTTCAATTTTGTTCCAATATTGATAACACATACCTTCTTCTATAGGTTTAAGAATCATTGAGCTCTAATACCAAATGTTGTAGTTACATTAGTGTAACCTTAATTATCAAAGAAAGAGTGGATGTATTACAAATAAGAGAGAAGAAGTAGGCTATATAGAAAGTGTTTTGTCGTTAATCGTTTACAATTGTTATCTACCTTTAACTACTCTCTACTGGCAGTTATACATCCACCACTTATATTATTACAAATTTTCATCATTTTACTGCATCACTAATCTAGACAACATTGTTGTTTTGTTCCCTCTTTATGTAAATATTGTTGTATCTTTCTAACTATCATCTTCTTCTTCCTGTATTGCCTCTCGTTCTTTTGTCTCCTCATCACTTTACCAATTATTGAAGATTTTTAGCGGGGAATTTCGAGCAAGGATTATTATTATCCATGTTAAAAATTAAAGTCCTAGTTCCCAGCCTAGAAGAGAAATAAAGCCAAACTTAACTTTTGCAATAAGCCTTTTTTCTAAATTCTTTTTATGAAGGTAGAAAAATATAAAAGTCTCTTATGATTTTACAAAAAGTATGGATTTAACCTTAAAGTTTTCATTAAAAAAATTGAACCATAACATTTCGGAACATTTAAAATTAACCTTATTATTTGTAAAACTTTCAAAAGAACCTTGAGTGGGCAGAAATTTAGATGAAGTTAAGTCTCTTTCTATTATGTGCCATATCAATGCTAATATAGCACGAGTTTAATATTTCTAATGGTATATGGTACAGTAAAACTCACATGTCACATTTAAATTAAATTAAATTATTTTTAATTATGTTAAAATTTTAATAAAACTTAATTAACCTAATTGAACTTTAATATAATTTAATTTAATTGAATCTTGATTAATCAAATTCTTAATCAGGATTAACATTCAGCCTAATCTATTTATATGAACCTTAACTATATAGTTCTCCTTATTTTCTGCTTAAATTCCCAATTAGTTTGCCTTTTAAAATTATTAATTTGGAAATTTTCACTTTTGCCTTTGTTTAACAACAAGATTTGGAGTAAGGAGCTTTGTATTCACTTTTGAAAGAATTTGAACTAACTATGCCACAATTAAGAGTTTTTGTAAAGATAAACTTTTGTGTTTGGAAATTGAGTCCTTGATAACTCCTCCTTCATTGATGATGAACTCCTATTTCGATGCTGTTTGTGTAAAGGTTCAATTATGTCACTCCATCTAATTGATAATGATGCTTAGTTTTATCTTTGCACTTTGTGTTTTAGTTTTTGTAAGTAGCTAATGTGGTGACAACACTCTATAATTGCTAATGTCCATGCATCCTTTTAAGAACAATGAAGACAATTCAAAGTTATAACCTAAAACAAATGAACACACTAAGATAGATACACCATACAAATAGGCAAGCTCATAAAGCCATAAATTTTTTAATTATTAGCTCCTAAATCTATCTCATGTTGAAATTATTACTATCATAAAGTAAATATTGGATTCATAGTTATATTACACGTGGAGAATGTGCTATAGTGCATTGATTTAATATTATACTAAAAGGGTAAAGATTATGTTTTATTATTAATAAAACATTCTTCTTTTATTGATTAGGAAAAGGTAGTAAGGTTGAGGGATTAGTGGGATTTAAGGGTAATTATAAAGCATCTTCTTTCTAAAAGCAATAAGGCTCTTTCTTGTTTCTAAGAGAATCATTCTCTAAATAGAATGGAAGTTTTACAAGTGATAATTTGGACAGCAGTAATCTACTATTTTAATTATGCAAGATTAGACAAAATGATGGAAATTTCACCATAAAGTTTTTCCATTTTAGTTTATAAAAGAATAGAGATTTTGTTTGAGCAAAATTTTTCCATAAAGCCTTTGTAAGTATATCATGTAATCCTCTATTAACAATATATATTTTCCATAAAAGCTATAGGCTTTAAGAAACACTACTTCTTAATATAGAGCCCCCAAGTCTTTTCAAAGTAGTATGCTCTTTCATAATATATTCACCATAAAGAATATACCTAGGAATACATTATTCATGATTTATGCTTAATCTTATCTAGTAAACTCATATATGACTACTTATAAATGGTTTAAAGAACCATTAAAAACTTCTCTTTTTTAAAGAATTTAGTAAAAGCTCTACATAAGTATAGAACATCATAGACTAATCACTTTTTCACTATGAAAAACATTCCTACTTATAGATTATGAACTCCATCAATAATAAAAACACAATCTAATTGATAGTCTTTGATGAGCAGTAAAAATAGTCTTTGCTCATTTGTGATGCAAGATTCTCAAATTTTCAATTTTTGTAATATATGATAAAATTTTGTGAATTTTAGGACTGTACATTGTTATATATGTAGTTATTGTGGTAATTGCATTGACAACTCCTAAAGCTAGGGAGCCCTTGTCATCCACTAGTATAGTATTAAGTTTAAATACTCTCCTTAGTATGGCTTTTTTATCTGTGGGTATATGACCTTAATATTAGTTGTAGACCAGAAAATTCAATCCTTGATAAGTTGCAATACATGTTCACACAAACTAGGAAATCATATTTTCTTATAACAATCACCTACAAATGTCTCAAGCCTTTTTCAGAAATGGTAGGAAACATTACGACATATTTGTAGGGTATATCCATATAGATCCCATGCTTAAAAACTCAGATTTATCTACCAATCCTCATAATATGTTTGTTATAACCCTTAGAAACTTCGTATATCCCGTCTTTATCCTAAACTATTATCTATTATGTTGCTTCTTTTTTGTTTTCTTCGATTTCCTCACAATAGTTAATGCAATATCTAACTTATGTTCATGCATAAATTGTATCATATCCACATGCATCTTTATCACCATGATTCTAATTATTTCAAGCATGCTTATTACTATCTTGTCTGTAGTTAGTAAGATCCACCTATTTAAAGTTTCACTCATTTTGTTATCAACCACTAGACATTTCAATTCAAATGATTTGTAACATTTTTCCCATCTCTCCTTAGGTTGACCAAGCCAAGTTCCAAAACTACCCTCTCAAGTCCTTTATCTTGTATTTCCTTTTCCAATCATGGTACATGTGTCTAGCATATATTCGACGTGTTGTATTTATAAGGTCACCGTCATCCAATTCCAAATCAGAGGTTAGTAAATTCATGAACCAACTCAATGTATCATTGTTCTCTTCCTCCATAATGACCAATGCTAATGGATACATCTCTCTATGCACATCCCTACCTACTATACTTAATAACTTTGTCTTCAGAAAGTATCCATTTTAAGTTGGTAGGTAACTGATTGGCTCCTTTTAAAGGTAGAGACTAGAAGGAAAATTATGGTATCCTAGTGATTATGTAAAGTGGTGAGAGAAAGATACTATTTTGTATTTGTGAGAAATCATAACTTATAAAACAAAAAAGGTTATTTGTAAAATAATTAGATTAATTGTTGTCTCACCTTCAACCAAATGGAATGATCTTAAAATAATAAATTCATCTGGAAGAAAATATTGCATCTTATTGGACTCTGTACAAATGCATAGGCATTAAAAAAATGTTATCTTGTTTATAAATTTAATATAGAAGTGGCCATCAATAATTGCTTCTTAAAGGGCAGTAGATTCAAGAAAGAAAAGGCATTAAAGAGAATTAGTGCTTTTGACAGAAATGTGGATATATGAAATTGGAAGTTAGCTATGTTCCAAGCAAACTTAACCCCACCTAAAAGAAGGGAATGCCTGATGGAAATATGCATCTGAAAATATGCATTCTTCTATGTTTGCTGACAACCTTCGCAAACGAGTTTGTTCTGCACATATATTTGCAATAAAATTGTAGAACTTATTTGCATATATTGTTAAAATTCATTTCTTAAAATATTAAAAGTATTTTTAAAGTAAATAAAACCAAAAGAGGTCCATCATTTTACCTCTTTTTTTTTATTTTTTCAATTGGTTGAATCAAAGCTTACTGACTCACTATTAGCTTTGCTTTTCAATTCAGTCATTCTTCATAAAAGTCATGCATAGTTGCAATTTTTGTGTTTTCTCCCAATAAGCATGTAGACTAATGGTAAGAAAACTGAAAAAGAACAAGTCTTGTACAAGACAATGGTAGGAAAAACCAACACAAAGAAGTGGTGAGGATATAAAAATTGCAATCTTTGAATTATAGTTCAAAAGCCTGGTGATGATATTTCTTTGTCAGGACACATCAACTGTTGGAAGGACTAATCATGATCTACTTACTACCAAGGAATGACTTGGCTTCAACTAAGCACACCTACAATTATCAAGCAATTGGACATCAATGGATTAAGAGGACTAATAACTCAAAATGCCCATGTCTTTTACTCAAATTTCCAAGCATATATAATGTGGAAGAACTGATCTGCGTTTGATGGCAGCTCCGGTGCTGAATCGTGACTCCGGCCACTGTTGCTGTTGCTATTTCTACCGTCTCGAACACTATCAGACCTGCATTCCGGGGCACCGGGTTGAAGAATGAACAAGCCAGAGCCTGTGCCTGTGTCACTGAATAGCCAGTCGTGTACATCCCAGAAAATTTGTACCAGGACGTTGTTGATAGTGGTCACACTCTCATTCCCTCTAAACCTCCAATTCAAGTTCATGACGTGAATTACCTCGAAACCATCGATGCTTATCCACATTTCAGGATCTCCAAACCCAGATGAAGAGATTTCAATGACCACATCATGTTCTCTGTCACCGCTGCATAGCATTGTTTTGGTGCAGAACAGTTTCTTACCAAATACATTTTCTTTTTTGCATAACAATATAGGTTCTACCAAAGATGGTCTCTTCTTGGTTCTCTTAAAAGCATCTTTCTTCAAATCGCCTAGTACTAAAACTACCTCATCTCCATAAACCATAGCAACGTAATAATCTGAGGAGGGCTCAGGGTTGTTTGTGAATTTGGCTTGTCGAAAATCCCAGTAAATATCTACTCGTTTCCCATCTACATCGAAGGATTTTAGTCCCTTCTTCCCCCAGAACTGCCAAGTCTTTAATTCGATCTTGCAAGTATAATGGTTTTCATCAGAAACGTTTTCTACACTGATGACAAGGGAATAATTCATAAGGTTTTTGCTCCATGTGACTGTTACGCTTCGGCTCAAGTCCGCAACCTCAACTTCATACACAGAGGTCACGGAGCTCTGAGGCAATTTATTTGTTGAATGATCCTCAGGTTGTTTCTCAGCCATTGAGGATTTCAGAATGAAGAACGGCTCCGGTTCAGGGAGATGGTTTACCAATGTCAGGGCCTTTTATGAGTGAAAAACCTGAATGAGCTTGCAATTTTGATGTTGAGACAGCCTTCCCGCTTTCCAAATTGCTGAACAAATGAAGCCCCATAACCTGGAAAGACGAAATTCAACTAAGGAAAACGTATTTTATGTTTGTCACAAGATATACGAAATTCCAATAGAATCTTGTGTTTCAGAAGCATGTAGAGAATTGTTCATTACCCCTTCTTGAAAGCCTATATCCCAAGCGAATGTCACAAGTTGAAGCCAATTGAATTCTCTATGGTTGAGCCAGAAACCTATTACTGTTCAGAAAACTAAGATAATCTGAACGCATTTTCCAAGCACCAGAACGGATTTTGTGGGGGATTCATGTCACATTGATGCAAAACTGGGTTAAAAAAATCCAATATCAAGATATGGTGTTGCGAAAATGGCACAAAAAATGACTTCTGGGAGAAAAACAACTAAACTGAGGCCGTCAAAGAGGAATTGAATAGAATGGATATTTTCCTGCAACTTCTAATGTTGTTATCGTCCATCAGTTTTGAGTTAAAAGACGTGTCAGTTGTTTGGCTAAATTTAGTTATCACCATACACTAGGAACCATTTTTAGCTTGTCAAAAAATGTCAAGTGAAATGTTTGTTAGTAACGACTATACTGCAACAAATTTAGCACACATGTATCTTTCGCTATGAGTTTCTTTTTGACCATAGGAATGACCTTGTACTGTTTTGTTTTCCCTGAGAGAAGATTGAGAGAGATTCCTACATAAAATTTTATTTCCTTCTATATTAGCTTTGACAAAAATTTCTTTTGGAACGGTTGTTGTGGCTGATTATGTTGACAAATGCAGTCTTTTAAGAAACGAAAATATATAACTATGAGGATCAGTGCCAACATTAATATCACGAAACTCATTTATGATAAATTTTACTTGTGATGCATGTGTAGAATACTTGAATCCAAATGAATAAGGCTGTATGTGATGCATATAAAATAAGTATAATAGGTATTTAAATGTGATTATTATAAGAGTGATATAAAACATATATTGAAGTTCACCCCAAAAAAAACATATATTGAAGAGTTATTGATTAACATAAAATCTGTTTCTTTTTTTTTCCTCTCTTTTCGTTATTCTCTTTATTATTTATTTTTTTAGATTCTACTTTTTTTATATTGTTCGTTTTTTCTCTTGATTTTGGAAAGAACTAGATGAGGTGATTCAGTTAATCCCTCCTAACGAAAGAGTTGTTTTAGGAGGAGATTATAATGGTCATATAGGGTTAAGCTTAGACGGATATTCATAGATTCATAGGATTTTTGGGTACGGTGATAAGAATGATAGTGAGACTGCTTTGTTGGATTTTGCGGTAGTGTTTAAGTTGAGATAGCTAACTCATTTTTCAAGAAAAACACGGAGCATATAGAGACTTTTAAGAGAAAAACTACAAAAACTCAAATTAATTACTTTGTCGAAAGGTCAACTCCACAGATTATTAATTATGGATATTGGAAGGAGATGCTGATCAAGTGTGGGAGAGAGTAGCAACTCTTATAAAGAATGCAACTAAATAGATCTTGGGTATTTATGAAGGGCTTAGGGGCAGTAAGATAGAGCTAGGGAATAGAAAGCAAAAGACTTGTCCTTCGGTGGGCACATAAATACTGGAAGAGCCGAGGGCTTCTTGATGTCTTGCTTACAGAAGACAACCTCATCCTTTTTACCTTCTCTTCGTCATCCATAGCTCATAAAATTTTGGAAGAAGGTCCATGGCATTTCGGCAGTCAGCCTCTCTTCCTCCAACTGTGGCAACCTGGTCTGAAATTGGAGACATTGACTGTCCAGAACCTCCCGATATGGGTTAACTTCCATAAAGTTCCCTTAGAGTATTGGACTACTCAGGGGCTCAGTCTGTTGGCTAGCTACATTGGCAGACCTCTGTGTATGAATGAAAATACGGCGACCAAAAAGCGTATAGGTTACGCCCGCCTCTGTGTGAGTATTGAAGCTTCAAAGCTGTTACCTGACGAAATTCCTATCATGCGCTTGGGGAGGGGAATAAGCTCTATGAGGACAGCATTGTAATCTCTTATCAGTGGCGACCTCCTTCCAAAGCTCCAACTACTATCTGGAAACCGACAGGTAAATTGTTTAAAACCGGTTCTTACCATGAACTATTGAACCTTGAGGATGATTTAATTAGCAATCAAAACCATGGCAGTGGGGAGATCACTGTGAATGCTGGGGGTACAGAGGAAAGTAGGGCATTGCCCACGGTTCCTCCAGCTCCAATGCTGGTCACCGAACAGGGCATATCCGAGGATGGTTTGAGACATGGTCCAACGTCTGCTTCTGATATTGTGGTACCGCTTAATGTTAATATACATTCCCCTTGCTTGGAGAGCGATCCTATAGTTACAGCCTCCCAACTCTAGGAGGTGTCGTGTGATAATGCCTCTTCTCATGACAGCCTAGCTACGGCAGATTCTAGTTTACCTCCAGACTGTGTTAAAGGAACTGACAGTGGTAATTCCCACTCTCTCTCGACACGGAAAACTCAACGAGGCAGAGGTAAAGGCCTCAAATCTACCCCTAAACCCATATGACTATCTTGGCATGGAATGTCCGAGGAATAAACTGGGCAAATAGCACAAAATAGCCCCTGTGTTATAGGGGAGTATTCAAATTAGCCCCTATATTTTTAATTCGATCAATTTAGCCCCTAATTTTTTCAATTTCATTCAAATTACCCATTTAAAATTTTTTGGACAAAAGTACCCCTCGATTATCTTTGCCCGTACGAATTAGTCAAGTTAGGCAAACAGGATGCCCATATCGATTCTTTATTATAAACACATGGATCTTTCCAACTTCAAATCAAGCAAAAGATCATTAACGTTTTGATCTCATTCTTCACGGAGTCGGGGATCGGAGAGAGAGGTGAGTCCGGAGGTGGAGACCACCGAGACCGCAGGTGGTTCTTGAAGTTGACAGCGGCGGCTTGTCGGATCTGTTCGTCGACTGCGGGATTGGCAACTAGTTCAAGAACGGCCAGGCCGTACTCGGGCTTGTCGGAGAGCTCAGCGAGGTTGGTTTCGGCGGCGCGGCGGGGCTCCGGCAAGGGGGAGAGGGTGTCGAAGAAGCATCTGGAGAGGAATTCTGGGGTCCACGCCATGGTTAGTGGGTCCTAGGATTTTCTCGAAGAAGCTTCTAGGGTTTTGTATTGAACAAATAAAATTTGGGTTGATGAAAAAACTGAAATGTAGCTTGGAGAGAGAGTGAAGGTGAGAAATTGGAGGGACTTTGAAAGATGAACAGAAAGTTGAATGTTTTTTCAATTTAAGACGGTAGCTTTTGCCTTACATCCACGCTTCGATTGGGCTACAGCCTACAGTACTTCTCTTATGTGTTTTCGAATTTCTTGGGCTTCTTCTCTATTCCGGCAAGGACTGGAAGTGAATATGAGCACTACTTGCTGGGTTGGACTTAGCTCGAACATCATTGGGTTTCTCTATTCCGGCAAGGACTGGAAGTGAATATGAGCACTACTTGCTGGGTTGGACTTAACTCGAACATCATTGGGTTTCTCTATTCCGGCAAGGACTCGAAGTGAATATGAGCACTACTTGCTGGGTTGGACTTAGCTTGAACATCATTGGGTTTTCCCAAACTCTCAAGTTTAGTACACTATCCAATTTCTATTTCCAAGCATAGGGTACTTGATAAAGAAAAGTGGAATTAGCAAGCAGCCCATAAAAATGTCTATAGAGCAAAGTGTTAACACATCAAATATGTGCATATTCGTAAGTTAATAGTAGCAGAGATAAGAATGTTTTGTTAGATATGCAACTAGACTAAAGGAAATAAGGTCAATAATGTAATAGTAATAGATAGATTAAAGATGACTAATACTAATAAAAAAATTAAGAAAAACAAAGCTTAGATTGATCGGATATGTTAAGAGGAAATAACCTGATGTTTTAACGAGAAGATGCAAGAAGATTGTATTTAAGAACTGTAAAAAAATAAATACTAAAAATAGAAAAAAAAACAAATGAGTAAAAGCTAGCTATACACTTCCTTTACACCTAGTTCTTTTTGTTAGTCTATCTTTTTCTCTTTCTCTTAACCTTGTGGAAATGTTTAATATTACAAATTTAGTTGTCCTCTTTTTTGATCCATACTTTTAAACAAGTTCCTTTCCCATTTTTTTAAGACCCATCTATTACAATGCTTCCTTGAGAAAGCATTTGCAGTTGACCCTGCATTTAACAAATAATGTCAGTGGTAATTACCACTGACATTCTTACTTCAATATGAAAAAAATAGCTTAACATCATTTCACTCATGGTAAGTGACCCAAGTCTTGACATCTTATAAGTTATTGAATTATGTCCAGCTTATTTAGATTTTCTGCAAGTTACTTCGCCTCCAGTCCTTGTTGAAATAATTTTACCCTTCTTACCTTCACCAACTTCCCTTATTCTCTTGTTTTTTGGCCTTCCAACTCTTTTTTTATACTAGGGAGGGTTGATCTTCTCTCCATGTTCTTCTCCAGGCATGGGTCAGAACTATTCACCTGGTACTGGACTAATGCTCTTCCAATAACACCTTTTATATGCCTTTTTGATGTAGCATTGGTGTAAATAATCCTCAAGATTTTCTCTAAAAAATATCATTGAAATGGCATGGTTACAAAGGACTCCAGTTAACTCCCATCTTCCACGCGTGCATTCATTTGTTTAAAGGTTCATAACATGATGATCATGCATATAATGCTCAGTTTTAAATTTCCCATCTATCATAAATGTGTTAATTTATTAGTAACATTTGTGTAAATAGTTATGAAATGCAAATGACATTATTACTTACAAAATTACCCAAATAATTTGTAGCCTCCTTATTTTTCTCTATATTTGACACAATGTGATTGTTAGGATATATTATCCCGTTGTAAACAACCATTCCTTGCTTTGCTGATGAAATCTCTTCATGGTAGCTCTTTTCATTACCTCAAAGCAAGTCAATATTAGTTTGAATCATGCATTCCTTAAATATTCATCACTTCATGGTAGCTCTTCTCATTACATCCAAGCAAGTCAAGATTAGTTTGTATCATGCATTCCTCAAATATGCGTTGACTTTTTTATTATTTGATAATGAATTGTTCTTGCATCGTTTGTCAATGCATGTTTACACCATCTCCTCTTGGAAATATTTGTTAACCAAACATAGGCATTCCTTTCCATGCTCTCCATTTTTCTCATTTATTGCTTATTGGCTCACAAATGCCTAAAACAATAATAATGGTCAAAATATAGGTACTCATGCTCAAACAGTTCTTGTAGACCTTACATCACGTGATAAAGATATATTAGTAAGAAAGAAGGGAAAATATAAAATTTACATTAAGAATATTTGTCTGTGTTACCTTCTGTGTATCACTTTTGAACACCCATGATTGATCATCGCTAATATCATCCACTAAACATCCTAAAAACTATTTCTAGCTATCTTTGTTCTCAACTCGTACAACAACCCAAGCCAATGGAAATATATAATCATTTGGGTCCTTTCTAATGGCTATCAATAGCTGACCACCATAGTTAGGGGTGTTCATGGTAGGGTAACCTGACCGGTTCATAAATAACCTGAACTTGAACCCAAATGTTAGGTTCGACAATTTCATGAACCTGAACCTAAAGAACCTATAGGATCGGTTAACCTATTTTCAAGTTTGGTTCTCAGGATAACCATAACCTATTCATATCAATATATATGATAAAAAATTATTAAAAAAATTGGTGAAAACAAATACAAATTATTCATAAAAG
>JAOSBP010000205.1:11260515-11280617 GCA_027563825.1 Erythroxylum mucronatum | reverse complement strand
TCCGAGTCTACCATTAGATTGCTCAGTTTTTGAAGATATTGAATGTTGATTGATCATGAGTAAAAGCTTGGAATGTTAATTTCTTGCTATGATTTTTGAAAGTTATTCATCTTTAATTATGATTATATTGTCTTAGAAAGTATGGGAATTGAGTAAATGTTTGAGTTAATGAGCTTAATTTGGATGATTTGCCCGAGGACGGTCAAAGGCTAAGTGTGGGGGTATTTGATATGTGCTAAATTGTTGATATTTTTAATTATTTACACTTAGCGATTATTGGCATAAAAATGATTAAAATACTCACTTTAATTCATATTTGATTTTAGGTACAATTTGGGAGCAAAAAAATTAAAATGAGTCAAAAGTATCCCATTTGGATCATTTTCTGAAGATTAATTTCTACTTGCTTTCATGGAAGAAAAAGAAATTAAATGGGCTGCTGATTGGTCCATCCAATAGGAGAATTTAAATTGCCACATGCAGAAAGCAGCAAATTAATGTCACAATACAGGCACGATGCAACGCTAGAATAGGAAGGCTGGATAGCAAATTAAAAGAAACGCAATTCACGCATAGCAAGAGGATGCAACGCTGGATTAAATTAAAAATGAGCAACAGTGCAGGCACATAAGGACATCACGCAACTGGGAGACCAGCAAAGTGACGCATGAGAATAAAATCAAGAAGCAGTAAATCACACAACGCATGCGCACAAGGAGGGCCAGCGTGAAGGGAATTATGGGAGGTTGCAAATAAATTGTCACATCACAAAGCTACAGTGCCGCCACAAGAATTGAATAGTGCCGGAGAGAAGAAAAGAACACGCAACAGAGATTGAGAGAAGGAGAAGCAAAATTGTTTAACTTATGTAGACCTTTATTGGTCTTGTCAAGGAATAGTGAGGAGTAGCTAGAGGAGGCTGGCGTGAACATGGACAGTAGATAGGAGCAATTACATCAGCTAGGAGATTAAATTGTTAAGTGGAACAGCCAGGCGTGAGAACATAGTGGACACGTGGAAGACGCAAGCATAAATGGAAGCTAGACACGTGAATGCAAGCAACAGCAAAATGAATTAAAAGCTATTGAGGGCTGTAGCGTTAGCGCACAGAAGAGAGCAAATTAAATGAGGAATAAAACAATCCCAAGTAACAGGTGGCGACAATTAGGAGATAAATGAATTAATGGCACAAATCACGTAAGAGGCACCGAAGGCAAGTGTCACGTGGAGTATAAAATCAAGGAGAGTCACGCACAGAATTGGGAGGAGACAACTGACGGCACAAATACATAAGAAAAAATCGTCAACAGAGAAGGCCACCAGAGAATAAAAACAAAATAGGCAAGTGGCGTGAACAGCAGAAAACAAGCACACGCAGAAGAGCCAAGAGCAAGGTGTAAAAAGATGATTGAGACCTTTATTTAAATTGTGATTGTACAAGCAATACAAGCAAAAGGAGGCAGCATGAATGGACGGCGCAGCAAATTAACAAAGAGAGCAAGACAGAAGGGACTAGCATGAGTGGTGAGGCGTTGGAGAACAGGTGTCGGCGCAATTAAAGGAGCTGAAGACAAGTAGCGCCGGCTGAGAGGAAAAATACAAAGGAGCACGCAAATTAAAGGAGAGAAGTGTGCGGTGTAATTTGGGAAAAGTCATTGCACAGTGAAGACGCATAGGATAAACAGAAGAAAATATAAATAATTAGCTACATAGACAGTACGAGGGCTGGCGAAGTGCGTGAGAGATGAATCAAATTCTGAGGATGCCCACGATAGTTCCAACGCTAGTGACAGTCAGAATAGATTTTATGGTGTTGGGTAACTGAATTTTTATTTCTTGGTTTACGGAATCTTAGTTATTGAATTTTTCATGTTGTGAGATTTTGTTCTTTATTTCAATCAATTTATTAGTCAAGTACCAATTATTTTTCTGGGTCATTATTTGATTGTTTAATTAGACAGCTAGGAGTGCAACTAGTTTGTATTTTTATTCAATCAACCGCTAGATTAAAAAGGTTGACGTTCAATTCTTTTAATCAAATTGATTGTTAAATTCTCATTATTTTATTTCTAGTTATTTTTATTTCAATTTCTATTTAAATTCTGTTTCATTCAAAAATCCAAAACCTCCCTTTTTCGTAAACACCGGTTAAATTTATTTCATAAACTTTACACGCACTCTCTGTGAGATCGACCTAGACTTGCCATTGCTACAGTAGTAGTCTAGTTATTTTAATTTTGATTAGCGTTACGACACGCGGTCACCTAGCGCCAGAACAGGGTGGAACCTAAATGGAAGCACCACCCAAATCCTCTTCATCTCCAATTATGGGCAACCCATAAGTCTCCTTCCATGCTTTTACCAGACAATTTGTCCATTCAACTATTAAATTGTCAGGTGCAATCCATGGTAGCCCAATCATTGTTCTTGTTGATGGGGGATATACGAACAATTTTATTCAATCACACCTTACCATGCTCCTGGGACTTACCACCAACCTTCACCACATCTCACAATCACAATAGGCAATAAAGAATCATTGGGTTGTGCGAGAGTCTACTTAAATGCCCTGCTAGTTTTGGACCAAACACCATTTTAGATAGATTTATACCTCTTACCAATATATGGGGTTGACCTGGTTTTAGGGGTCTAATGGCTAACAAAACTAGGTCTCATCACAAAGCTT
Organism: Erythroxylum mucronatum; assembly: GCA_027563825.1. NCBI lineage: Eukaryota > Viridiplantae > Streptophyta > Magnoliopsida > Malpighiales > Erythroxylaceae > Erythroxylum > Erythroxylum mucronatum. The sequence goes on along the minus strand of JAOSBP010000205.1, from coordinate 11,277,931 downwards.
CATGAACGGAATGTACCATTAACCAAACTTTAGTCTGATTCCATAGCATTAAACAACCTACCTTATCTTATATACTCCCTAATTCTCTTAAAAAATATGCCCTAACACATTATGTAGCCTAATACTTTCACCTCTTTATTGACCCAATTTCTTCAAATGCATCTTGATTGTCCTAATTTCGTGAGTGTCAATATTATTTTATCGTAAGTGCACGGTATGGTTGTAGCTAGTACTGACAAGTACGAGTTGATCCCACGAGAATAACAAGTACTAGTAATTATTGTTATTCTATTATCTATCCTAAGAATTCATTGTGATTTTTAATTAAAGAAACTAAAATTAAGCAAATAAAATAAATGAACAACACGATTAAAGCAGAGAATTATGAATCACTAAATTAATTATCAAAATTAAATGATTAGTATTTAGATTTCAAATCCTTCTAAACCTTAGCAGATCGATCTTTTATTATGCAATTGTTTTGATGATTTATTAGACCTTAGGGACTCCTATGGTATGCTAGTAGTTGACATTGAGCCTACTAGCAACTAATCTTAAGGTTTCTAACCAAATTACTCAGGTTAAATTTTATAGGATTGCATTACCATTTTATAAGACCCTCTATTAGGTTTGACCATAATCCAAAAAATTTATGTTATCCTATCTCTAGGGTTGCAATAAACTTTTTCCAATTACTGTGGATCTATTTAAACCTAAGATTTCTCAATCACTATGTATGAAATCATTTTATGATATAATATTCCAGATTACTAGAACATAAATAAAACAAGTAATTAGATAAAAACAAATCAATCAATCAATTGCATTGACAAAATAATCAACATATGTTCAAGAATCTAATAGGGTTCATCTAACCTAAATACTAATGAAATATTTAGTTACACATCGGCGACCATAAAATCATATATATATATATATATATATATAGAAAACTTAATTGAAAGCAACGAAATCATAATTCTAAATCTCCCTGATTGTTCTTCTATCAATTATTCCAGTGATGTATAGGTCTGATCTTGTATTCCACTGGACCCGTCGATACAATCTTCATGTTTCCCGCTCCTCTGGCTCACAATCGCACTTGGAATCACCTCTGAAAAGTTCAAAATGCCTCCTCTCATCTTCTCTCCTTCATTTGCCCCTGAAAACATCTTTTTATGGCCAAGTTTAGGGTTTTAGGAGATGTAAGACTGTGCATCTGCGGTCGTGTATCTCCCAAAATCCTAAATTTTGCTATAAAAAGATATTTTCAGGGGCAAATGAAGGAGAGGAGATGAGAGGAGGCATTTTATGTCGTGTTTTCGTTTGAATTCTTCTCCTTTAAGTCCATGAAGACAATTATAATTTATATGCACACTTGGAGCAAATTAAGTAGTAAATATACAACAAAAGTATATAATATCAAGAAAAATACATCAAATATGATTGTAAAAATATAGTGAAATATGCATCTATCAAATATCCCCACACTTAAGTTTTTGCTTATCCTTAAGCAAACTATAATCAAAATTATAAAACTTACAATATCAATATTTCATCAATTTCAATATCTCCATTCATACTATACATCATCATATCCTATTGAATCAAATTAGCATACAATTAGAGTCAAGTTATCCTAAAATTAACTCCTAAAGTAATATTAATAGTAATCACATCACAATCGCATTGAAATCAAAAACATATATCTTCACACCCTCACCAAGATTTCACTCAATGCACTTAAGTGCTTAGGGTTAAAAGTATCAAAATTCTCAATCAATGCATAGTAGAATTCTTACCATAAGCTTGCAATAAAATTACATCTTCACCACTTATGTATAAACTAGAAGCACAATTCAAAAGGTTTTTATACACGTTGTAATAGGGTTTAGGTACAGTATGGTTAGGATACATAACGAGTTAAATTGAAGAAAATTTACTATGGAGAAATTACAAGGCTTGTTTACAAACATTCAGGTCCTTCCGTTGTAAATCCATTGGTCCTATATACTTATTCTTTTCTCTTTTTTTCTTTTTTCTTTTTTATTTGATTGTTTTGTTTTTTTTAATCACAATATTTGGTACCATAATAATAAACATAATGGACCTTTCAAATATTTCAAGTCTCAATAAGTAAACAATGTAAATAACCTTCAAGGTTCAAAATAATAAAAAACACTTCAACGAAAAATAGGATAAAGGTTAATATGTGGGTTAAATCAATGAAAATGGCTAACGCTAATCTTGTTTATTCCTAAAGGTAAACTTAAAGGTGTGATAATTTCAAAGAAATAGGTTAAATCAAGTTGTTTAATCTAAGTGCCTTTATCATGTCAATGTTTTTAATTTAACAAATATGATCTCAATATGCATAATAAAAACAAGTTCTAGAACAATCCTACTATACATGATATCATACACATGAAAGAATAACAAGAGCTTTAAAATTTTTTGAAATATGCTCATTAGGCTTAAAAGCTCATTAAAAAATGGGTATTATGTGTGTAAATATATGCAATATCATTCAACTTGATCATCTCAATAATTACTAAAACTATGATTTAGAACATGAATTTTATTCTAATCATCATCCTTTTGCACACCAATTTAATTAATATTCAACAAGGAAATATAGTATTCATGGACATATTTAACTAATTCAGAATATCAGTTAATAAGATTATAATCAGGATTATAATAAGCTTGAAGAAATCAGTTAAAGATTCAATAAACCCATTCCCACACTTAAAGTTGTACATTGTCCTTGTAAGGTTCCAATCATGCATCTCATACATAACATATATCAAATATACACAGCAGAAAATAAAACAGAACCTAAAAAACAGATCTACTCATGCATATAGGTATAGAAAACAAAAACATGAAATGTAAGATGTTTACATACCTTTCCAACGATATCCTTCGTTCTTTAATCTTCTCGACGTTGGGTTGTCGTAAACCATAACGATTAACGTTGACCATCTTTAATGAAAATTCACACGAATATAGAAGGATGAAACTTCACTAGGAGATGGCTAGAATTTTTTCTTTATGCTAGCGAATGCAAGAACTCTTGTGACAGTTAGAGAGAAAAAGAGTGTGTATATGAGAAAAGAACCATTTTTTCACTTGTGTCTTACACAAGATGCGCGAAAATTATCTCTATTTTCTGCACCATTTGGCCTTCCATAAGCCCATCACCAATGGAGAGTTATAGGAAATTAATGGTCATAAGTAGCATGGATTAATGGAAGTTAATGACCATGAATAACATGCATTAATGAAAGTTTGGGAAGTTGACGGCCAAATTGGTAGCCAACAATACTTGTTTCTAATTCATTCTATGCAACATTTTCTACTACGATCACATCGCCATACAATCTCGAAACACTCTTTCATATCTTGAATCACCATTCAAGACCATTTTACTCCAGAGTGGTATCTAGCAACACGTCATGACCCCCAATTAACCAGAAAGTCAGTGATTTGACTACAAACCCTTCCATACGCAATGTTGCCATGCAATTCGTCCTTTTACCATCTATACCCACTTTGTTCATAGTATGACAAAGTGTCAACTCCCACTAGACTGACCACGTCACATCTAGTCCAAGTGTTATTAGATCTTGTTCTGAGGATCTCATTACTCTATGTATCATTGAAGACTCTCTTTATAAAACATACTTGCTTTGGCCAGAAACTCCCGAGTAATGACCCTGACAAAAGGCCATGGGTATCATCTCCTTCTATCAGAAGTGGTGAATCCTTTATTGGTTACTCAATTACCTCCAAATACCTCAAGTTGTACCCAATCACCAAAGGGCACCGATGAATGGAGTCAAAGCACAGGATCAGTATCCGAGATATCCTTGAGCATCTCAAGTCAAAAGATATTTACACCATTGCTATGATGAGAATATCATTGACACCGAAAAATAATATCCATATGATTGTCCCATAGTACGTCAATCCAATATACTTACTACCCTTAGTAAGCATTCACATGTTAACTCTAAACAACTCATGTCTATAACTTATGAGAACTACCGCTTGATCCAATCAAAGAGTATAACATGTGCTAGTCTATCTAGGTTAATGATATCCCATCTTATTAATCTATGACTAGGGGAAGTTTAGATACTAACATAATTACACATGATAGGAATCTCATTATCATGATCTCATCATGATTTCCTCTATGATATGCTTTGTATCAAGGACTTCATTAAATCAATTTAAGATTAACATAAAATCCATAAATGTATGAACATCGAAATGATGAAAAATGCCTTTATTAATCATAAAATGATTTGTACAATAAGTGATAAAAGTGATTGACTTTATAGCACTTATCTAACAGTACCCAATGTACACAAATCCCTAATGTACATAATACAAGTATAGATAAAAGTGTGGGGTTTTTTTTGGCACTTTCCTAATTGTGACGATTTTTTGATTTTAAATCCATCCAATAGTGAATGACAACCTTGCAAAATATAAAAGAAAAAGAAATAAAGAAATAAAGATAACATGAAATAAAATCCTATACTAACACACGAAATAGAATCAAAACGAAGTAAAATTGAAATTTATCCTAATTTATAGGTTGCCTCCCATGTGGCACTTGTTTAATGTCGTTAGCTCGATGTATCTTTTATGCTGAACTTCATAATGGATCAATAATCAACGGCTTACTTCCACACTTTTCTCTACAAAGCAAGTTTATAGCCTGTAAACAAGCCACATGTTGCAAGATGATCAAACGGACATAATGTAGTAAGTTTGTAAAACCAATTAACTACAATAATTCCCTTTTAAATGACAAATTGTTAATAAAATGAGGGATAATGAAACTCCATGAATCGTCGACTAACTCGAATATTTTCTATTTGAGGAAGTGGGAACCCTCCGAACATAAGGTATTGCTAACACCTCATTTGTAGTTTCTTTATTTGGTGCCTCTGCCGGTTATACCTCAACTACCTTTGTCCACTCTTCTTTTTCTTCTTTATGGACCAAGTTTTATGGTTCATCTTCTTCAGTTACCTTTTTCCACTCCTCTACTTTCACTTCTTAGATGGAAGCTTTTTCAGGAAGCTCTTTATGGAATGTCTTTTCATCCATGAAGCCAACCGTCATCTTTTCTTCACTCTGTTGCGTTAATAGGCTCAAATAATATTCTATGTTATGCTTAAGATATTTAGCTGAAGAAACCCTTTCTTCGAATTTGCATAAGCTAGCTTTAAGTTTGGCAATGTATTCTATTAATTTATCTATGATATTTGCTTCCTCTTCCTCTTCCTCTTCCATTGAGAACTCTTTTTCGCTACTAAGGGTGACTGTCATTCCATATATTGTAAGGTTTGTTTCAGTAGCATTAGGCAAATTCCCTTGGATCTCTTTAGATAGTATCGTTGCCAGTTGATCCATCCGATTAACTAAATTTTGTATACGAGCCTATGTTTCCTAATGCTTCATTATTGATTCTTGAATGAAATTAATCATCATATCTTACAGAGTTGGCTTGTTAACTGGAGGCGTTTGGTGTTGTAAATATCCAGTTGGAGTGTAATTGTTCCATCCACAGGTGTAAGCGTTGCTCCATTCTGAATTTTCTCATATAACACACCTTGAGGTTGATTGTACATGTTTGGTTGTTCCCATATATGTTTTGATGCTCGACATTCATTATTGTAGTGATAAATCCCACTAATGTCACAACACGGCCTATATATTGGTTAAGCCTCCGAAAACATGTGACAATATCTCTCTCTCCTATTTGGTGGTGATACAGATTACAAAGATAAATTGTAGCTCCCATAAAAATATTGTTTACTCCATCCTTCCATTGTGCGTTGTGACTATGACGTTAAATCTCAATTCCTAAAATAAACCACCACATATTGTCAGTGTAAAAAAGTTCAGAATACAATTAATAAACAAGCCAAAAGAATACAATAAGATATAATAAATTAAAATAAATTAAAAAATAAAAATAAAGATAAAGATAAAGATAAAACAAAATAAAATAAAATGAAAATAACTAGAGTTATAGCATTAAGACTTTCTTAATATCACTATTCCTGGCAATGACAAAACAAAAACTTGATTGTCCTAGTTTCGTGAGTGTCAACATTGTTATATCGTAAGTGTACGATATAGCTGTAGCCCCTATCGGAAAGTACTGATTGTTCCCAAGAGGACAAGGAATACTAGTAATTACCGTTATTCTATTATCTAGCCTAAGAATTGATTGTGATTTTTAATTAAATAAACTAAAATTAATCAAATAAAATAAATGAACAACATGATTAAAGTAGAGAATTACGAAGCACCAAGTTAATTTCCGAAATCAAATGATTAGTATTTAGGTTTTGAATCCCCCTAAACCTTAACAAATTGATCTTTTGTTATACAATTATTTTGATGATTTATTAGATCGTAGAGACTCCTATGGTAGGCTAGTAGCTAACATTGAGTCTACTAATAACTAATCCTAAGGTTTCTAACCGAATTACTCAGGTTAAATTTTTTAGGATTACGTTACCATTTTATAAGTCCTTCTATTAGGTTTGACCATAATCCAGAAGATTTATGTCATCTTATCTCTAAGGTTGTAATAAACTCTTTCCAATTACTGTAGATCTGTCCAAACCTAGGATTTCTAAATCGTTTTGTATGAAATCAAATTATGATATAATATTCTAGATTACTAGAACATAAATAAAACAAGTAATTGGATTAACAAATCAATCAATCAATTGCTTTAACAAAATAATCAACACATGTTCAAGTATCAAATGAGGTTCATCTAACCTAAATACTAATGAAATATTTATTTATGCATCGACTAACACAGAATCAGATATGCATAAATAGAAATTTGAATTGAAAACAACATAATCATAATTCTAAATCTCCCTGATTGTCTTCTATTGAGTATTCTGATGATGTGGAGGTCTGATCTTTTATTCCACTAGATTCATCGATAAAATCTTCACGTTTCCCCCTCCTCTGACTCACAATTGCTTTTGGAATCACCTCAAAAAAGCTCAAAATGCCTCTTGTCGTCTCCTTTCTTTCAACTACCCCGAAAACCTATTTTTATGGCTAAATTTAAAGTTTTGGAAGATGCATGTGCTGATGCATAACCATGCATTAGACTTTGCATAACCAAAATGCCAAAAAATCGTGAAAGTGCACGGTCTGAAAGAAGTGCACTAGCAGATGCATATTCGTGCATCTCTTCTGTGTGTCAAATCTTTATTTTACGCCATATTTTCGTCCAAATTCTTCTCCTTTAAGTCTATGAAGGTAATTATAATCTATATACACACTTGTAGTAAATTAAGTACCAAATATACAAAAAAAGGTATAGAATATAAAAAAAATACATCAAACGTGGGTGTAAAAATATAGTTACATATGCATCTATCTCATCCCCTTTCATAACTCCAATAACTCCTCAATATTTCACCAATAAACTACATCCCTTACTCTAAAAGTTCCACCATACTCTTACCACTCCCAAAGATCTCCCTCCATCGAAAGCCATGGTACACAAAATTCCCCTTCTCCGCAATTCAACCCCAGTCAATGTTCGTCCATATCACTATCCTTATTTTCAAAAGGAAGAGATCGAACAGTTAGTAAACGAAATGTTGGAGGAAGGAATTATCACCATTAACAACGGTCCCTTCTCTTCTCGAGTGCTCTTGGTGAAGCAAAAAATGGTATGTGACAGTTTTGCATAGACTATTGTGAACTCAATACAATGACTATAAAGGATATATTTCTCATCCCACTGTTGATGAATTATTGGACGAGATCAATATAACTCATTTTTTTTCTTTAAACAAGACTTGAGGGCAAGCTACAACCAAGTGAGGATCCATCCCTTCGACATAGCCAAAACTGCTTTTTGAATGCACGAGGGCCATTACGACATGGTAGAAGTAATTGTTTATTTGACCTCTTAATCTACCAAAAGAAAGTATGGTTTGTTACATGTATGTAAACAATTGCCATCCAATGTTATGATCATAACAAACCACCATGACCGAAGTAGCCCTTGTAACATTTTTACAAGAGAATGAAAATGAATAAAAAATCCTTACCTCATCATATCTTGTAAAGTTTTGAGTATCAAGTTCCCCCATCAACATATGGTTTAAATGTTGTGTCTATTTCATAGAGTTTGTCCTATGGAACATATTTGAACCATAGAGGGGCCTAATAAAAGAAGAAACTTAAACGTCTTTGTAAATATGCTAATTGCAGTGATAAAAAAGAAGTACCTTCCTTTGATCTACAAACTAATATTCAACATCATAAATCAACCTAAACATTAGATCCTTTGCTTCAAGTGGTAGCCTTACATCCTTTGAAAAATTTAAATGATTCTTCCAATGGACAATTTAAAGAAGACTTGGTCATCATGAGTATAGATTCATATAATTGTCCCTCCATATTTTAAAAAGATGCATGCACAACTTGAATTCATGGTAAGTAAATACCATATAAAGAAAATGAGCAATGCAAAAAAGTGTACCTTTGTTTGATCCGACCTTATAGTACCAAACCAATGTTCGACTTCACAAAGCAACTTAAAGATTAGATCTTTTGCTACAGGTGACAACCTTACATCTTTTGAAAATTTTAATTGATTCTTCAAATGGACAATCTAAAAGGAATTGGTCATTATGAGTATAAATTCATATAATTGTACCTCTATATTTCAAAAAGATACATGTATGGTTATATCTTATGCAGTATCTCATAGTTATAAATTAGATATAGTCTCGAATTTAATTTAGGATTAGATCAATTGAATTCCTTTAATTTATCTTTAATTCTATAATTAAACAATTTATATCAATAAATCAAGATTGGTGTTTAACAACACATCATGACGCCCTAAATATTTAGGTGTGTCAAAGTGATCTTCACTAACTTTTTTGTATATAAATTTTCCATATAATTCAATCAGTTCATTACATAATGTTCCGATTATATATAGAACATGAAATTAATATCTAATCTATTTTGAGTTCAATCATATTAGTTCTCAACCTTTAACTATTGATTTAATTAATGACATTTGTAAATTATTTACAACATTTCATTCCACCTTGGTCAAAAATTTCTCGAATCAATACTAATCGAGAGCAACATAATATTCTCCCTAATTACTTTAGGGAAATGAATCATATATTGATCACTTAACTACCTCTATATAATTCATTTACATCTAATGACTACCTACTGAGTTATCCTTAATTAGATTAAGTCATAAGTAGTATCAAAACATAACAATCTTTATACAAGATAACTTTTGAGATCTTAAGTCAAAGGATCACTTATGCCATCATCATAATAAGAATTTTTATGGACATACTAGTAATGTTTCAAGTGGATTTATCATATGAAGTCCGTTCAGTAAACTTGTTCTCTTATAAGCACCTACATGTTTGTTTAAGTATCTCCATACTTTAGTTTATAAGATCGACTATTTCCTTCATAAGAAAAATAAAATGTGTGCTAATCTTTTTACATTCTATTAATGTCTAGTCTTAATAAAATAATAACTGGAATAATTTGAGAATAATACATAAATGCAATATGAATTTCATAATTATAATCTCATTATAATTTGATTTACAATGTATAATTATCTCATAGACTTTATAATATGTATAAGATAAAGAATACCTTAAAAATAGTATCACTTAATTACAATCAAACAGATTAGCAGTAGAGCATAGAGCAATATAGCCAGGTATATAAAAAGGGACAGTAAGGGGATGGCGGCCATATAAGGTCTAGAATAGTGACATGCGAAAGACAGAGAGAGTTCTACCAAAATTTAGAAAGGTGTAGGTAGCGAGTCCGCCTTTGGTTCTTTACAAGTGAAGCTGTGAAAGTAAGGCTTTTTAAGTAGTGAGTAGTTACCTATATTCGGCTATCAGATTGGGGTTGGTAAGCACTACTGTAATTCAAGATACTACCAAAATGCTTACTCGGATGTTGTCCAAACGCCAAAAGTAGTGATTAGTTACCTCTATTCGGCTATCAGATTGGGGTTGGTAAGCACTACAGTAACTCAAGATACTACCGAAATGCTTACTCGGATGTTATACAAACCCCAAAGACGATTTAATATCTTCTCGTTCTTGTTTCACTTAGAATATGTGTAATAATAATGTTGAGACGAAAGATTGATTATGAAATCGTGGGCATGGGTTAGCAAATTATCATAATAACTCAATTTGCCTTCCCAGTTATTCAAAGCCCAGATCTACCTCATAAAGATACTCGACTTGTCTGCTGAGGTTGGTTTTCTGACCAGATGGTCCAGAACTGTAGGCAAAACGTATAAGAAAAGATTTTAATGTGAAGTACAAGGTATATTAAATTAAAAGAAAAGATGTATATATCTATCTTTATTAGTTGGAGGGGACGGGCAAGTATATATGTCTTTAGTTACATGTACCCATCAAAAGAATGGAATCAAGGGAAGCAACAAGCAAACACATCATGAATCAAGCCTATCCTGGAAGTTGAAGAGTGAGTGCTAAGGCCAAGCGGAGCCTGCAAGGCCATGGTGCAAGAGATTGTGGGCAATATGATCTCTGGCTTGAATTGCTCCAACGGATAGCAGATTGTTCTCGGGGATCATCTCATCGTCGAACAGTTGGAAATGGAGGTCTGGGTCCATAACCTCCTTCCTCATTTCGCAAATATTGTGCAGCACACAACAGGCTCCCAGAACCACAGGCAAGTCTTGTAGCTTCACCTCTGTTCTCTTCTGCAGACAAGCCCATCTTCCTTTCAACCTCATGAATGCCTCCTTAGCAACACCTTGTATGTGCCCTATCTTCTCGTTGAAAGTGTGCTGTGCCCATGTCAAGTGCTGGTGCGTGTAAGGCACCAGAACCCAGTCCGTTAAAGGGAACCCAGAGTTCCCGACAAGCCAAACATCCTTTAAAAGCCCTCTGTTGGCCCTCTGGAACAGAGCTGACTTCTCTAACACCTGATCATCAGGCATAGACCCAGGCCATCCAATGCAAACATCCGTGAAAACACCTCTTGGATCTACAACCCCTTGAACCGTAATGGAATACGATGTTTTCTGATTCCTCTCAGTGTGCCTCTTGTTGAAATAAGCCGCCACTTTAATCTTCGGAGCAATAATTGGGATATGAGTAGTGTACATTGAGCCCCCAACGTCTGGTATCCCAGACATTGATTGAAACTCACCCTTCATCATCCTCATCTTCTCATCATCAGGCCACTGAAGAAACTTTGGCATTAGAACTGTCCTTATCGCAGCGCACACCTCCAGAACCAACTTATGGCAAGTTGATATCCCAAGACCGAATCTTTTCGACACAAGCCTTAAGGGATGACCCGTCGCTAGTCTCCAGATACACACGGCAACGCGTTGGCGCACCGGAATAGCGTCTCGCAACATCGTGTTCTTCTTGGTCACAGCAGACTCAAGCTCTTCGCATATCATCTCAAACGTTGATTTACTCATCCGAAACTCTTTCCGGAACTCCTCTTCTGGAAAATCGGGATGGTTACACCGATCCCACCAGTCCTTTGACCTGTCCTTGACCCACAGTCGCCGCTGTTGTCCCGGTGCCGCCCCAGAGCCCCCAACACCGCCACTCTGAACAGAATCACTTGAAGCGACGTTCTCAGTCATCATTGAAGCTGCAACAGAAGCAGAGCGACGAGCCCGTTTGGTTCTGGAACGATCCATTTCGTCCAAATCAGAGTAATGGGTGTCTAGCTGCGTGTGATAATCATTCATAGCCTGAAGTCTCTGCCTATGATTGGAATCGAAAATCGCTTTATCTTGCTCGGATTCTATACCCAACTGAACTTGTTCTAGCTTCTCTTCTTCATCCAACATAGCAAGGGAAGTAATAATATCTCTCAATGCATTCGTTTCAAACTCATCTTGCTGCACATGGTCTCTGTTTTTACCTTCCTCTTCGTCGTCGTCTCTCTTTCTTCGCCTCCTTAAATTGTTGTTGGTCGCGGTAAAACTGCCGTTGATGTTACAATCCATGTCCTGGAGAAGACTATAGAAGTGTGATATCTCGTCCTGATTAAGAAATGGGAAAGAAGAGATTTCCATCAAAGAACGAACTGAGTCAAAACCGAGGAAGATGCTAAGGATAAAGTGTTTGTGAAAGATGTTTCGGTGAGAAAACGCAGGAGGTTTCAGATTTGGGAATTTATGGGTAAATTAGCGAGACTTATATAGGCATGGGCGGTTAAAGAGAAAGGAAGAAGCGTGTGGGCTAATGTGAACGCGTAGCTGTTGGCTATTTGACAGTGACTTAACATTTTGTAGTGTTACATAATGATTGGCCACGTCATATGTTTATTCGAATGTATGTAACGCGGTTGGTGACCGCGTTCGATCGGCAAGCGAGCTTCGACGCACTTGGGGTCATGCTCCTAAAGAAAAACGTTGGCCTAATGCGAAGGGACGAGACACTCCACCCCTCGACCTCGGATCGTATGAGGAAGCTTCTTAAAGCGAGTGCTGGCTGGATAGCCTCTGTGAACTAAAATAATTTATAAATAATATTAGTTTAATTAATCTATTCACGCTATATAACTCTGGCTTTTTATTTTTATAAAATTGGGAACAGATTATATTAGTTAAAAATATATTAAAAAAGAGAGGAAAAATTCAGCATATTTGATTAAGCATACGAATTGAATATGTCCCAAAACAAATGCTAGAGTTAGAAATTAATAGCAACTATTTATCACAGTTTTACATGCCATGCTCAAGTGAAATCAGATTTTCTGTTCAGTTTTACTCTGTCTTATTCTATCTCATAAAATCTCAGCCATTTATTATGCGGGACTCACGTGTGTCTAATGTGGACCCTGCCTAAATAAATGACTGAAATTTATGGAACATAATAAAATACCATAATATTGGACAGAGGATCTAGACTCTGCTCAATTATTGTACAACAACAGCGAACTTAGTTACCGCAAATAAAGCTAAATTTTGCAAGAATGACGGACAGCAAACAGTCCAAAACAACGTTCTGGGTTCTCCGACCATCTTTATTACCAAATGACTTACAGCCCACAGACAGATGACGCGACAAAGAAAATGACTCGAACCAAATCTGACCGCGTATTTCGAATTGTACCGAGTTGGCTGTTGTTTTGTGAGTTTCTTTCAAGCCCCATAGTTAAGAACTCTCTTTAGCTTTTCGATCTCGTTTGCTCGTTGATTTGGAACGAGGGAAGCAAGTATAAAAAGCGGAGCCCAGTTATCGACGGCGGGGTAGGGAGTAGTTCAATTGGTCAACCTTTTGAATGCAAGTAAGTCAATGCTGACGTCATAACGACCCTGTAGGTCTTATGGTCCAGAACCTATTGGATGAATTGTCTAAGGGGCGATGACCCACTCCAAAAGCCACCAAATCAGCAAGGGCCAAGGAAGCAGTAGATAACGATTGATTTTTTGTTTTAATTATAAGCTCATTGAAACAAAAGGATGAAGAACAAAATATCACATCAAAATAGAAGTGAAGCATATAAATTTTACATTTATTGAACTTGCCAGAGTTGGAAGATAGACAATTGTTTTTCACTGATTTATTTATTTATTTTGACTTCTCTCAGACTGAACTTAAACTAAAAATACCATCTTGATGCTTAATTACAATATCATCAATGCATGATTTGCAAGTGTGCTCTATTTGACAAAAAAATTGCACGAAGCTAGCAAAATGATTGTTGGTCCAACGGATTCAGATTCGATCAACGATTGAAGCTCGAAGATAAAGGAATGAATAAATTGTGACTTGGGAGTTGAAGAGTTCAAGCACAGCACGTATGAGTTTCAAAAACAGTAACATTCACAAAATACATTTCAAAGTGTGGGTCTTGATTTAAAAAAGTCAACAAATTGTTCCTTGCCACTTTGCCAGTGAGTTTCCATTGAGCTCCCCAGAGGATATCAGCAGCTGGCTATTGAAGCGTGACACATACGATCCTATAACAGGGTTGTTTGTGTGTGTTCTCTTTTTGGTAAAAGAGGTCATTGTTGGAATTGTATTTTAACGAACACGACCAAAGTTGGTCATATCCCCCTAGTCTAGTAGGTGAGGCCCAATGCCGGGTAAAAAGATACAATATCACATTTCTAGTTTGCCCAATTTTTATTATTAATATTTTTTATTATATTAAATTGATATATACATCTTTTTTTAATCAAATTCTCTACCAAAAAACTTAGGTGAAATAATTTGAACTATATCATATGCCAATTCTTGCTAAAAATGATAAAAATAATTTAAAAAGTGTGTTTGTTTGATGTAGGCTATATTTAAAATAAAGACAATGTATAATTCCAGTTTTATAAGCCTATAAAAATAACCATGTGTGGCTAAACTCAATCGTTTTAATTCAAGGGGATTCGATATTCTAGTTGTAACTTTGTGAGATTTTGTGTTCCAAACTTTTATTCACATTTTAATTCAAGTATTTCTTGTTTTGAGTTATCATATTTTATGAATGATTAATATTCGATTAATCTAATAATTTAATTTAATATTGATTATTCTATCGCTATCCAAGAATTCAATGATCCGTAATTATCATGAAGGATTGGTACAAGTAGCAAATAGATTACTTATGAATTTTCATATTTAACTTATGATAAACAAAAAAACTAACTTGAATAGTTGCATCTATGTTGATTATTTAATTTAGAGTTTAATCTTTTTCACAGAGCTTATTGCTATCATTTATTTGATATGGAATAATATCACACTTAGTCAATGGATGATAAGTTTTGGTTTGGATGTTGAACTTGAACCAATTAATTTAGGAAAATTTGAGACTTATTATGACTATCCTAATATGTTTCGGGCTAACTGCTTGAATTGTGAAAAATATTCTCTTTAAACCAATCATCAATATTACAATTAAATGACATCTTTCTTTTGAATCGGAGTTTGATAATCTTGACTTTCTTATTTTTAAATTTAGTTAATTTAATTTGTTTTCATATTAATTTCAATTAATCAGTTATTTAATCAAACCCCCATATTTATTTTTATTAATTGAAATTAATAAGCTAGTGTTTTAGTTCTCTAAAAACTCGACCTAATTCCATGACTACTATAAAAGTTTAGAGAATCAGAACTATTTTGGTGGCTTCAACAACCCGACTAGTTAGTATGTGGTTAAGTACGCATTTAATTGATGTGGGTAGAGCCAGTGCAGGAAAAATAGTAGTTGGAGCAATTGTGACTCAAATTGCGAAACATCTCAGCTTACTAACTGAGAGAACAATGATGCAACTAGTCTTAGGAAACTCTAGTCTCGACTTGCAATCCCTGGTGTCTATGAAGGTTGTCTGGTGGCAAGGTGATCATTATGTTCTTGTCAATGATGACACGGAAGAAGCTTCAAGCAACAAGTGCGCTCGAGTTACGAAAATTGAAACTAAACAAAAGGCTGATGTTTCGCCAATCGAAGTGTTGGATGTATTTTTATCATTAGAATTAATGGCATTTCCCCTTAATTTATGGATTAATTATTGGGTCTTATAAATATTTTTCCAACTAAATTGTTTAGTTTATCTTAATCTGCATTTTAATGGGTCTTGTTTAACTTGTAGGAAATACACTTGTTTTTAATTGAAAAGACCACAACAACAATTAATTTGACAAAAGGCAAATCAAGCGTAAGGTTCTATGTGGCGTTGAGATAAATAATGCTACCTATTGTAGAAGAAAAGAAGACCACGCATGCAAGGGGAGGATAGCTCCAAAACAAATGAAGACAACTGAAGCATGCAGTGGAGACGTTGGCAGCTGGAACATGGCGTAAAGAGAGACATGGATCAATTAAGGCAGGAAAATAACAAGACTTAATCAGCATCAAGACAACGGAGAGCAAGAGGCAATCAACTCAGCATTTTAATTGTCCAATTGAAGACAGCTGAAGCATGCATGAAGACAAAAAAAAATCATGCACAAGCCAAAGGAGTGGATCACGCATGCAGTGAAGATTGTTGGTAGGAGGAGGGCTCCACCAACGTGACAACTTGGGAAGCTAAGAAGTGGCGTGCGTGGACTTTGGAGAAGGCAGAAGAAAAACAACACAGCAATATGGAAAAAAGAGAAACTAACAGCTAGCGTGAAGAGTAGCATGAAGGGTGGCTATTGCATGGTTTGCGTTTTTTGTTGAATATAGAAGGCAGCTGGAAGTAAGGCGTGAAGCAAAGTTTGACATTCAATATATAACAAACAAAAACAGTTGGCTGGCGGCGTTGATAGGAGAACAAGAAGACAGCGTTTGTGCATTAAAAAATGGAAAAATATCTCCTAAAATCACTTTAGAAAGCAGCAGGGCTGACGGTGGCATGAAAAAAAAAGAATAAAAGTATAGCTGTATATGGGCGTGAATTAAGCAGCAGTAGATGGCGTGAATTAAGCAGCAGTAGATGGCGTGAATGAAGCAACTGATGGATGCTAGGATTTAAGCAGCTGGTGGACGCAATCAGAAGAGGGTTGAAAAGACGTGAACAGCTGGGGAAACAAGGGGAGGACGCTGCTGTTGGTGAAGACTCTCCATCATTCACGTTGAAAACAAATCAGGAGGTGGCTTTGGGGAGTCTTGCATGAGTAGTTGGTGGTTTAAAGTAAAGGATAAAACAAGTCGCTGGGTTTATATGAAGTCACGTTGATGCAGCAGCTGTTGGAGGCCAAAGGAGATTAACGCAGTAGCACCTGGTGGAGTTGAAGAAGAACAACGCTACAACCCTTTCTCAAAACCCTCCATACACAACGACACACACGTTAGCAGTTGGGAAGTTGAAGTAGAACAGCTGGACTAAATAAAAAGATACACAAACGTTGAAGCAAGCTGGTGGTTTGAGGAGAGATGGAGCAGCCACGTTGAAGGCCAAGAAAGTGGCAGCTGGTGGAGTTAATTAAAAAAAACGTTAGCTGATGGAGGGGGGCACGTTGCAGCTATGGGAAAGAGACACATGTTAGTTGATCCATGAAGCAGAGGATTATGCGTGGCTTGATGGTGCCGGTGGCATAGGAAAAGAAGCATCTACGTTAGTGGAGGCAAGAATGAAGCAATAGAGCTGGAGGCAAAAATTGAAGAGCAACATCACCATTTGTTCTTCCATTCCTTCTACTTATTTCATAATCATAATGCTTGCTTTTATTATTTTCATTGCTGCTACTATTATTATGAGTAACTAATCCTTTCATTCTAGGATTTTAATGGAACCCTTGATGTAATCTCGGTTAATTGGTATTTTCTACGTTTAATCTCTTATGCCCGTTTTTACTTAAAGGTTTGATTATTGCAATTTGTTCTTAATGCTTTTCATAATTTGATC
>JAOSBP010000205.1:11227537-11242072 GCA_027563825.1 Erythroxylum mucronatum | reverse complement strand
CAAGTTGCAAATTAAACTAGAAACATGGGGCTACAAAAGTATGAAGAAGTTTGACCGAGATTCAGCCCCTACGACATTCGGATTTTGGAGGGAAGTTCGGTATAGTGCACAGTCCCGAGGTTGTTTCAGTCATAACTTTTTCATTTCTAACCCGAATTGAGTGCTTCTAGTGGCGTTAGAATCGTTAGAACCGAGGGAACATTTTATTACAAAGCCAACTCAATTTTTTTTTCTATTTGAGTTTTTCCCCATAATGTGGTCGTTATGTGTTCGGTTTTGGGTCCTCTATACTTTGTGGGTCCGAATGTTGGGCCACGGGGACAGGGTCCAACAATATGTCTATATGCATGTTGTATATATATGTGTATGGTTGTTTGTGTGGTTCAACACCAATGGTTATAAATACTTTAGCCACTGAGATGTGAAGCTCAACCCAATTTTTCCCACTCCTCAGTTGCAGATCAAGAAGACCAGTAAATCCTTGCAAGGCATTTGGACGATTTTGAGAGATTTAGCTTTTGTATTAAGTTAGTGGTTAGATTTTTGGATAGCTTTAGTAGCATATTGAACATTGATCACCCATTGTATTTTTTATAACTTGTGTTGAGACTTGATGCTGGATCCCGTTTCCGGAACCTAACTCTCTTGTTCAAAAATATAAAACCTATACTCTTCCTTTTCTTGCTCTGATACCATAACTGTTGGGACCCGATCTCATAACCGGACCTCAACCGGAAAAACAAAAACAAGAACAAATTGAAACAAAGGAACGGATCAGAAAACATAAAGCGGAAGCAAAATTAGAAGCGAAATCGAAGAATCGGATTTACAAAATGAAAGGAAATCAGAAAAATCGGACAACAAAAATGCGGAATACTAATCAAAAGCAAAAAATTGAAGGAATGGATTTCGAAGTGAAACGAATCGAAAGCAAATCAGAAATGAAGTAAACAAACGGTTCAATCGAACTGAAACAAATTTGCTGACATCTGGGAACGAAAACGAAAGAACAATTAGCATCGCGTTGGAAACCTTAAGGCTAAACCAATCTAAATCAGTGTAAATTTTTTTCCTCTTATTAATCTTTATTCAAACTCATACAAATCAAAACAATAATAATTTCCCCATTTGGATACCCTTCCGATCCTCAATCAAAAACGCAATTCTCAAACGTTCATATTTATCCCATAATTCATCTATTAACCAAATCTTTTTTATCCTTTTTCAAAAATTGGGCAGCATAACGGCTGCATTATTAACAAAACCAAACCTGCAAATGGTTTAAACACACTTCTATAATTCCCAAAATCAAATCAAAACTTAAAATCATCGGATCTTCCGTCCGGAATCTATATCACAATCAATCCATTATCCAAAACCAAGTCACATTCAATCATAATCATAATCATACGCAATTCCCATTCATATCTTTCAACCCTAAGGTCCTAACATGTCATATTTCATATTAATGAAAAGATCAAAATGCAACCTACAACTTTCATGAAGGACCGAAAAATCAATTTGACCTCTAAGGGAGTCAAATTTTCAATCAAAAGTTCGGTCCTTTAATAATCATGCTAAACAATAACAGAAAATTGTAAAAATCATAACTTCTTATTCCATGATCCAAAAATTGCATATTTCACATCAATGGAAAGATCAAAATATAATATAAAACTTTCATAAAGAACTTAATTACAAATTCAACCTCTAACTAGGTCAATTTTTCAGTCAAGATTCTGCCAAACATAAGTGATCCTAAAGCACATCCAAACTTGACAATTTCATATCTTTCAATTCTCATATCCACTAGTTGCATATTATACATCGTTGTAAAACTAGGAAAATCTTCTATGACTTTCATGAAGACCACTTAACTCAATTCATACCACATCAGTACTTAATTTGCCTCAAAGCACAGTACACCTAAATGTACACTTATGAACATTTTCACAAAATAAAGCAAAACAATACTTAACTTTGAATGATCATAACTTTCAATCCCGATATCGAAAAATATCAAACTTTATGGCGAAGCTCTCAACAAAATCTACAAGTTTCATGAAGATCATTTTCTCAAATTATGTCTAAATCAAAAGGTCAACTCTCTACGCCAAAAAGTCAAACTTTCTCAATTTGTCATATTCTCACACTTTTTCTCTTTATTTCTTAACTTTTAACTTCCATTTCAATCAACTATTCAGTTTAACTTCCATAACCCATACAAATCTACACAATTATCAAAATCATCAAAACCCAATACTTCTTTTCTCATCAACTTTCTTAAAGCACATAAACATTTCTAACACAATACATATACAAAAAAATCACTAATTTCATTTCATTTTACGATTCTAAATTTCTCTCAATGATTGGGGTCTAACACTTGATGAAATGTCAATATGTAATTAAATCTATGAATGAAAGCTTTGTATGAACTTCATTTTGATTTGGAAATGAATTGAGAACTTGAAAAGTTCCCTTTGTATGATTTTGTGATTTTTTTAAAGTTTGAATATGTTGTATGTGCATAATCTAATTGTTGAGATTGCAAATTGTTGTTAGAATTAGAAAAGCTGGTGTGTTGGAGTTGGAAAGCTTGTGTGTGATGAATTTGGATATTGAAGCTGAGAGTTATGAGCATTACAAGGGATGATGTAGTATGGGAAGTAAGAACTTGAGGGCTTTGGTGAATGTTGAGAATTTGTGTGTTTGATGAGTTAATTAAGTTGAGGTTTGGGAGTTTGATGCATTTAAATTGGTATTTGAATGGTTATGAAGTTGTTTTACATTTGAAGGGTTGATTTTGGGGAGATTATGAATGTATATGGTGTTAGGATGGAAGTGGGAAACATTGGAGAGGGTTTGGAAGGAGTTTGGGACCCTTTGCCCAGTGTATGTCCGTTAAACAGACATGGATGTCCGTTTAATAGACCTTCTCGGGTGAAAGAGGACCCTTTTGGCAAGTGTGTGTCCGTTAAACGGACATGGATGTCCGTTTAATGGACCTTCTCGGGCAATTTTGGGCTGTTTTGCCAGTCTATGTCCGTTTAACGGACATTCTCGGGTCAGCTACAATAAATCACGATTTTGACTAGTTTAGAGGCCGAATCTCATTTTGTGGTCTTCATACGAGTTATAGATCTCGATGTCTTCTTTCTAATGGTTCAAAAACGAAATCAATCCGATATTTTTGGTGAAAGTTATGGCTTTCACTCCGAGATAGGTTCAAATCGATTTAGGGTATGAACATGCTTGATTCTTTTGATCATAACTACCTCATACGACCTCGAATTGAAGTGATTCTTGAAGCAATAGATTCCTAAGACATATATCTTTCCTTCCATAAAAAATTGCATCATTTGGAGTTGTTTTGAGAAAGTTTACATTAGATCAAATGAGGGGTCGGTTTGAAGGACAGAATTGGAGTATGTGCACACTTCAGCTTTTTAAGCATATCTCGAGCTATAGACCTCGGATTTAGGTGATTCTTCATTCAAAATAAACAAGAAACATAGAGCTATGATTTATATGAAGAAGTCAAATTGAAATTCAGGTTTTAAGATTTCCAAATTCCGTTCACAAACAGGAGAAATGAGTTCAAGCATGGTGACTGTTTTGTATGGGCACGTCATTAAGCATATTGTGAAGAAAATTTTTGGGATGTTATAAGAATAACGATAAATTGATGATGGATATTGAGAGTTATTTGAAATAACCCTATAGGGTGATATGTTCATGTCTTATGTTTATGATATTTGGATCGATCGTTGGGCTTCAGAAATGAGGCCCAACAGTCTCCTACTGGTTGGTGCTATCTATAGCTACACTGTTCGCTTGTGGTTAAAATATAAAACAACTTAATCAATTATTAAGAATATTATTTTAATATATGTGTTAGCTTTAACTCGATGATAAGGCCTAACTAGTTGAACCTTGCCATCTGGTGGTGGTTTGTTATGAGTTCAGTAAGATTGGTTTATACTCAAGATGCAACAAAATGGTATAAAAGCATTAGGTTTAAGGTAGAACATGATCCCAACATACAATAAGGTGAGTAAGAGCAGAATAAGATTGGCATTATTGTTATTCGATTTATTTAATAATATTTCCTCTTTAAATCTATATTATGTTGTACTCTAAATATTAAACAAGAATAAGGCAAATGGTTCATGCTTAAAGTTTCCCGGTGAGTGGCTTATGTTTAGGGTTTTAGGCAATGATCTTTGAAGTTTAGTTTTAAGAGAAAAACTTACTTTAAAGGGGAGGATTTAAGACTAACTTTTTTAAAAAAATATTAGCTGAGTTATTTTTTAATTTAATCTTTTAAAGTATTGCAAGAATTTAAAATATGAAGAAATTATTTTATACTTATGAAATAATTTGTATTTGTATTTGATGTTTAGTCCTTGATAGGGTTAAGATAATTTGATTGCAATTTAATGAGAATTGTTAATCTAATATGCAATCAAAATTTAAATAATTATTGTTGTTCTAAGTACAAATTTTGATAATACATTAGATTGAGGTGTCTCAAAAAGTTATAAAAATTTAGAGAAATATATACATTTCATAAAAAGAGGAGTTGATATTAAATTCAAATAGGAGAATTTAGTGAAAGAATCTTGTGAGCTTATTATGTTGTCACCACTAAACATTGTTTGGTATTTTGATCATAATTTTATAAGTATATAGGTACGAGGTGACTTAAGAGGTTACGAAAAGTTGAGAGAATTTTCAACAACTATTCAGAAAATACCTAAAAGTGATATTATCAATCCAAACCCTTAAAATTGACTAGTAAATGTCCATAATTATTCATTCTTAAAAACATTTTCATAACTAAAATTATTATTTTTCTCTAAAAAAAGAGAGTAATGAAAAAATCTAAAGAGGGATAATTATTGCACCATTGTTCAATATTTTTAGGGGATCAGTTCTCTTATTTAAAGCGATTTAACTCTTTCTCTAATTATAAGTTTTTCCTCTAATTATTACATAAGTCTCTAAGCTGCTTGGAGATGTCCTAGCTCATCTACTAATGTTGGAGACAAGTGGAAATAAAGGATTTTCAAAGTAGATATTATTGATAATAAAAGATATTTAGGTAGAGGACAACTTAATTTTGCAACAAAATTGAACTCATAAGTATGCTTTATACTATAACATATAGCCCGTGTATATTACAATATTTTAAAAAAATTATTTTAAGGAATATATGTTTTAAATGTTTAGTTGAGCATATATATTAATTGTTTACATGATTCAATTCCTTAATTTCGAAAGAATTATAAAAACCTTAACTAAGTTTAATAGGAAATTGGGTGTTTTTTTTAAATTAAATTGATACAATGAGGTTTTCTTTTCATATTTAATGTATGGATAACAAATTCTATAGTGCCAAAACTTTTGAGATTTTCATTTTAGTGCAAACCTTTTTAAAATTTTTTAATTAAGTGACTAACTTTTTAAAACCTTTAAAACTTAGTTAAAAACATTAGTTTTATTAGCTTTTTATGTGACTTATGAAACCACTTTTGGCCATGGCATGTAGATATCCAGTAAAAAATTGGACACGTAGACATCAATGTGAATTAATACATAACTCATGACCCAAAATCTATAACCTATAATATATAACACATACCCATAACTCACCTAATTTATTACAAAGTAACCCACACGTCCTTAACCCCGTATATTTTTTTGAAACAAAAAGACTCAATGCCTCCTTTTTGCTTTCTAAAAGCACTATATATTTGTTCCTTTGTAGACTCTCCATTGTCTCCTTTTTGCCATCTAAAAATACAATTTTTTCATTCCTTTGTAGACTTTTGTTGTTTCCTTTTTCCTACATCCCTTTAATACTTCTATTCTTCTTCCGATATGCCTCTCATCTGAAACTTCACTTGCTATTGCTTTTTCATATTCGATGGTTGTTTGTTTTTCTATCCAGTGTTTTATATGCTTTTCTTGCTTTTGTGATTCCATTCTACTTATCTGCATCAGGTATTGATTACTAGGTATTGATTATTATTTTGTTTGTCTCATGGGTAATGGTTTCTGGGTATTGGTTTTTGGGTTTCATTCATTGGAAATTTTGGCTTCCTTTAGTAATGTTTCATTCCTCGACCTAGCACATGGTTTATTGCCTCTCTTAATGCACTTAAAAGATGTTAGGAAATTTGCTCAGTGAATAAGTATTTGACTGTAAGTACATATGATAAAATTCTATCTTGCTAAATCTTCTACAAGCATTTCATCAAATAACTTGCACACGTTCGTCAAAAGTGTCACAGATCATAAAATGGATTAGATCATTTTGCACAAATATATCACTTTATAGGCTTGTTTTAACAACATAAGCATGAAGTTGTTTGCCTATAAAACCCCAACACAGATGATAATAATCCTTTAATAAAACAAGGTAGGTATAATTATCAAGAAAGTAAGAGCCAAATGAAATTAAGTGGTTGTAAACAAAAATGCTTTAATTGGTGTTGGAGATTTAAAATGTGCTTTAATAAGGTAATTCCATATGGGGTGGCATAGGCTATAGTAGTTGTGATGGTTTGCATGAGAATTTGACCAATATGTTTGATGTTACGTCACTTTGTTTCAGAGACAAAAGAAGTTTGTACAAATGCCTATTGCACTTTGTTTCTTCTTATGGTCTTTTGGGTTATTAGAGGATAGCACATTCCATTAGAATTCCCTCTGAAATGATACTTGCCTAAAAACTTAGAAATATCAAAACATATATAGTGTGTGCATAATATTTATGCAATTGGTTGTATTGTACTTAAAATGCATTTTATAGTAGTGTTTTAAAGGCAAAATTAAAGAAAATTTGAGAGCAATGTTTGCAACATATAACAGAAAAAATGAAACCTATAGAAAAAAATGCACCAGATGATGGAGATGATAATGATGGGAATGATACACAAGATGAAATTATGACATATTACTTTGAATTAGATGACAATTGTAGCTTTAAATAAGATGGCTCAGATGTGGATGAGGGGTTAAGACAAATCAAAAGTTTGCAGATTTAACCCTTATAAGAAAATGATTGAGATTGATCTTAGTATGTTGTTTGATGATTCTAACCAATTCAAGGCAACATGTCATAAGCTTGTTGTTGATGAAAGAAGGGAGTTTATTTTCATGAGAAATACCAAAAAAATTATAAGCATTAAATGTGCGAGTAAGTACTACAAAATGGTACATTTCGGCCAACATGTTGAAAGATTTAAATAGTTTTCAAGTAAGTATTTTAAATTTTCTAGTACTTTTAAATCTAGTCTTCATTGATATTATGGACTAACTACTCACACATATGTATGCAGGTAATGATTTTTTAATAGAAGCACATATGCAATCTTATTTTTCATAAAAAAAAAGTGTGCCTTCAAAGTGGCTTGCTAAAATTAATTAATGACCTCTTGGGATTCACTACTGAAGCTAATAAACTTGAGGAAGTTTGTTAAGAAAGATTTAAAAGTTGATGTTGGATACAATGTTTACTATAGGGTTAGGAAGTTAGTGATAGAGGAAATGCAAGGAGATGTAAGAGTAAGATATAACAAGCTGTGGAATTATAGGGAAGAATTTCAAGGTCAAATCCCAGTAGTAGAGTTTTAATTGATTATAGAAATGCCATCACTTAAAGATGATTTGCAGCCATATTTTGATAGAATATATATGTGTTTTAAATGTTGCAAGAAGGAGTTCTTAGGTGGATGTAGATGTCTGATAAGACTAGATGATTGCTTTCTTAAAAGGATTGTAAAAGAATTAAAGGTGAGCTACATATAACAGTAGGAAGAGATGGCAACAATCAGATGTTTCTTGTGGTATGGTTTGTGGTTTATATTGAAATAACAAAAACTTGGAATTGGTTTTTAGATTTATTAAATAAAGACTTGGATCTAGAAGATAGGGGTGGATGACAATAATTTTTCATCAACAAAAGGTATACAATAAACTTTATATGCTTCAACATATACTTACTCTTATCACTCATTAACTATTTTTTTCAAATGAATGTTATATAGGGTCTTATGTAGGCACTTATTAGGTAAAGTAAGGTTTTATGTGAGATAAATGTTTACCAATTAGAGAAAGAGGGATCACAAAGGACTCAAACTAGAAAGACTATTCTGGCAATATTGTATATCATCTAATGAACTTGGTTTTTTTTTTAATTAAAGGAGTTAGAAGAGGAGTTGAAAAATCCTTATAAGGATTTAATTATAATTTACAAAGAAAAATGGTCAAGAGCATATTTCAATAATTTATTCACATTACTTATTCTGGATAATAATCTTTGTGACGCATTTAATGGAAGTATAATTGAAGCAAAAAAAATCATTATCACAATACTTGAGGAAATTATAGTGCTTGTGATGAAACAATTAGTTAAGAATAGGAACATGGCAACTAAGTAGAGAGATAACATTAGCCCAAGAAATAAAGCACAAATGAGAGTTAAAAAGGAGTTAATCATTGATTCTGAACTTGGGAGTAATATATGATTAAGCCAGTTTCTACATTCTTACTAATATATGATTAAGCCAGTTCAAAGAGATAAATTATGGCCTAAAACTGAACATAAACCACCATTTCCACCTCTATTTCAAAAAACTTTAGGCAAGCTCAAGAAGAATATGAAAAAGGAAAATTGGGAGAATAATAACAAAGGCAACAAGATGTCAAAAAGAGAAATGAAAATGACTTATCAAGCATGCTTCTAACAAGGAAAATACAAAAAAAAAAGTCCAATGAGAATGTGTTGCAACAAGTTTCAACCAATATACACATAAGTTAAGTTATTATTTGTTTATCTGTTACTCATATGTCTTGAACCTTGAACGTTATTTGTTTTTATTTTTAAAAATGCAGTCTACAATTGATATCTAAGCAAAATGTTCTACTATTAATCCTTTAAGTCGACCATCAATGTCGAAACCAAGTAAAAGAAAGAGACTAGTTTATGGATATGGGGAATTATGAGATAAGGATCCTCAAACACTAGTGACAACTAACAAGGCGAGTTATAACATGACAAAGGTTACATATATTGAAAATCACAAAGCTTTATGGGTTCTAAATCAAATTTGACAATCAGGTTACCTTTTAATTATATATTTTTATTTTTGTTAGGATGAAAAGGATTAAATCAAAAGCTTCAGGAAGTACTGTACAAAGTCATTGAATTGAATATTTTGGTATGTCCTATTGATAAAAGTATAGGATTCTTTTGTAATAGTCGATGAATTTTGTAATAGGATATGGATGCTTTTGCAATAACCAATGAATTTTTCCTTGATGAGGAAACATTTTTATTTATAAGACCATATACAATACTTGTAAACATAAGCTCTTATATGATTAGTCACAACAGTTGTATGACAAATACAAAAAGTCATTACAAGGAGATACATGTATTAGATTGGATACTTTATAGTTCTAATATTGCCTTCTTTCTAAAATTTTAAGGGAATTAATTTTGATGGACTGGGTATTGTTGCATTCAGGATTATAGCAGTTAACAACTTGGATAATATAGCAATTGTGAAATTTAACATCCATAAGTGGTTAAAGTTCTAACTAAAGTAAGAAATCATGGAAGCTAACAACTTGCATACTAAAGCAGAAGTCATAGCAGCTACCAGCTTGAATACTATAGCTTCTCTTAACTTACCTATTTATGTCCTATTAGTTCTCATGAATACCATAAAGCATTATATAAATCCTAGTTATAGTTAACCTCTTTAATAAGGTAAAGACTAATGTGAATGTTTGTATATTCTTTCATTGCAAAGCAAGTGTGTTCTTTTCATTAATAACTATTAAAGAAAGAGATTTCCCACATCAAAACATAAGTATATACTAAAATAAAGAATAGATGGATACTTTAGAAGTCCAACTTCAGTACCTTTACATTAATATTTCTTTCACAATGCTCAAATTTAAGAATGGCTCATGGCCAAAAGTAAATACTGGAAAATATGTGAAGTTTGAAAAGAAAAACTTCAGAAAAACAAATTTGAAAAACTATCAACTTAAGTTTCTCATACACACTTCTCTCCTCCATGCGTTCCTTTTTTGTTTTGCTCTTCACAAGAACTTGAAGTTTCATCTTAAACTTATGTATCCACTCATAACAATTTTTAATGGCAACCACTAATAATACAACACTCAATATTTTAATTTTCTATTTTAACATTTTTTTTCTAGCTTGTTTATCTTTTTCAACAGTCCAATTATGATACTCAAAGCTCTTTCACACATCCAAGAATCAATCCACCCAAAAAACCAAAAATTTTGATCTTAAAATTAAATGAATAAGTTAACAACCGCATTGATATTAAAAAGTAAAAAAACTTATGAAACTATAAAATTAGAGATAACTCTTACGTTGAGCACAAGAAACAAAACGTCTTCAAGTATTTCTATTCGTCCATGAAGTCTACGTGACAACCATTAACCCCCAAATATAAAAAACTCTTCATCCAATATAGTCGTTGAACTTGCATTTGTTTTTAACTCATAATGCTCAATCTTAGCTAGTTATGCTAGAAATTGTAACATAATAAGAAGTTTATTTTGGAGTTCAAAGGCTAATAATCAATTGGAATCTTAATTGAGGAAAATTAATTAATTTCATGCAACAGAATCAGAGTCCCATTCAATTTGTACAAGAAGCAATATTAACTTTTTGTGCAATAAAGCTTATCTTATCAATATTAAAGTTTTGATAAACTTTTACTTCTAATCATGTTAATCAAAACTATTGAATAACTTATCAAAAATCAAGTCTATTGAACATAAAGGGTTGTTTTTAGAAGGTACTTATGTATAATTGTAGTTATGTGTTGCGCACGTATAAACTAAAGAAGTTTTCCAAATTTGAAACTTGTCCATATTAAAATACTCACTTATAGTATATCATTTAATCACTATGAAAAAGAACATATGAAAGGAAAAAAAAAATAAATCATAAGCAAACAATCTAGTTGAATACAAACTTTGAAAAAGAAAAGAAGTTAAAAGAAACAAACAACCATATTTTAAACCAAAAAATATAAGAGAAACCATTAGTAAGTTTCATAAGCTTACCAAATCTCAGAAATCAAGTATGCGTGTGTGAAATGAATATCGCACACCTCCTTCCATTGGTGAAACCTAAGAAGAGACGTCGAGAATGTCACCTCTCATGTAAAAAATGCACAACTGAAAAAACGAAGAAAAGGGAGAAACAAAGATATTAAACCTTATTACCTTACAACACCTAGCCTCAATGATTCCCTTAACACATCAAGACTTGTCAAATCAATCTTTGGCTTTAGTATTCTATTGAAGGTGAAAACCCATGAATTGATTGATTCACTTAAATAAAATAACAACAATTACCAAGAGAAGAGAATTAAACTCTTACCTCTTGATGTTTGAGTTTCCTTAGTCATAGCCACAAAAACCCTAACTAATATTTTGAATTGAGTTGTAATAGTTTTAAAAAGCAAGTCATTTAATTAAAAATTTTAAAAGGTTTAAACATCTCAAAAGATCTTGACGCTTCAAATTTTGTTATCCCTCTAATGTGTAGTAATTGATTGATTGGTGACATATAATTATTCTAATAAGTATACCTTAATTGGTTATGTGATTGTATTTACAATGTTAGTGCCTTCATCAAGGCGGTATGTTATATTGTGAGATGTATGTGATGTGCAGTGATAATAGATTAGGAAGATGTTATTCTATTCCGACGCTGAACCCTCCGCCTAATGCCAGATTATACTCTTTAAAATGCTTGTTGCTTTACTGCTTTAGAGTCCGATGGTGAACCCTCCGCCTATGAGCTGATGCTTCTGTGAGTATTCCAATATGAACCTATCGTGACCATCATAGCTTATATATAGCTACGAGAGGTCACCAGAGCACTCAACTTCTAATTTCAGCTGACCATCATGTGTTTTTCGATGCTCGTTTATAGCTTTTCCAGGGAGAAACCCATGAGACATCTTCTAAAACAAACTAGTCGACATTCAGGACTGGAGTTGCTAACTTATTGTCCTTCGGAGGAAATCGTGCTTGCATGTTTCAAATGGATGTGACATCTGTTTACATACCGGCAAAGTCGGATTGGGAGGTTGGAAACTTATTGATTAGTTAGCATCAGACATGTTGCATGCTTGGTCCCTCCACAAGTCAAATAAGGCTGGCATTGATTGGTTGCATGTTTAACTAGCAGCTGTCCATAAGTCAAAGAAGGCTGGCATTGATTGGTTGCATGTTTAACTGGCGGCTGGTTCATGCATTCAACAATTTGGCTGGTTCATTCATTCAACAATTATGGCTACAGCCTTGAAGATTTTGGACAACGATTGCGCAGGACATCAGCTATAAATAAGGTGGCAGGCTTAGAGGAAAATAACCATTCTTTCCTTTATAAAATCTTCTATCCTCTCTGTATACTTTTGAGCTTTTTTGTTCCAGCCTTTGTATTTGTATACATTCTCCACATATTAGTAAAATTGCTCACCCTCCGGCCGTGGACGTAGGTCACATTAACCGAACCACGTAAATCTTTGTGTTCTGTCCCATTTATTTTTATCTCTCTTTATTTTCGTTACTACTACTTTGGGCTATTAAATTCAACCGGTATTCGATCCGGGCATTTTATCTTAACAAACTGGTATTAGAGCTTCTCTTTTTGATCTAACTTACTGTATGCTCTGTGGTTGCCACTAAGGTGGACCATCCACATCAGAAAGTAACTTAGATTTTTTTTATTGTGAAGTCTAAACAAGGCCCACTGCCTCGGTATTATCCTGTGGGGCCCAATGCCTCCAATTTATCTTGCGGGGCCCACAGCCTCGGTGTTATCTTGTGGGGCCCATTACCTCAGATTTATCTTACAGGGCCCACTGCCTCAGTTTTGTAAACGGAGTTCAGCTTTGCTTGGGGGGCCCATGTTTCAACTTTGTCTGTGGGGCCCGCTTTCGAACTTTAGTGGGGTCCGCTATTCCAGTTTCTTGTGTGGGGCCCACCTGAAGAAAATAGTCCGAATATCAATTTTTGGCCATCATGATGATAACGAAGACCTCTATTGAAAAGTTTGACCGGAGCATTAACTTCGATATGTGGCAGCTCAAGATGCAAGCCATTTTAATACAAGATGGATATGAGATTGCACTTGATGGAATGGAGAAAAAGCCAGCAGATATGGCGTCAGATATATTCACGGATCTAGATAAAAAGGCTAGATCAGCCATCATATTGAATCTCTCCGATAAGGTTTTGCAAGAGGTTACTGGTGAAAAACAGCTAAAGGTATGTGGGACAAATTAAAAGCTATGTACATGAAGAAGACGGTGGAGAATCGACTTTATTTGAAACAATAGTTGTACATGTTGAGGATGATAGAAGGTACATCTATTCTTTCACATTTTGATAAATTTGATTCTCTTATTTTGGATTTGAAGAATGTAGATGTAAAAATTGAGGATAAAGATCAAGCCATATTGTTGTTATGTTCCCTTCCCCAGTCCTTTAAATATTTTCTTAATACTATGATTTATGGGAAAGAGTCAGTCTCATATAATAGTATTAAGTCTGCATTAAAGTCAAAAAAGCAGATTGATAGGGACATCACTGGGGAGACTAGTGGAAGTTAGGCAGAGAGACTATTCGTGCGGGGTAGATCTGAAAATAGAGATTTTGAAAGAAGTAGATCCAAAGGCAGGTCAATATCTGTGGTATAAGAGATTTGATTCATTTATATTGGGTCATGATTTCTCCAGGAGCATGTATAATAGTTGTGTTTACTTTCAGAAGTTAGATGATGGCTCATTTATCTATTTATTGTTATATGTTGATGCTATGCTCATTGCTGCCAAGAATGTCACAGATATTCATCATTTGCCCGAAGTAGTAGTAACGAAAATAAGGAGAGGCAAAACTAAATGGGACAAACCACAAAGATTTACGTG
Organism: Erythroxylum mucronatum; assembly: GCA_027563825.1. Lineage (NCBI taxonomy): Eukaryota > Viridiplantae > Streptophyta > Magnoliopsida > Malpighiales > Erythroxylaceae > Erythroxylum > Erythroxylum mucronatum. Next base: position 11,228,072 of record JAOSBP010000205.1, on the reverse strand, counting down.
GTTTGGTCAATGTGACCTACGTCCACTGCCGGAGGGTGAGCAATTTTACTAATATGTGGAGAATGTATACAAATACAAAGGCTGAAACAAAAAGGCTCAAAAGTATACAGAGAGGATAGAGGATTTCATAAAGGAAAGAATAGTTATTTTCCTCTAAGCCTGCCACCTTATTTATAGCTGATGTCTTGCACAATCATCGTCCAAAATCTTCAAGGCTGCAGCCATAATTGTTAAATGAATGAACCAGCCGAATTGTTGAATGCATGAACCAGCTGCCAGTTAAACATACAACCAATCAATGGCAGCCTTTTTTGACTTGTGGACAGCCGCCAGTTAAACATGCAACCAATCAATGCTAGCCTTCTTTGACTTGTGGAGGGGCCAAGCATGCAACAAATCTCCACCTTGACTTGGTCCCGAACAATTAGTGATCTGCTCCAACTTCTCCGACAATGCCCAAAAGGGCTATATCACCAACTGCAGACACCAATCAAGTCCAAGCACTGCTTGAACTTGTAAACTGGAAGAACTTTCG
>JAOSBP010000205.1:11203260-11214401 GCA_027563825.1 Erythroxylum mucronatum | reverse complement strand
CACATACTTTATTCCATCAAATTCCTCAAATCCTCAATTTGAGCTTTCCTAATTCCTTTTTGCAAAACTGATGTTACGTCTCCATTTTAATTCGTCACTATACCCTCTTTATTGCACTAGATTGAGTAACCTAATATCCACATATGTGGTACTCTGCTATTGAATGTTCTATTCGATGCAGTTGATTGTAACATTAGCTTTATTCGGATAGGTTCCTCTGCATAATCCTTTCAATCCTTTCCAATTCAAAGTTTTTTTTAATCTCTACTAATCTGTCTATTCATATGTATATCCAATATGTTCTTTACACATCATGGTTCCAAGCCTTTAAACCAACTACTATTGCAGAAATTTTCAAGTCATGAATCTAAATTTAGCTTATGAAGCTATAATTATCCCTAGGTACACAAAATCACCTTATACTTTTAGCTCAATTAGGAACCTTTATTATATATACTACAAAATCTCCAAATCTGATTGGCATCTTTAACACTATAAGTATTTTGTTTTCAGTCATCATTGACGCGGCTTACTTATTTTTCCCAAGTACTCAAAATTTCACCTTCCTTTGTCAATATGATCATAGTCACTCATTGATATCATTGTGCTTGGCTCACATTAACCTTTAATATCATAATCCTATCGGGGTATGGTTAACTCCACTAGATATAACCTCAAACTTATTATGCATATATCTAGTTCTTGTAATTCCTTGAGTAACTAATTGCTCGGTGCAGTAGTATTATCACATGCTATCCTCAATTTTTTTCATTGAACTTCCTTTTTCTCGACAGATTTTAGCAGTTTTTTAAATTCCCCAATGATTCCACATTGACTTATTCTAATGTCTCTTCATTCATACCTGTTGTTCCCCGCATTTCAATTTATCTACAAACATAACTTCCTGTGTTGTAACCCCTTCATCAGATATAATTTGTGGTTCTCGAACATATTTACACAAACTATGATGTAGACCAAAATTCACCTCACATTAACAAGAATGTCTCCTCGACTTGCTGAAATGCTCTTACATAGTTGGACACTTTACATCATCATAATATATATACACTCCCAATAGCCTTTTCTCACTCTTATACTTGAGTCTTTGCTATGGAGGTAACTCCAATATTCACTTTTGACTCACTCTTTATTTATATTTTTTTAAAAAGAAGACAACACATCACAACTTTTCTTGGAGACCTGTCATCTTAGTTCAAAAAATTATCCTCCGTTATGTCTATCGGTTCCTTTTTGAAGCAAACCTGATTGAATCAAGCGAGAGGCCTTTAACCTCTGGACAATGGAAAAATTACCAAATTTCATTGTTGAATCGAGAGAAGAGCTTATGATCTCAGCTACTGATCAAGGAAGGCATGTCTTTATGATTGGTCATAAACTAAATTACTTGGCTTTCTGACCCTATCTTAGTGATTTCTTGATACCCACCTCAATATTGTTACTCACCTATTGTCCATGAGTACTTATTGGTCAATTCTTAATATTTCAAGAAAATCCATTTCAACACTTCGTATTATCTTAATAAGATCAATTCGTATCATAAATCCTATGGTCAATACATCCTTGATAATAAGGTTCAATGAGGCATTAAGCAATTTCATTTACGCAAACACCCTAGTATATGCCATTAAGCATAATTGGAGAGCCTTCTTTGAGCAAGAGTTTATGCGGAGGTAGGCCTTTAGGATTTAAAGAATTGAGAAAATCTTGATAATCAGCTTGATGTTTTCGGTCAATCGTCTTCTCAAAACTCACATATGAATGCATATTTCCTACTAATTTTTGAATCATGATGTCATTAATTTCATCAACACAATTGTTTGTTGGACATAGCATGCATCTGTTTATTATCTGATATGGGTCAGATCAATATAAGCTTAGGTCGGAGAAGACGTTTTCCAATAACCTGGTGAGGATAATGGTATATTAGAAAAGTGTAATAGAAATTGTAAAAAAGGATAGTAAATTGTATAATGAAAAAAATATTAACCTATTAAAAGATTCATCCTTATTGTCATAAGGAATAATCAGTTCTTTTGGAAAGCATATTTGATCTTGTTCATCCATTGGCTCAGTGCCTTCTCCAACTCGTAATAAAAAATTAGAAAAAATGGGATTTGACACGGCTCTCATATTTATTGTTAAAGAGAATTTAGACATGTGCGGCCAAAGATGTGAATTTAGAAGACTTGAATCAATGAATTGTTATTTTGTTGCTTGTCAATAACTGGCAATGTTTGACGAAAGTTGCCACCAAATACAACAATTTTACCTCCAAAAGGCTGATCAGAGTCCATTATATCTTGAAGTAAGTTGTGAAATGCTTTGATGGCTTCTCGTTTTGCCATGGAAGCCTCGTCCTATAAGATAAGGCTAGATTGAAATATCAATTTTGCAACACTGCTTTGTTTACTTAATTGACAAACTTTGTGCTTTGAGAAATCAAGTGGGATTTTAAATCTTGAGTGAGCTAGCCTATCGCCTAGAAGGATTGAGGCTGCAATGCCTGATGTGGCGACAACAATTGGAATATGCCCTTGTGATCGTAAATTTCTAAGAAGAGTTTGATATAAGAAAGTTTTTTGGGTTCTGCCTGGACTGTTAATAAAATAACTTGCAATGGTTGAAGTCAAAAATGAATTCATTATTAAATCAAATATGCGCTTTTGCTCATTGTTCAATCTTGATTGTAACAATAGGTCTTCTGCATCAATCTATTTATTCATCTCACTTTGTACTTCCTTAGTTTTCTATTGGTGATATTCAACATGGAACTGATGATTAGTAAAGTGATAATCGGCCAATCTTTTGCCCATTTGTTCTAGAGATTTATTAATATCTTGAAGGGCCATTTTTGTAACGTCATCAGATGTATACGTATTACAGGAAGAAGAAGCATACAGGTAGTCAGAAGAAAGGTTGTCCTTGAAAGTTTCCTAGAGTTTCTTAGGATTTGTTGGTGAACAATAGAACAAGAGTATAGCAAATAAAAGTCTGAGGGATGTTGGCATTTGAAAGATGACAGCTTCCTTAAGTGTTTGTTCTATGTAAGAGTCAGATGTTAGCAATCCTAATTGCATTGCAACTTCTCTGAAACAGTTCATCTTTTGACCATCAATAGTTAACAAGTGATCAAATGATGTTGGTCCTTTAACATGCGTGAGTAATAATCTCAAGTAATACCTCTCTCCTTCTCGAGGGTCAACAGTAACTAGTCTTCTTATGACTTTTCTTCGGCTTCTTTTTGACCATGTTTTTGTTATTCGATTCCAAACAAAATGTTCTGGGAAATCTTTATACAAACATTTCATCTCTGCAATCTTTTGATTTGTGGAATTCGTCTTGAAAAATTCGGTAAGAATTGTTTTCGAGAAGTCGATATTTCTTAATAAATAAGACAGATAAGCTTTTTTTCCAAAGGAAACAAACTATTGATCTAGGAGGTGAACTTGTAGTAGATAAATCGACGTATTAATCTCTGCTAGATGAAATTCATATATGCGCCATAAAGCTTTGGGAGGTGAAATCCAACGGCCTTCTTGGAAATTACTAATTTCATCAATATTAATTGTGTTCTCTTGATCATTGACGCTAAATTTCACAAGGTCATAGCCTTTAAATATATATTTGTATAAGTATTTAACAAGCTTCATAGTTGAGCATATTTCAACATTAATGTGACAATCAAGTAAAATCAAAAGGTATGGGTTATGAGGAACCACCCATCTGTTATCAACCTCACGTCTGCAAATTTTTGCTTTTATTCCATCATCTCTTCTTCTATAGCACGGATAACTGTCTTCACCATGAACAATGAAAGGAGTAAAATTCTTGGGATAATGGTTTTTGCATACACCATTTCTCATGTAAGGACAATCTTTGATCATAAAACCAAAAGGACGGTAGATCATGTGCTTAATGACAAGAGAATCTAACTTGGAATTTTGATCAGGATTAGGTATTTTAGTAGATATGATTTGATCATAAGAATCTGAATTTAGCAACTTAAAATGTAGTTTAAGTATTAGCAGTAAATGAGCATGAGGGAATCCACGCTTTTGAAATTCAATAACGTAAACTAATGCGGCAGCATCTCCAAAGATTTGTTTTTTGATTAACTCATTTTCTAGAATTTCAAATTTAGCTCTGAATGCTCTAGCCAATAAATCTGGTCTATCTTGCACCTTTTCATGAAATTTAAGATTGTCTTGTATTTCTTTCCACACAGGGTTGTAAGTGATAGTGAGAAAAATATCTAGATTACCATATTTTTGTACTAGAGACATTGCATCGAGATAATGTCGTTTCATATCCCTTGGACCGCTGATAAACGAAGCTAGGAGGACAACTCGGCGGCCAATTGTAGAGCCTTCAGTTTGACCAACGTTAATGCTATCTAAAACACCTTGTAAAATTTCTGTCCGTATCTTATTTTGTTTTTTCTATGGAAATTAAGTCGAAATGCTTTATATAAGTACTAATAACGAATTGCTAAAGTAGTCTTAAGCTATGGAGGAGCATGGATTCTTCATAACTTCTCATTTGAAGTCGATAGCAATAATATTCTCTAGCAGATACTAAACCATGTTCAGAGTGTGCTTCTTCAGTAGCTAGTAACAATAAAAATAATATTGATAAATAACATTGTCTAATTAAATAATATACAACTAACCTATGTTTTTGAGAGTTAATAATTCAGCTGGATCAGTAAAAGAGCGTAAAGAAACATTGGTTCTTTCATCTAAAACATTGGTCCTGTTTCTGTGTGGAATTAACCGCCTAACGCCATGATGCCATCCAGATTCACCACGAGGAAATAAAAGTGGATATTGAAGCGGATCATAACACGCATAGTAAGATTGAATTCTATAACTTGGACCTGAGTGAGTGTAGACTTGGATGTGAGGAGATTTATCACGTTGTTCATCATCAGTTTCAGTCCATATAACAGCTACTTGTGATGTAGTAGGAAGATTATAAATGCTTTGATTTAGCCCAGGATAACATCTGAGAACAATTTCGTGATTTTCAAGAGATCGGATGTCTTTAAGACTTCGAAAGAACCTGGAATAAGGGTTATCTTGAAGAATTGTCATAATCATTTCAATGTATTTTCACGAAGTTTACTAGAACTGTCAATCCTTTTTTTTAGTTCTTCATCAGTATCTAAGAAATAGAGTTGGATTCCGAATACCTTATTGCATGTTGGCACTAAAGTGTTAAGGAAATGATAAACTTGTCCTTGAACACGGAATGTATAAACTCCCTTTTTATTTTTGGTAAGGTCACGATCATATCTAGCTCCATAGGAAGTAAAAGCTAGATTGTTATTGTATGTACGAAAATTCTTTCTGAAATGTTCTGATTCTTCATCACTGTTTAAAAATAAAGATTTTAAAGCATAAGACATTTGAGGAGCAACAATTGAAATTTGTCCGAATGAGCAACAAAATGATGAAGGTTCAAGATAAAACCGTTTCGCATTACAATGTTCACAATTTGGAACAAAACGGAGCTGTTGAGGTTCAACAGGTAAATTCTACAAGGGTGCTATTGTTGAAGAAGAGGTATGATGATTTATCCCTTCAAACATGTAAAAAGAACATTATCACTTTATGGAGTAGTTAGATTGGAAATAGTTTTAATATAGGTTAAAAAAAGATACCTTCATTAATATGATCAACATGAAAATCAACAGATTGATAAGGTATTTGTTGATTAAAGGGTTGACAAATTGCAAGTTGACTGGTGGAAGGTTCGCTATTAACGAAAGAATCGTTATGTTAATGAGTAATTGTTCGGTGAAGTGTAGGTAAAGTAGAACTCTTTTTTGCAGCTCAAGTTTCTCTACGTCGTCGTAATAATTTTTGTTTTTTATCATTTGCCATTTCAGAAAATGTTTGGCACCTTCTAGCATTTCTATCCATATTTGAATACCTGAACGATGCAGATAACATCAACATTTTTGATGTATTGCTTGATAATGTTTGCCAAAAAGATTAAAATATTTCTGATAATAATATTCGTGAAATATATACACATATATATACATATATATGAAATATAATTGAATATATATTATAAATAATATCAAAGGAGACATGTATAAAAAAGTAAACATTATATTTATGAGTGTTGAGAATAATAAAAACTTGTTACACAATAGATGCAGCAAAGGACAGATTTAATAAAGAGTTGATAATGAAGTGCTAACATTTGCATAAGTCAATCAATAAAGGAAAACATCTAATAAGTACACAGTCGATAAATAAGGTAAACAATACATTTAACAAAAATCTAACAAACTATAGGTTTAACAAACATGATTATTTAAGCATTTAACAAATTAGGAAAAAATTTGTAAAGTTTGGAAAATAATATCTGCCGAATCTGGCGCAAGATAAACAAAGGATCAAAAGATATATAAGAAAATTAATACAAGATAATATAATGCAACTGAGTATAAAAATAAAGTAAAATTGGACATGTAAGTCATAAAATACACAAATTTAAATAAGAAATTAATTATGACATCAAGGAAAAGGAATATGTGATGAACAAGCATACTAGAATATTATACAATATATTTATGTAAGATAACTAAACATACCTTAGTTGTGGAAGAATGGAGCAGACAATAAGCAGAAAACCTAAAAAAAAGAATGTAAATGCAGTCAGAATAATAAGATCAGGAAAAAAAATCAATTGAAAAACGAAATGATATTTACAAAAATAAAAACGAATTGGATTATTTGATCAATGAAAAAAGCAATAATTGAATAATGTTTAAATTTGATAGTTTTTGGTAACAGTTTTTATAACTGTATTTATTGCCTATATTTATTCCTTTCGTACTTCAGATTTTTAACATAGCATAGTGCTATAACAGAATATAATAAGGACAATGTAATATTTGTTATCTAATTTAGTGCTATAATAGAATATAATAAGGACAATGTAATATTTGTTATCTAATTTTATCCAGATGTAAATCACAAGTGAAATGGTGAAAAAAGGAAATTAGGTGATAGCAAATAAAATTGGAAAAAAAATGTAATAAACAGAAGATAAAGATACGATTTTATTAAAATAATAAATATAAAAAAATGGGAAAAAAGTAACCGACAAAAGAATAGCTTACTAATATCAACGATTGTTCTTTATTTGTTGAAATATGATATGTAACTTTTAGTGTTTTTTCTTTCTGGAATGGAGAATCTGATGTATTTAGGTTGAACAAGAAGAAAGTGAAAGAAGAGAGTAGTTCAGATAAGTAAAGTTTGGAGGGAGAAATTGTTTGATTCATTAAGTCAGATATGATATCAGGGTTAAGTTAGAGGAGAAAAGTTTAAAAGTAAAAAGATAAAGGTGTTAATGGATTGTTTGCGAGGAAAAAAACTTGGACATAACTTATTTCAGTCACAAAGAAATGGCTATAAGGCGATTGATTGATAAATCGGTCAAAAAAAAGCCAAGCAATGATAGCAATTTCTGAATAATTGACGCAAAAATGGATTACTTGAAAAATACAACAGTTGCCAAATAAAACTATTACTTGAAGAGTTGTGCTGCATTAAATGATGGGTAGTACTTGAAGATGATAAAGTGAAACACAAGCGCTTTTCCTAGAGATACGTAAAAAATAACTTACGTCTGTAGAGAAGAGGAAGACACAAGAATATTAGGTTTTGAAGAGTAGATTGTGTTGCATTAAATAATGACTACTACATTAAATAGGGTAAAGACAAGCGGATCTCCAGAGCAAAGATACGTTAAGAATAGGTTCATGGTCTGCACATTAAATAATGAAAAGGAAAAAGCTTGAAACGAAAACAATTTGGTCAAGAAATTATTAATATTAAATTAAATAAATAAGTTAAACATGATTGATATATTGATGAATTTAAATATAAGTAACTGATTAGTAAATTTAAAAAAAATAAAGCATGATAATTAAATTAAGGTTAGACTTACAAGAATAAGATAATTTATTTTTTTATCAACTGTGATTTATGCAAAATTAAGTAATAAACTAAAAAAAATTAAGTCATTGATTATTTAAACAAGAACATATTGTAAATATATTATTAATATTAAATTAAATTAATAAGTTAAACATGATTGACATATTGATGAATTTAAATCTAAGTAAGTGATTAGTAAATTTAAACAAAATAAAATGCGATGATTAGATTAAGGTTGGAGTTAGAGGAATAAGATAATTTAATTTTTTAATGAAATGTGATTTATGCAAAATTAACTAATAAACTAAAAAAGAATGATGTGATTGATTATTTAAACAAGAACAAATTGTAAATATATTTGTTCTTAATTTATTGTAAAAATATACCCAAACCATTGCTAAAGAATTAATTTTAACATAATAAAGCATTTATGAGTGTAATGAATATATTAAGTTATTAGAAAAGGCTAAAAGGAAAACAATTCTGTCAAGAAAATATTAGTATTAAATTAAATCAATAAGTTAAACATGATTGATATATCGATGAATTTAAGTATAAGCAACTAATTAGTAAATTTAAATAAAGTAAAACAGGAAAATTAAATTAAGATTAGAGTTACAGAAAAAAGTTAATTTAATTATTTTATCAACTGTGATTTACACAAAATTAACTAATAAATTAAAAAAGAATTAAGTGAATGATTATTTAAACAAGAACATATTGTAAATATATTTGTTTTTAATTTATTTTTAAAATATACCCAAACCATTGTTAAAGAATTAATTTTAATATAATAAGGCAGTTATGAATATAATGAATATATTCAGTAATTATTAAACATCATTATTAGATAAAATATAGAGTTATGAGGTAAGGTGCCGTAGTTTTTTCTGTATTAATTGTAATTTATATATAATAAATTAACAAATTAAATAAGAATTAAGTGATTCATCTAGGAAGATTTTGACAAAAATATTTTTATGAAAGTTGTAGATGTTTTTTTTAGCTTTTGATTTATATAAAGTTTGAAGTTTTTAGAGTTTCGGATCGAAATTTAAAGAGGTTTGAAGTTGGGTATGTGATTAAGGAAAGTCGCAATAGTGCAAATGCACGATAGTGATTTACAAGCTTTCTCATGGAAGTTGCTATCGTGCAAATGCACGGTAGCGATTTTGGATGTGAAGGACGAAAATCGCGATCATGCATTTACACGATAGCAACTTTGGAGGTGATTCGCTACCGTGCATTTGCACGGTAGCAATTTCCGCTATTCATCGATGTCGCTATCGTGCATTTGCACGACGGTGACATTCCCTTTTGAATCAAAAGTTGTTACGGTGCATTTCCAAGATAGCGATTTTCACTATTCAACCCCCAATGTCGCTATTGTGCATTTGCACAACAGTGACATCCTTAAAATAGGACTTCTTTCGCTACATCTCAATGTATAACGATTTGTTGTTATAATTATAATTATACTAATTATATTTATAAATATAATAACAAATATATAAATTACTAATTCGTATTAATTCATATATTTATGTAAATATTATTATTGCTATTATATACCTATATATATATATAGGTATAATAACAAATATATATATATGACTAATTAGTATTAATTATAATATATACTTCCAAGAATTAATTTTTTTAAAATTTAAATATGTTTATACTTACATAATAGTTATCCTTAAATAACAATCAATTAATAATTTTTCAGTTCGTAAATAGCGACTTTGGAGGTGAAGGGTGAAAATCGTGATAAATTGATTAATTTAAATATAAGTTAGTGATTAATAAATGTGAATAAAATGAAACATTATTATAAGTATAAAATTTTGGAAAGCATGTTTACATTTTAATTAATTTCTACAATTTTCCACTGTTTTGTGTTAATTGTAATCTAGATATAATGAATTTTCTCTTTGAATTATAATCTATTTAATTTGATTCAATAAAATAATAATAGAAATTATTTTGATAGATTTTCAAGATTTGATTATTTAATCTCGTTATGTACAGAAATGTTGGCTTTAGGAAAATATGATCAGAATGTTAAATTTTTTTATTACAAATTAAATATGAGAAAAAGAAATGTGAAGAGTGAAGAAATGCAAATAAAGCAAAGACAGTTATGCTTGGAAATTACCTAAATTAGATTATTGAATGTGATTATTAGATTAAGTTTATAGTTACAGGGTAAGTTAAGTTAGTTTTTTCTTTATTTTGTTGTAATTTATATATAATAAATTAACGAATTAAATAAGAATTAAGCGGCTGATCGAGGAAGATTTGGACAAAAAAAATTTATAAAAATTGTAGATCTTTCTTTTAGCTTTTGATTGATATAAAGTTTGAAGTTTTTTGAGTTTTGATTAAAAATTTAAAGGTGACTTTGGTACAAATTAAATGTCAGAAAAAGAAATGCGAAGAGTGAAGAAATGCAAATAAAGTTAAAACAATTATAGTTGGAAATTATCTAAATTAGAGTAGAAGCACTCTTAAATAGTTAATTTAAATGAGACAATTTTTGAAACGAATAATGTTTTTTTCATTAAGTTAAATTTAGTTATTCTATCATCTGAAACAGATCAGATGAGTATAACCTTACTATTAAGTTCAGCAATAATATTTTTTAAAGTACTAGCAATTTGGAAACTAATAAACTGTGATTTATACAAAATTAACTAATAAACTAAAAAAGAATTAAGTGATTGATGATTTAAACAAGAGCACTTTGTAAATATATTTGTTTTTAATTTGACGAATCAAATAAGAATAAAGTGATTAACCTACGAAGATTTTGATAAAAATGTTTTTATGAAAGTTGTACTAATTTACAAGTCCTTGTACACACGATTGTGACTTTGGAGGTGAAGCGTGAAAATCACAATGATGTAATTTCAGTATACTTTGCACTTAATGACTGAAATGGTCATAGATGCATCTAAAAACAATTGATATGAAATTGAATAGGCAAATCACATAAAACAGCCCCTGTGATATATTTGATTATTCATCTTAGCCTCTGTGTTTTTAATTCGTTCACCTTAGCCCCCTGTGTTTTTTTTTCTCATTCAAGATACCCCAATTAGCTATTTTCGGACAAATTTGCCCTTAGATTATTGAAATACATTTTTTTAATCTCTT
>JAOSBP010000205.1:11156861-11180589 GCA_027563825.1 Erythroxylum mucronatum | reverse complement strand
ATACTTTTTACATGCTTTTTACAATGCATTTTAGTTCATTAATATTTTCAAGATCGAAACCCCCTTCTTACTAATTTCGCTTGCATTTTATGACATATAGGCTAGCTTAGGTCCATTTCATTAGGTTCCGATTAAGTGAGATGACCCGAGGTTGCATCCTATATTGCAATCCTTGGAATTAAATTATTTTTTTGATTCGGCTTCCAAGGGTTTGATCTTAAGATCGAACGATGGCACCGATCACCATATCAACCTCAGCTATCTCCATAGCATTCAATATATCCTCCGTCCACTTCTTGTATTGAAACTGATCAAGGTTTCAATGGGGACACTAATTTTGTTAACCGAAAATGTGACTTCAAAATGATAATGTTTAAATCATCACAAATGTAGGACAACATCAATAATCAAAGCCATTAAATAGTAGCTTTACTGAAAATCCAGTAACACATATTATGAAACACCTGTGGGCTGAATACATAATATATGCAACTAGACCTCCACATAAAAGCGATTAAAGTACAAATCATCAACTCTCATGACACTAACACCTGTGGGCGAATAGATCATTCAAGCAACGAGTTTCCTCTATCCAATGCCTTTATGCACATCTCAAAATCTCATATAATGCCAACACCTATGGGCAGAATAACCAAACATGAGACCAGGGACATCTCCTAACGTGTAAGTAGAACAATTCAAAATACTGACTCAAAAGACCACTGTGGTGACTACATCCTCATTAGCACTCAAAAAGTCCACAAACAAAAGGGATACATTTTTATGTTATCCTTACATTCTTGATGGGCATATGGTATGTGACAATGTAACATCAATAAATGCAAAACCTAAATGTACAATCTCATTGTCACACACAAGTGCTGAAGACATTCTCTGAAAACTTCATTTAAAACTTTTGCTAAGGAAAAATCTTAGTAGAGCGACTATCATGCATCACCGGACACTGAACCAACCACCTAAGCCACGATAACCTCATGTATCTCCCTTATGGCAAGTTCATTACATAAAATTCACTCAAAAATGACTTTAGAATGTCTTAAAACCTTTTCCGAGTAACTATCATGCCATCCCAAATACTGAACATGAGACTCAAGATACGAAAACTTGCAGTATCTCCCTCATATGATGTCCGAAGCATAAAAATTCACTCAAAATTGGTTTCAGAACGCCTTAATTCTTTTTCCTGAAGTTAAACTTTAATTTATTACTAATGTAATAAATCTAGAAAAATGGAAATTTTCACTTTATGAATTTTTCGGACTCAGAAACTGACCCAAAACACCCCGGGATACCCTTATGGGAAATTTGAAAATTTTTGTGTTTTTTTTAAATTACTGTAGCAATTTTGTACAGCTGGACGTCAGCCGATGCTTCAGCGACGGACGCCAGCCGTGTGTCTCGCCGAGGGCACGTGCGAAGACACGTTTGGCGTATGTTGCGCATGCTCAGCGATGCGCAGATGCACCCACCGAAGCTGGCACTTGAGTTGCACGCGCCAGACACTCATTCGGTCAATATCGTGCGACGTGTTTGGCCTCGTTTATCAAGACTAAACACATGTATACTACTTTCATACAATAAAAAGCAAAAAAATCGAGAAACAGAAGTTAAATCTCCAAAAACCTTATAGAGAAAAACAAAAAAATCTTCATTTTTAACCACCCAATCATCGTCATCGCTCTGATACCACGTGTAATATGTAACGGTACCTTAGTTATGTATCCTTGATAGAACGTGAAAAGGCAAGAAACTAAACAATGCGGAAAATACCTAATTTCGATTTCCATAACTTCAGACGAGCTTTCGGAAGTCGAAACGATCACGAATCCATCGCCACCTTCACGAAAACTGCTCTCTGGGACACGGGTAAGGTCTTTCTATAGCTTTCTCAAAGTGTAAGCTCTCTTAACGAATTAGAGAATCCTTATATTTACGATTGATATGAACAACTGCAGAAGACCTTAATCTTTATATATAACTTCTATATCGAGTTTTCCTATTACAAGCTCGATATGAGTCTGGTTCATATTGATTGGGATCTATTTTTCACTCAAACTTTGACTTATTAATTTAGATAATTTACTTGACCACTTTATTATCTTTATCTGGATCAAATTACGTAATTCATCTAATAAATTATTTAAAAAATAAAAAATGTAATTAATATTTGTCAAAAGGTTAAAATTCTCCAACAAAAAGGTCTCGTCTGTTCCACGTCTCGAACTCTTTCTTTATCGCGAGCTAATAAAACGCATAAACTGGCTCATAATCCCGTTCATTTTGAAATTATATTTCTTTTTTTAATTCTTCGCGAATTCTCCTTACTCTTTCTTCACAGTTACAGGCTTCAAGCACGCACTTTCTATCTCTTGATCCTTTCCGTATTTATTTAAATAGAAATAGCATGTTTTGTTATGATAGATACTGTCTAGAAGCTGCCACTCGGAGTTTATCAGGTGTTGTTTTGGTACTGAGGTGTTAACTGTTTCTGTTCTTCCAATGGTGGTGCTTGAGACGCCGGAGGCTCGTACCGCCGCCGCGGATTGCGGTAATGCTGTCGTCAATGGCTCGTCATCTTTGGACCTGAATCGATCACGTTGTCGGAGGCCGAGCAACGGAAACTTGATCGGAGATGCGAACGATTCAGTAGCCGCGGTGGGTGATTCCGAGTCCGATAGTTTATCAGCCACGAAGAGCCTAGAGGAGGAGATAGGTCCGGCCGCGACGGTTGCGGAAACGGACGGTGCTAATAGGAATGGAAAAGAGCGGGGAGGAGGTGACAAGGAAAAGATTGAGGATCGCAGTGAAAAGGATTTGAAGTTTCTGTATCGGCCGACGATGCCGGTTCATCGTAGTATCAGAGAGAGTCCGTTAAGCTCCGTTGCTATATTTAAGCAGGTAGCGACTTTCTTGTACTTTTTTTAACGGATTATCTGGTTAATTTTCAATGCATATTATGTGAATGGTTAAAATTCAGTTGGTCTTCGTATTTTCAAAAGCAACTTATTGTTTTTGAGGTAAGTGGTAATTCATCCACTCATTGGTTTTGTTTAGAAGTTTAGTTCATTTTTATAGTTGCATTTTGTGGTGAGGAAAGACCATCAAGTAGGTAAGTGCAAAAAGAAAATCGCTTTATTTTTCAGTTCTATGATGGCAAGTGATCTAGAAAGTGACATGCACCAAATGCCTTTTTGCTTTAAATTTTTCATTTTTATAATTGTATTCGATGCTAACTTAATTGACCTTTTAAAATTATTTTTACCAGAGTCACGCAGGTCTCTTCAACCTCTGCATAGTGGTCCTCGTAGCTATAAACAGCAGGCTTATCATTGAAAATTTAATGAAGGTTTTCTTCTCCATTCACAGATAATGACTGGTTTGCAATGTTTTGGACCTTCTTTTCTATTATTTTTTTTTTGTACGTGAACTTAAAAGGTGATGTCTTTCTGCACAATTTACAACTATAGAGTTTGTTTGAGGGGCTTATCTTGTTATTTTGCAGTATGGTTGGCTGATTAAGACAGGATTTTGGTTTAGCTCAAGGTCATTGAGAGATTGGCCCCTTTTTATGTGCTGGTAATTTTCCTAGAGCATTACACCTCTTCTTTGAGTTTTTGATTTTTGGGTTTTCCGGTTTTAGTTCATATTTAAGTATTTAACTAGAAGCTTTTGGTCTTATGGCCGTCATTGCAGCCTTACTCTGCCAATATTCCCTCTTACTGCTTATCTAGTTGAAAAGTTGGCGTATAGACAGTGTATAGCTGACCCTGTAAGTTTTAAACTCTTGACTGCTTAATATAATATAGAGGACATGATTTTTTGTTGTTGAAGTTGTTCAAGTTTAAATATGAGTTTATGTTGCAGATTGCTGTTGTACTTCATATATTCATCACCACAGCAGCAATTTTGTACCCCATTTTTGTGATCCTGAGGTCTGTTTCATCTCCTTTTTGCTTTCAGTTACCATCAAAAGGTTGGATTCCTAGAAGTGTGTGTTTATGTCATAATGGTACCTCATCAACATGCTTGTCACTAATTTGCTAATTTTTGTGATCTTCAAGGAGCAAATCATGTCATCCACCTGGTGATTTGCTGTTGTCTCTTAAAATAGGATTGAAATTTCATATGTTGTAGGAAAATATTATAACTGTTTAGGTTTGGGGAGAAACAGTATTATTTTGCATTTTCTCAATCATCATAGTCATGATTTTTCTGATAGAATAAACATTTTGGTATATGAAATGCTCAAAAGGTGGAAGTTGGAGTCCTGAAAATTTACATGTTGATATCTTGCAATTTATTAGTGTTTTTGCTCCTGTTATCCTTGTCCATCACAAGTTCATCATAAGATCTGTAGTTGTCTTTCAGTGCTGGAGTGTTCTTTTTTCAGCAAATTTGAAAGGGATATGAGGTTCTTACAACAAGGTAGTTAGAATTCAATATCAATTTGATCTAATCCCTGCCAGCAAGCAGGTAAAATTAGACAATTTGAGGAATGATCAGACACGTTTATAACCTTGTAAGGGACAGTTGTTTGAATGTGGATTACTGACTTAACTGATCTTTTTCCTTATGCCAGTCTTTTGTTGGTTTTACTGCTTCTTTTTATATTGATTATCTCTACTATTTTTAGTTGACTCATTTTTATGGGAAAATACTTGAAAATTAGGATTTTCAGATCAATCATGTTTTAGCCGATCATAGTTGAAGTGCATGAAATGGCATTTATAGAATACCTTGATCCAGTGTAAAGATATCTGTATAATTCATGTTAGAATGTCACATGATTGTTCCACTACTCTTTTGTTCTTAGTATCCATCAGTTGAATATCTGTCTCCCGAAGTGTATTATTTCTATGTTATTGCAAGAATGCTAGTGGAAATTCTCACTTTTTTCATTTTTTTTATCATGCAGTTGTGATTCTGCCTTCTTGTCTGGTGTTACGTTGATGCTTTTTGCTTGTATTGTATGGATGAAATTGATTTCTTATGCACATACAAACTATGATATGAGAGCAATTGCCAAGTTAGTTGAGAAGGTGAGCATAGAATCTGCGCTAGTATTTAATAGTTTTGTGCAGCTCTGACATGTTTCCATTTGATTGTCTGCACCTGCCTAAATGTAAAACATGTAAAATATATTTGTGAGCTTCCTGACGAAGTTTATTTCAGTAATTAGTTAATAATTACTAGAAATAAATCCTTGTCCCCACTCCTAAAAGAAGTCCTAGAAAAAGAAAAAACAACAAAAAAGTGAAAGAAAAAGAAAAGCTTGGATGGCTATTCTATCTTTTGCACCAATTCCTGTGAATGCTTGTCTTTGCAGCTATCTTGATGATTAATTGGTTCTTCCATGCTCAATCATTTCATATAGGGAGATACATTATCCCATTCTATGGATGTGGATTATACCCAAGATTTCAACTTCAAGAGCTTGGCATATTTCATGGTTGCTCCTACATTATGTTACCAGGTGAACAGTTTTTCTACAAGATAACACAAAAGATTTTTTATGCTCATGGCTATTGTAATTATAACAAGTGATACTGACTTGTTATGAAAATGTTTAACTCATGACATTTGATATTTAGTTTGGGATTGGTTTTCCACTGTAAAGGTGCTTGTGAGTGGACGATTGCTATAGTGTGCAGGCGCAAAGGAGATTTATGGCTGGGGATGTTGCAATAATTCATGAGTTCTTGCAATAAAATCCTAGATATTTGTTGCATGTTCATGAATGATTTGTAGCGTCATTGCATACACCCATCTATGTAATCTTCAGCTTTATTTTTGTGTACCACAATGTTGAAACTAATCTAATTTACCTTTCATATTTTATGATTTGTGTCAATTAGAGTAGGAACTTTCTCTTGCCTTGTGCCCACCAAACTTGTAAACAATGCAAATTAGGCAATATTTTATGCCCTATTCTATGTTGTCATCATCACCACATTATCTAATCTTAATTTCTATACTTGTTTATAGCCAAGCTATCCTCGTACAGCTTCTGTTCGGAAGAGTTGGGTGGCACGTCAAATTTTCAAGTTAGTAATATTCACAGGATTGATGGGATTTATAATAGAACAAGTTAGTAGAGTTTCATGTAACTATTGGAGTTTAATATTCTTTCATTTTTTCAATGGAGGTTCGCATACCAAATTGCTGACATTATTGGATGTTATACTATGCAGTATATCAACCCTCTTGTTCAGAACTCACAACACCCCTTGAAAGGAAATCTCTTATATGCCATTGAGAGGATTTTGAAGCTATCAGTTCCTAATTTATACGTGTGGCTCTGCATGTTCTACTGCTTTTTTCACCTGTGGTGAGTTTGCTATTGATAATTAGCGTAGATTCTTATAGCTTTATGAATCTAATCAAATTAGAGAAGTAAATTACTCTAATCAATTAAGACCAAAAGTATGAGCACAGAAGTGATGCTTATCCATTGCTGTAGGAGGTTCTGATCCAATGGGTTCTGTAAACCTTCAACAGAATTGTTTGCTTTTTCCACCTTGAATCCAACCCCTTCACGAGATAGTTTGGTCTTAATTCCTCTACCCATCACTTTAACCTGATTGGGACTGGAGTTAAAACTCTTGGTCTTCAATGCACCACAGAACTTGGATCTTTCCTCCGGTGCTAGTCATTAACCCCTAATTTTGAAGAATTTTTAACCATATTATCCTAATTAAGAGTTGTGTTTTCTTTGAAATGAAGTGCTAGAGGTAGAGTGGGTGAATGAGTATTTTATTCCACCTCTTTTATCCTTTACCTGATGAAAGGGACGTGCATGCAATTTCTCTAAAAACAGGCTAAATATTCTTGCTGAGCTCCTACGCTTTGGTGATCGTGAATTCTACAAAGATTGGTGGAATGCACGAACGGTTGATGAGGTAAGGTTGTATGCATGGGAAAAGTTTCCTTTTAGTTGCATTTTATAATCATCATTCACTCTAAATCTGGAAATGTTGTTTCTTGGCTCTGGATGTCTGTCTCTTATCAGTATTGGAGATTGTGGAATATGGTATGCTTCTTTACCTATAATTCATTTCGCTTCATTAAATTGCTGAATCTATGCTGTTTTCATTTCCAATAAGCCTGTTACATAAATATATCTAGCCTTTATATGTTTAGATATGATGCTCCTTTTCTGGACTTTTCATATGTATGCTTTATATTTTTTGTGATCAGAGTGAGAAATTATTGTAATTAAGTGTTGAAAATATGAAACATAGATTTTGCTTTGTTACACCTTCTACTACTTTGGGAGCCAGAAAGGCTTGATTGCTTGCCCTAAGTTTTTGATTGTTCTGTTAATCTCTTCATTTGTGGCCCTAGTTTTTGACAAAGAAGCAAATATAAATATTCTGTTATTTGTGCACCAAAAAGTTTATACCATTCTTGCCATGTGTTTGCATTTGGCCTGTTGCTTATGCTAAAAGTTAAAAGGGTTTTGCGGTTTGCAACTGGAATTCTACATTTGGAAAATTGTTCCCTAAATTGTCTGAGTTATTTATATCCCTTGTTCTTATGGGAAAGGATTTATCAATGCTTTGATTTTAGGAGGGTGTCTATGTCAATAGTTGCTTACAATTATGATCATCTTTTGTATTATCTAGACTATTACATGATAACCATTCTCGTTGTGTGTGTTCAGTTTGCTTCTTATTCACATTCATGAATACAATGTGCTAGGAGAAAGAGTGTGCATGTGTGTGTGTGTGTGTGATTGGTTTGGACATTCTAAATGATGGTAGCCTCATTAATCTCAGCCTGTTCATAAGTGGATGATTCGGCATATCTATTTCCCATGCATCCGCAATAAAGTGCCCAAGGTTGGTTGCTTCTCTCACCTGCTTTCTGTAGTGCTTGATCCATTATCAGCATAAACTGATTAATCTTTTTGCCCTATGCTACCTTTTAATTTTTTAATTGTTTTAATTTTCACCTTTTGGAAATATAGTGTCCCTGTTACTTTTGCATACATTTATTCATATGAAGGATTTTGAGTTTTGCAACTTATTCTTTTGAAATCTTTTTTCCATAACTTTTGTCCCTTTTTTCTAGTCCATAGGAAATTAATGGAGTTATTTCATTTTGAAACCCTAATTTGAAGTGGTTCTTTTGTTCTTTAGTCAGAAAGAGGGAATTTCTTCGAATCTAAGCAATTGAGACATCCGAAAACTATTTTTAATTCATGTATGGAAAAGACTTATTTTATCTCATTAGCTTGATAATTACTTGTTAATGTTAGCTTATCTTCTAATTCATCCAACCCTTAGGATTGCACTTCAATTTAATCTTACAAACCTTTTGCTTTTCGGTCAGATTGTGCTGCCAAAATCCCTTAGCCAGTTTTGCTGCAACTAAATATAAAATTTTAATTTTTACAACTAGAGGAGAATTTATGTCTTCGTTACGAAAATATTTGTACATCTTTGGGTTTTAGCTTGCATATTCTTTTTTTCTTTTGATAAACTTTGGGCCGTGCATCTCAGCTGTTGGAATCTGAAATGCTTGCTATTTTAATGAATTACAATGTTTATCCCGTTATAATTATGATCAGTTGTTTATTCAAAGATTATTTGTGCATCTGATATGTTTGTGGCATTAAACTCAACTAATTCTGAGACCTTCCTCCTATTCTCACTTCGGTTATCTATTTAAAATTTTGAAAGGTGAGCCTTTCGTTGGTATAAATATGTAATTGTGGTATGGATGGATTTCATTTTTAACATAAACCAGATGCCATACCTTCTTATGAGTCTTGTAAGATAGTTTCTTTATGGAATGATGCAGGGGTTGGCATTACTCATTGCCTTCATGGTTTCAGCAATATTTCATGAGGTATAATTCAGTTATTTCTGATATACTTTTTGTTTGAACTTCCTTTTGATTTATAACTCATTTGAGATAGTTGGTCTTTTAGAAATCAGATTTTCTTTTGGCTAGTTATGTTCTAGATGGTTTCTGATAGCTAGAAAAAATAATCTTCTCAAGTCATGTTTGCTGACATTTAAAGGAAACTCTGCTGTAGAGCTCTGATTCTCAGTAGACTCCAATTCAAGTAAGAAAACTCTAAACTTTATTCAAGAACCTAGAATCAGATTGACAGCTCAAAGAATTAACTAGTTTGGAATATGAATAATACATATGAACTGACAAATACCGTCATTACCATCTAAAGTGGAGCGGTAGTTTCCTGCATGGCTCCATTATTCTGCTTATATATGTATGTAACACCTTTATCTATTGCAGTTGTGCATTGCTGTTCCTTGCCACATATTCAAGCTCTGGGCTTTTATTGGAATTATGTTTCAGGTAAGATCATTTTGATAATAAGTGAATTTCAATCCTACCTTTTGGGATAATTTGAAAGTCTCTCGCCTCACCATGTCCCTCCTCTCTAGAAATGATCCCCACCACCACCAGTACTAGTGTGGCGGAGAGAGAGAGAGAGGAAAAACGTGCCACTTTTGGAAAGTAGATCATGGTGATTAACGATATGGGCTTATGAGATCTCTATCTATTTACTTGTCTCGTTCAGGTTCCATTGGTTGTGCTCACAAATTTCCTTCAGAATAAGTTTAGAAACTCTATGGTACGTCTATCTTATCCCTCAAAGCTTAACAGCATGTTTATCCAGTCCAACTCTGTTGCTGTATTGAGCATATGCTTTTAATTTTTTATTCTTTGGATTTTGAATTTACAGGTGGGAAATATGATCTTCTGGTTCATATTCTGCATTCTTGGTCAACCCATGTGTGTACTTTTGTATTACCATGATTTGATGAATAGGAAAGAGAGTTGAATCAAGACGATCAGACTCATGAGGTAAACCTTTAAGGTAGATACCCTGGACAACGATGAACTGCAGCGGATCAGTTGCTTTTGAAGTATGCCCTAACTTCCATTTATATATTACGTTGAAATCGCACAAAGCAGTACTTTTATCACGATAACTCAATTAGTCCCAGAAATAGATCAGCTTCTTGATTAATCATTGTATGAGAAGTGTAGAAAGGATAAAAACAGGCTGGAACAAACAGCAGTTTGATCATGTTGAAAAATTGTAAATGATTGATGCTCTCTTTACTGATATGCATTCTTGTCCTTAACATCCTCCGATTGTCTTGTCCCTCATCTTTGTGGATTGCAAACTCAATTATTGTTCTGAAACATTAAGATCTTGATAATAAGCATGGACATTGAAGAAAGAGAAGCCTACGTTTGTCATGTAAATGGTTAAAATTAGGAACAACATGAATGAGGATTGGGTTGAACTGACCTTTAGTGTAACAATGATACTCGATATACATCTCCAAAATCATTGTGAATTTTATATATCTACCCCAAGCAAGGAACTGGATTCTAGGTGGGGGAACTGGTTGGTTTAGATGGGGTATGTTAGGCCTAATGTAAACTCTTCTTTGCTTTTCGACGTACGCAATCAGCTGAAGTACGTTTGTCTATCTTATCTTCCCCTTTGCCACGGACTTGAATTTTGCAAGATACAGCTTGCAAGTCGACAGTGGTTGGAATTTGAATGTGACATTTAGAAAATTAGCAATAACTTTTCAAACCTGTCTAACATGCCAACTTAGGAGTCCATGTCTGTCATTGAATAATTTAGGATAATAAAGATTTCAAATTTAGAAAATTCCTAATTTTCAAAATACTAATTGTTACGACGATTGGAAAGAGCTTTTATCATTGGATTATCTTTCTTCTCCTCTTAACAAATGTTTTAAGTCATATAAGAATATGGCTGAATGTGTTATTTCAACTTTTATCCCTCTATGCTTAGAAATAAACAATTCTACCATGTTAGGCAGCATTCTTAATTCTTTTTTTGTTTTTGCTTCCCAGGAGGTGTTTTAGGTGGGTTCCAATTATGAGAAGATTAATCCCCGCTAATTGCATTCAACACTTGCCCAAGCGGGGTAGAGTGATACATGAAGACAGTTCGAACCTGCAACCTCACTTAAGCCAAGACAGTCCTTTACCAACTTACCTGTCTTGGAATTAGCATTCTTAATTCTTTCTTTGTTTAACAATAGAGTGACTGCTCCCCTTTCCAAGTTTGAAGTTGGGCAAGTGTTGAATGCAATTATATTTACTCAATAGTTGGTAATCATTACATCATGACAATAGAAAAAGAACACAGGAAATTGGGATAGACAAAACACAAGATGCATAATGAGGCTACTTTACTTTTGTACCATGGAGTTATTTCATAGGCAAAAATAAAAAAACATTGCAAGCAGTAGACTTCATGTATTGCTTTTCTAAAATCATGGCCTATTCTTAATTTATAGAAAATTAGAGGACATGAAAATTTTAATTGTTCGAATTAATATCAATTACATTTCACACCGAAGCAAAAACATTTGAAACAACGAAATATCTGTTACAACCATTTTTTTCGGTTATATAAATACCAAACTGCCGTCAATTTATGTCTGAAAGGAACAAGCACACCACAAACTCATCTTGTAACGAGTGACTTTATTAGAGAGAGAAACGGGAATTGATCAATGAACATGGAGGATTTCAGATCCAAGTCATGTAGAGATGCAAGGAAAGAAATACAGAGCTACTATGGAGCATCAGCAGGACCCTCCTTCTCTGGTTCTATGCAGGATCTAAGATGTTACAGCGCTTCTTATGCTTCTTCTGTGTATCCAACACAAACCCAGATGGGCAATACCGGTGATGTCAAGTTCAAGAAGGGCAGGTCTACCAATGGGTCGGTTTCAAAGAGCTGGAGTTTCAATGATCCTGAACTGCAGAGAAAAAGGAGGGTCGCCAGTTATAAGGTTTACACTGTAGAAGGCAAAGTTAAAGGGTCTTTCAAGAAGAGTTTTAGATGGCTCAAGGATAGATGTTCTAGAGTTGTTTATGGCTGGCGGTGACTCATTCACCGGTAATTGACTTTTGATGGCTTGTCGGTTTATACACTATCAATTCTCCTTTGCTTTTTTCCATTTTCATGCTTCTTTCTTATGTATTGTACTACTGCTTAATTTTCAAGTGTATGATGAAAAATTCTTGAGTTTAAATTGTTGAAATTTGTTATACGATTAGTGGTGCCTTTTCTTTTCCCTTCTGTACTTGTTTTGTAACATGCAAGTCTTTTGTTTTTAGGAGTTTATACCGGCACTGAACTACTTTTCGTTAAAAGGTGCTGTCTTTGGTCTAAAAGTTTTCATCTTTCAATGTTTTTCTCATTTTCTTTGTATGATTATGTTAGTTTGATGTTGCTATGACTATGATTGTTATGGGAGCGGAGGATTTAGTAGATGTTCATTGAGCTAATGACTCTTAGCTTTGACATGAATTCTTCTGCTGGATGTAGGCATGAATTTTTCTGGTATTTTCTCATGCCCGTATCTGCAGAGTTCTTCGTTTCTAGCATAAAACAAGTGGCTCATGACATTCGTAGAATTGTTCTTTAATCATGTGCTACTGTGCCTGTGTAGGGCTTAGTTTTCTGGAATCAATTTCCACATATAGCTGTCTTGAATCATTGTTTTATTTAGGAGAAGCTTCCTAGCAATTTGGTTAAACGGTATCTGTAACAGTCTGCAATATTGGATAAGCTTTGGTTTGGACTGAAATGAAAGAACCAACTGCGTGCAATAAAAAATTAAAACACAAACATATTGAACAGCCACTCCACAGTTCCAACCATTTTGGATTGTCTAATTTCAAAGGTTTTATGCGAAATAGTCTGCAGTTAATATACTGTTCATTGTTCATTAACCCAAAAGTGAACAAGAATTTTAAATTCCTAATTCCTAATTTCGGTACTCAATCCACATGTTGCATGTTCTTCTATCTTATGTTTCGTGAATAAGTGATGAAGTAACAAAATCTCCAAGTCGACTCATTTCATTTTCGGTGTTGTATCGTTTTTAGAGTGTAAAATAAGTAATGTATGAACAGTTTGTTTATTTTTTTCATTATTGAATAAAGATTTGATTACAAATTTTGTGCAATCGATAATCCCTAAAGTTTAAAGGATCTCATCACTTTAACCTCAATCCCTCAAAACCACGTGGCATATACGCGGAGGACTCAATTTTAGAAAGGGTTAATTTTATATATATATATAAAGCAAACTTTACTCAATTTTATATTATTAGCCTAAATTTTATAAAATAGTATTTTCAATTTTAAACAAAAATAGATCGATATTAAGTTCTCTATTAACGTAGATAATTTTACAAGTCACGTCATATTAGTATTTTTGCTACGCAACTGACACATATTGTAATTGTGTCACGTATGAATCTATTATTTCATAAATTAAAAATATCAAACACTCTAAAATAATTATGAAGTAAAACATATGAAGGAATATATAATTATTTTAGGACGTTTGATATTTTAATTTATTATATGTCAGTCGCATAGCAAAAATATTAATTTGACATAAATAGCTGCATCAACCACATTAACTGAGGACTTAACATCAGCGTAGTTTTGCTAAAAATTGAACATTAAAATATTGAACATGTTTAATTGGCTTTAACATGTTTGAATGGTAAGGATATTGTCTTCAAATTTAAATTAAAAAGAAAGTACAAGTAGGTAAGGCAATAAATGTGTAGTGTATTCAAATATGTAGTATATTTAAATGTATAGTGTCTGTGCATTTAATAATTGAAAGGCCAAATAAGTGGACATGACATAGAGATAGAGCATAAAGCATACATATTTTGTGTGTAGTTTTCAAATGGGACTTCACATGTAGAGATTAGGACTTGACAAGAACACCATGTCCCCATATGGTAGCAACCATTTATATATCATAGTAAAGTAAATATGATTGAATACATTAATAAGTGTTATAGTAAGAGACAATTTATACAATCATATGAGTACTCACTTCAAAGATAGAAAAGATGGTTTGGGCATAGAAGGATTATAAGATATACAAAGGGCAATGACATAACCAAAAAGAGTGTAGACAAAAGGTATCTCATCTAATTGGATTCTCTCACGGTGCTCCATATCATCTCTTCCTCGGATAATCATTCCAAAGTGCTCAACCCCATTGTCATGGGTATCTACGAACTTCTCACGCGGAACTAGTCTGTTATTTATTGCTACGTTTATCGAGAGACAACAGATGTGTTGATTGGCTTCCGATCATTCTATTGTCGATTTTTGATACCACATTTATAGGATGCCAACGTATCCTTTTAGAGGATATGTCGGGATCTGCCTCCCAGACTTGTTACGTAACCTCTATTGTATTTGCCCTTTATTCGAAAAAAAGAACAGCAGAAGCAAAAACCCACTAGAAAACGACAGTGCAGAGAGGAGCACAATAGAGAAAAATCTGGACTACCCAAAATGACAATGCAAAAGAGGGGAACCAGCAGTAACCCAAACACATAGACGTAAACGCCAATAGTCAACAAGCAACAAGCCAAGCATAGAGTCCGAAAAGCAGCAGAGAACTGGAGGGAAAAAAAACACAAAAATGGTAACACATCCAGCAACGACTTCATCTCAATGAAAGATAAGAGAGATCTTCAAATCCATTTCAAATGCATTTGATAAGAGTAATAAATCAACAGAAGCTTATCAACAATTCAGAAATGTATGGGCTCTTAGAGTGTCTAGTGAGCCTATACAAAGGTAGCAGTAGCAAGGAAAATATAACGAGTAAGCAGTAACTAAGAAGAGAGTTTTCGAGAGGTGTGACACCTTCCAAGGTGGGAAATTGTCGTGAGGAGTGATTGGGTTGAAAGGTAACTAAATCTCACTTATTTTGAGCCGGTTCAAGGGTGGTGGAGGGATTTTTCAGACCTTGAGGGTTTTGAAATTAGAGCACAATAATGAGTTTTTTTGAAACCTAATTCTCCTTGTTTCTGATTTCCCATGTTTTAAATTACGATTAATTGTTTAATTATGTTGTTTTGATTGTTTGAGATATTATTTTAATTAATTGATTACTAAGCCGATTTAATACTTATGCAATTGTTGAAATTTTGATGTTAAATTTCGGTTGTTGATTATGTTTCTTTGTGTTTGTCCAGTTGAGTTGGTGTAATTTCTAAGAGTAAAAAAGAGCAATAGGAACTAAATGGTTGGTTTTCTACGTTTGATTTGTTAAATGTCTAGGATTATTTTATAAGTATCAAAATTACATGACTAAATTAGAATCTAAAACTAACTTGTTCATTTGTAAATATTATACTAGATTTATGTTTTATTTCTTTTATTCTTAAATTTGATTCGTTCAAAATTGAACTTTCCTCCTTTTTATTTACATATTAGCTTAGCGTAATTTATAGATTTTCATAATTATAATTTTTAGTTTCGAATTTCTTTTATATTTCTATGTAAAATTAGTTGTATGAGCATAGTTTAGTGTATTGTGCTCAAAATAATCATGTGTTATAAAATTGGATTTTATTTTTGTTCTAAGAATGTGTTATAAAATTTTGTTGTTCGAATGTGAACAAAGAGGCATTAAGTGTTTATATTTTGTTTTAGAATTTCTTTTGCATAAATGAAATTATTAGGATGACATTATTTTTTAAAAATTATAATAATTAATAAACTAAATAAGTAAATTAACTTTTTTCGTGAGATCGACCGTATTTGCTATATATTATATTGGTTAATACACTTGTTTAATAAATTGAAAGTGAAATAAGGATTTTTTAGCTCTCAAGAGGTGTGGCTCGATGGTTGAGAGTAGGGCTTGGCTTCAGTTAAGTCCTAGGTTTAATTCCATGCTAGCCCCTCTTGTAAAAGTTCGGGGCAGCCGGAGTTTTACCCATAGGTGGAGAATTAGTTGGGCCCTCGATAATGAGGTGCGCTTGCTTGGTTCGTCTGTGGGGTGGTACACCAGTTAAGCCCTCGGAGAGGTATGCCTGCTTGACCCGCCTACGAACTTTCCTTGAATCTAAAAAAAAAAGAAATAAGGATTTTATTTATATCCATCTAACGACAAATATCACTCAAAATTGAAAAATTAATTGATGTATGAGGAACAAGACGACGAGTATTCATCAAAAGCTTTTGGGAGAAGAATCCTTATCTTAAGGACTCGATATGACCAAAAGTGGAGTGGTAAGAAAGAAATTTCCTATCTATTGAGAACAAGTTCTTAGTAGCAGTCGGAAATCTTTTCTTCTTTTACCTGAAGCTTTCCATCTCTTTGATAGCTAAAACCCCTCAACCGATCAAGGGTGCAACGGGAGAATTAATTACAAGTTTCGCTCTTTCAATATTTTCATTATTACTAAAGAAAGAATTGACAACAATAAATATAATGTTTTAGTATTAATTCAAATACATAAATAAATAATGATTTTCAATAGTCCATAAGGTTATAAAAGGTCACTTCGTTTTATATTTAAAAATATTTATTTACCCCCCATTTGTCTTCTTTTTATTGATATTTTAAACATATATAATTAATAAACGTTATTAAATATTCACTAATTAAATATCTAAATTATTTACTGTAATAATAATATTGGGTGTTTATGTCAAATTATAGAACACACACACTACACGTGCCATTGAAGATGTCAATTGAGAATTAAAGAAAAATAATAAACGCTATATCATTCAAAATGTCGTATACTATTGCATGAAAAATACCCACTCATTAACAAACTATTAGGGTTCTTAGCTTTTATGAAGTATTGGAGATGAACTCAAGATCCAAGGTAGTCGTCCCAATTGGAGAACAATATTTTTTTTCCCCCGTAATCAATTGAAAACAACTTCAATCTACAAAAATAATCATGTTTTGACCGCTGCTAGCAGAAGATGACAACCTACAAATTACCTTTCAATTGACTTTAGCAAGGTTTTTACACACTAAAAACGGGGCGTATAGTTCACCGAGTTTCTAAAATTTAGACACGAATGTAGTGAAAAATGACGTTGACAGAGTAAACTATTCTAAGTACCAAAGTTCAGGGACCTGAGAAAACTGTTCTTGAAAAATTCGATGTGATAAAATCAAATTTTGGCATCAGAACCATTGGAGGGTATCCACTAATATCACTGAAATACATGCAATAAACCAGACACTGAGGGTTAAACCACTGAAAGCCTGAGATCGAGAATACATCCAACAATGATTTGGAAAAGTTGGTTAAATTCCAGCACGCTACAACCGAAAAAATAGTAATCCTAAAACACACTAGAAGCCCATGCTCGTAATGCTACACATCTGGAAATCTCGAGGGAATTAGTATGATGGCCAAACTGTAGCGTTCAAGTCGTAAGCAAATAAATTGAAGCTCATTTGAGCAGAGGACAGCATTTATGCTATTAGAACCATTTCAAGAGCCATAGAATAACATTCAGTCACCCGATGCGTATACATGAACTTTTCAAACCTGCTGCAAGCTGTTTTATGTACGATGCCTTGCTGCTCAAAACTGAACAAGCATTATCTGGTATTCAATCAACTTTCTCCATAACTCATCTCAAATGAAGTATTTTGCTGCCTATCATACCAGCGAATTGGCAATATCATGATTTTCAACAATCCAAAGCACTGAGCACCTTAGTAATGAACCTTCTCTTCAGCGTCAAAATTCAGGTTCTCAATGCCCCTAATGTTGGATTCATATGCCTTCATGTGAGAAACAATTCTAGTTGATGATGAACGTCTAGGATCTGAAGGTCCAAGAGGGGGACTTATTTGCTCAGTTGATATCCTCTGCATGGTTGCTGGGTTTGCCCCAGCAGTCCGAGTGCGTTCAATATCAAGCTCATCTCCAGTGAATGCATCACGACTGCTGGAGACAGCGGCAGCTCTCCTTGTAGATCCACTCGGGTGTCCCAGAAAATTAGAGCTTGGTAACTACATTGTCCAAATTAAACTGTAATTAGATCTAAAACTGTCAAGCTTAGAGTATATCGAGCATTAGCAAGTAGGAAAAAAAGAACTTCCAAACAGAAGTTTCTAAAGAGTAACTACCAAGCCCCAAGATATACCAACCAATCTGAGAATACTAATGCAAAAAAGTACATATTTGATAATGGCAAAACATTTACGATTCAAAGGAGATTTGTCATTGACAGCTCCACGATATGATCATAGATTAATTATAATGTTTAAAGACCCCAGAGAAGTACGAAAAGTTGAGGCCTGCATCAAATAACTCTGGACAAATGTAACAACTCTCAGAAGCACCAAATTCTGGATACCACTCAACCAGTTCTATTACACAAGGGGAGCCATGAGGAGTGAATCAAAACTTCCTTCTTACCATAGCATCCTTGGAAGCTGTAGGGTCATTTACAACTGGACTTTTTTGTTTTGCATAGCTAGAAGTATTTAGAATAGGTCCTGATAGTCTCCGTCGAGATGGATCAGTTGAGTGACCAGCAGTTCGTCCTTCTTCTCCACCTGAAACAAAGAAGTAATTAACATCTCGGCGATCTGTTAAGCCAGTAGCCTTCCCCAGCAGATAAAACCAGAAATTATAATAGACCATAACAATCCAGTTGGAAACTCCAATATGAACTATGGTTTCAGATTAATGATATTCAAAAGACAACTTCTTCCCATCATGAAATAAGTGTGTTATAATCCACTTGTTTGGTATTCTTTTATTATCATTTTCCTGTCTTATAGGTCTAATCTCATTAAACTTAAGTTATAGATTCACCTTCAGTTTATATCTTAATTTTAGAACTTTAACACACCATCTATGTCAACAATCACTACACAGCCAAAGTCAAACTGGAGAAACAAACCAAGTGACAAAACCTAATCACGATAACCTAGGGAAAAGAAAGTAAAGGAAAAAAAACTCTCCACTGGGACCTGCAACTTTAAAAGAGAGTTGACAATGCAAATGAAGAAAACATTTCTACAAAAACAAACCATGAAAAATGTAAGCAAGGAATAGAAATAGTCCTGCAAACCTGTATGCCTGTCCGTACTGGTGATGGCAGGGGGCATCCCAGAACTGGTACCAACTCCAGGACCCTAAAATCAAGAACCCATTAAATCATACTATGCAAGCAAAAAATGACAGCCACACATTAAATTAAAACATACAAGAGCACGAGCTGGAGGATTAGCCAATTGGGATTGCTGATATTTCAGTATCGTCCAGTCAAACACATAATCAAACTGGAAACCTGTAACACCGTTCAAGAGATGAACTCAGAAGATCAAATGCTAACACAGTCCAATCCACCTATAGAACCAAAAATAGAGAAGCGCCTCCAATCTGAAAAACATTCAGCCATACTAAAGGCATACCTTCACGAATAAAGAGGTCACGGAATATCCTCTTCAGGTATGCATAATCTGGCTTATCATCAAATCTTAGTGACCGGCAGTAATGGAAGTAGGAAGCAAACTCTGTGGGATAACCTCGGCATAAAACCTAAATAAGCAGTATTTAGTCAATTTCAAATAGAGCATGTAAATCAAAACTTAATAATTGGGAACATCTTACCTCTGTTGTGGTGTTAACTTTCTTTTCACTTATCTTTTCATATTTCTGTTTCTTGGTTCCTGCCTTAAGTCCCTGCCAGGGAAGGCTACAGAAGAAGGAACAACAGTAAACAAACAGAATCGAAAAGTGTAAGATAAATCTTTGTGAAACAAAACTCACCTTCCTCTTAAGAAATACATAAGGACATATCCAAGAGATTCTAGATCATCCCTCCGGCTTTGCTCTACACAATCCAAACATCAGAAAAGTAGAAAATAGACTGATGAAAATGGTAAAAGTACAAAAAGATAATCTCACATACCAATACCCAAGTGAGTATTTGTGCTCGCATATCTTGCAGTCCCAGTCAAATTTTTGTTCTCCCTGCAAGGTTCAGCACCAGATAGAATAAATAATATGCAGTATAAGCTCAAAAACAAATTAAGACAATATGACAAAATCTTTTGCATGTATGTGAATTATAAAAGACACAGAGCAATAAAAAACAACATCATGGTGCCAGTAGGGTAGCAAAGTTGACTATTACAAAAATGGGCACACGTATTGTGCGCATGAATAAAGCAGAAAACATTTCTGAAGATATTTCAAATCCCAACTAGAGCTCAAATGCTAGAAAATGATTTAAGATTCACATGAACAACAATATCCTACCTGTATGCAATGTGTTGATGGGTTGAGCTATCCCTGTATTTTTTTGCCAGTCCAAAGTCGATGCAATATACCTGTATGCAAGTAAGCAATATGACACTTTAACAAAGATCTCAAATGACGAACATAAATCATTGAACAATAACAGCAAACTTTTAAGCAGAAAAAACCTGATTTGCACGCCTCCCCAAGCCCATAAGAAAATTGTCTGGTTTGATATCTCGATGTAAAAATGATTTTGAATGAACAAACTCAACTCGGTTGATCTAAAAAGAACATTAGCAAACAACATATATGGACAGTTCTCCAAAAGTCTAAAGCACCAAATTATATAAACTTACCATCTGGTCAGCAAGCATAAGGACTGACTTCAAAGAGAGTTTCCTACTGCAGAAGTTAAAAAGATCTTCAAGACTTGGGCCTAGCAAATCCATCACAAGGACATTATAGTCTCCTTCAACACCAAACCATTTGACATTTGGAATTCCAGCTGTTCGAAACAGAAAATTACAAGAATGTTAAAATATACAAAAGCAAACTGGAGAAAATAGTCCATGAAATATGATTAAAGTTATTAAAAAAAGAAAAGGAGAAACTCTAATCTAATAAAATATGTCACTACTTCCTCCTTGAAGAATTCTGTACAACTTTGATTCATACAGCAACTGTGGGTGCTTTGTCTTAACATTTTCCTGGACATCAAAGCCAATCATATCAGCATCTGGACCACAGAATGACTAAGAAGATAAAAGCAGTAAACTTAAGATAGAAGCACTTGCACTTTGATGAGAAAACATTAAAGAAAACAATCACATTAAACACACTCTCTTTAATTGTTGTTGACTTAAGTTTCTGAGATTCATTTCTCCACATACTTCAGTAAAGTTCTCTATATATAGCTCCAAAAAACCAGCCAAATTCTGTGTAGCCAGTTACCGAAAAAGTTTCTCCGACACATGAGCCAACCAGTTACTAAAAAGTTGATTTTTACAGTCAGGTTTTATTTGATAACATGAAATCTGCTTTAATAACAATTTTTCGACTGAACAGCTACAAGTTGTCCGCAGCCCAAATTTTAGATTTAGTAATTTCTTTCCAATTGAAGAAAGGAGTAACATGATATGAAACTAATCCATGAAGATTGTTTCACACTTGATGGATTTCCCCACAAGCCAGCAGCGCCCAAATTTGGTCAACTTGTGACATCTACTCTTTCCAGTTACTAACGCAAGAATACTTGAAACTAACGACAAGTTAAGAGAGAAATCAGTTTTGTAAACAGACGGAGTCTTGGAAAAATTGCAGGTATTATCGGACCTTAGATTATATCTAGGCAAGCAATTAGACTCACTTCCATGCTCCAAAGATTATATAAGTTCGATTGTAGAATCAGTTAAAACACTTTTCCATATTCCTCTTCCAGTCAAATTCGTCTTCGAAAAATTTTTAGTAAAAGCAGCTCCAAACGTCCAGCCATGTTCCAATTGTATTACTTCTAATGACACTTAATTACTGACAAACATATCCAGGATACCTGAGAGCTATGTTTTTTTCTACTTGCATAAGGAAATAACCGAATGCGACAATCATGCAGCAATTTCACATGCAACCAAATCCACCGACGAGGCGAGAAAATTTTGACAATAACACGGAAGAAATTTGACATGGATAATACAAACAAAAAAAATCATATAAAAAAAGTACATTGAAAAAAAAGAATACTCACGAGCTTAATAGCGACTTCTTCATTAGTCTGGATATTAGTACCTACAATTCAATCACCCAGTTACACTAAAAATAATCAAGCAAGCTCCTCTGTGGAAATGAAAAACAACGGAAGGAGGCAAATTCAATAACAGGAAGCTCATTAACAAACCCAGATAGATCTCTCCGAAGGAACCGCTGCCGATCTTTCGACCCAGCCGAAACTTATTGCCGACACGGGGCTCCATATCAATCAGAAATCCACAACAATTCCCAAACGCAGAACCAAAACCCTAGATACAATTCCCCAAGAAGAAAACTAATTAAAGTTAAAAAAATTCCCGAACTGCGAAAGTACAATGCCGCAGCACCATAACCTAAGGAGAAAAGAAACCGCACCGACAAATCCAAAAAGATGTACGGGAACGAAGAAAGCGACAGAGCCTAAATGAAGATCTGCCGAATCTGTAAATATCAGAATTAGGAAACTCTGGGGTTAGTTAAAAATTTGCCTAATCTAGGGCTAATAATTACAGAATATGATCTATTGAAACCTAAATTCTGTATTTTGAAGCTCTCGATACTTTTAACATTTTCCCCTCTCTCTAAAAAAATCGGGCTTTATTTCACGCAATTTCTTGTTTTAATTTGTATGTTCGCGCGTGTGTTAGAGACAGAGCTAAAGCAATACCACGCGTCGCTTTGTCTTTAAATTGGAGCTAGTGCGTGCGTCACGTGACAGTATATGAGAGTGAGTAATTACCATGAAACCCCTTAGGGAGCGTATTAGCCAAGTAAGGTCTAAATTTGGGCGTCTAGATTTGGGTGTGCTTGTATAGTGAGTATGTAAAAAGAGGAATGAGTATACAATAAAAAGTAAAGTTTGATAAAAAAACTATGATTGAAAGGCTTATATTTTGATTCTTCGTTTTCGGACATTACTCCATTCCTCTTGAAATCTAGAGGAATAAGAGTCATTGCTCTATATTTTTGGCGTGCTTTTGCCCGCGACTGATGTTTCCTCCTTCACTCTCATACTATCATTCTCTCTATATAAGCAAGTAACAACAGCAGTAGCCATCTTCGCTTTTCTTCGATCTGGTTTCTTACGAATCCTGTGTTTTAATATAAGGCTCCTTCCCTTTTTTGACGTTAATTTTTAGTTTGAGGACTACTTATGTTGGGGCTTTTGGTGCTTGATCGTAGTCTTTGCTAATGGGTCTTTGGATTTTTTATGCTGGATCTCTCCATTGCTTTGATGGAAGTTTTCATTTTTCAGATTTCTACTCTTAGTTGGTATTTCAGTTATGTCTATATGAAGACATTCATTCTCTCTTTCGAATCACTTCCTTTATGGCTTTTGCATTACCTACTGGCTTTTATTTGTTCTCGTTGTGTTTATTGGAGCTTTTTATTTCTGGGTTTGTTTCTTACTGTCAATGCAGGTATGCTTTTGTTTGATTCTTTTGTTCTTACTCAATTCTGAAGTGGGTTATTCGTTAGTTCCTTGATGTTTAATGGATTTCAAGTTTCCAACTTTAGTCTGTCAATGAGTATATTTTTTTTCTATTTTTTACTCTTTCAAGTTCTTTGTTCAAAAGGTTTTGTAGCTGCGACTTTTCTTTTTGATTTTTCCTTTTGATGATAGGCGATTTTGACTTAGCATTTCATAACAACCAGTGATGGAGCCAAGGACGGAGATATGGGGCCCAAATAAAATATAAATTTCACAAAAAATTTTATATCAAAATTAAATAAAAAAAAGAAAGTTTTATTAATAATATAAAATAGCTAAACTTACAATGATCATCGCCTACTTTTTATAGATTGAAATCTTTTCATAACAACATCATTGTCAATATTTGCAAATACATCTCTTTCAATGT
>JAOSBP010000205.1:11144527-11156761 GCA_027563825.1 Erythroxylum mucronatum | reverse complement strand
AACCAACATGTATAATATATGGACAACTAGATCCAATGACAATGATGTAGATTAGTAATTTAAGATATGTTTGTTTCATATGCTTATTAGATTATTGAAATGTTTTGATCTTGATTAATGTACCTAAATGTTGAACATCTCTATTTGTTTGTTATTAGTAATATATAACTGAGAGTTATTAGATTAATTTTGAAATGCACCCATGTGAACATCTCTGTTTGGTTGATTATGTGTTCGTGAGTTATTAGATTACATCGTTGTATTTAGATTTTTCAGCAAAGTTATTTTTGTTATATGTTATTTATTTGATAACTCATACATTATTGTACTTTTATTAGGAATGGCTATAGCTGCCTGTAGGAGGGGAAAGAATAAGCAGTATTAGAAGGATGATGAGGTTGAAGCTTTTGTCGACGTTTTGTAGGAACTAGCTTGCGATCCTTTATGGAAAGTTGATGAGAGATTTAAGAACAATTACATGGTTGGAGTGCACAAGATGTTGCTGAGCAAGATTCCTAATTTTGATAAGGATGTCGATCCTCACATTAACTCTAAGATTAAATGATTGAGAAACAAGTACAACCTAATTTTTAAAATATGTATGCAAAGTGGCTGTCAGTGGGATGATGTTGAGCATAAGATCAATTGTGAGAAACAATAGTTTGATGAATGGTGCTTGGTAAGGACATCTAAAAAAGTTGTTATTACTTTTTTAATCTTCTTCTTCTTCTTCTTCTTGCAATTCTTTTTTACAGAATCACAAGAATGCAATTGGAATGTGGAACTTTAAATTCTTATATTTGCAAAAACTAGACATGGTGTGGGGTAAAGATAGAGCCGTAAGACTCAAAGCTGAGGATGTAGTTGAAGCAAGTGCTAAGGCTAATAGCCCAAAGAATACGACAGTGTGTTTTTCATCGGATAATGAAGATGAACTTGTTGTGAAACCTAATACACAAGGACCCTTGGCTATTCCTTCAAGAAGTCATGGAATAAAAAGGCCAAAATACTTGTTACCAAGAAAGGAAAGTTTTTACAAGAAAAAAAAAACCAGCAACACTTCAAAATACTATTGAGTCAAAGGTAGATAGCTTCATCTAAGTTTGAGTCTATTTGCAAACAAATGGCCTCACAATATGCATCTATTACAAATGCTTTGATTGTGGAGTCTAAATTTGATTCCCTAACTGATAAGAAGATCCAAGAACTCATCAGTGAGCTTTTTAATATTGACATATCTCAAATGGATGTTGGTAAGGCTATTGTGTTATTATGTAATGATCCTGTTAAAGTTCAGGTTTTATTCGCTTTGCCAAGTCATTTAAAAAGGTCTTTTATACTTGAATTTCTCTATCCATCTTCTAGTCTATGAATCATTTGAGGAAATATATTAATATTTTTGTAAGCATTATAAATTTTATGCAATTGATATTGCCTAACCAGGTTATTTTGTATTAGTTGGAAATTTTGTAGTTGTGATGCAAATAAAGTTTGTAGTGTTAACCTGGTTATTTTACATCAATTGAAGGCTTTTGGTTAACTTACTGTGTATAGGTGTGATATTTTACATCATTTGCATTATCAGAAGATTGTAAATTGTATTAAACTATGTTACTTGATTTTACTATAGCAATAGAATGATAGATATTATGGTTATGCCAATGAATTGTACAATGTTTTGGATGATTAAATTATATTTCGAGGATATTATGTAACTAAAGATATGTTGATGCAAGAAAATACTTGAATATTTTTTTCTTCAAGAGCTATTGGAAATGAAATACCGCAATATACTTGATTTTAAATATTTTGTTATTATAAATAGGGTGCATAAATTAAATATAATTAATTAAAATATGTTTAAAATTGATATAAAACAAAATTTAAACAATTTTTTATTTCTCAACATTTTTAACAAATTAACCATCATCAATGTTAGTGGTAATCATTCCTTCTTCTTAACTAGCCATCATTATTATAATGACTATATTCATTCTCATTTTTCATTATTTTTATTATCATTCTCATTCTCATTATCCTTTACGAACCAAATGCTTACTTGGAATTTACATTTTGGTTATATGGAAATAAAGTAATTAAAATATGTCTAAAGTATCCAAATGCAACTACCTATCATTGTCGAGGGTTCTCCGTTTCACAATTATGTTAGATTTTCTCCTTTGATGTTTCTTCTTTGGTAAGGATGTTGGAACCTATAATTTGTTTAGCAGAGCATCGTGAGCTGTGTTACTTTTGTTGCCGCTTGATCATGATTTATGACCTCTTGATTTTAACATTACCTTTGACAACAATTGTATTGAAAACTGTAATGATAAACAAACATCGTGACAAGTGACCAAGCTATACGTAATGCCTACCGAGTAGTACCGACTGGAATTATAATGATAGCGTTGTGACGTAGGAGTGCAGTTTAAGGAAGGCGATGGTTTGGCAAAAGCCTGGTGCAATTTTGGAGGCATTGTACTTGTACAAAAACCGGTGGTTAGGCTTTTTTATATTGGAAGGTTGGTGTTAGGTGAGAATCCGACACATATCTAACGCTGTCCCACCATGCAAAGTTACCTTCTACGACGAAGATGCATGTGGTCGTTAGCAACAACGCTCGCAATTCTTATCGTTGTTGATTAGTGTACAATTAATTGTCCATCACCATGGCTTATTAGCTCAATTTAGAGAAGATTTATTCACTTAATTAACATGAGTTACTTACATCTCGAGGTGTTAAATATTTCAAACTTTGGTTAGGTCAGTCGTGCTAGGCCTAAGTCCGGACCTAGAACGGTATGTGGATCGGTCGGCCCATTTACAAACAATGACCTAAACTTAACTGGAGTTTCTTATATAAGGTATTACCTCACCGTGAAATAGGCACGATTTTCAAGAAACTTATTTTTCTTTATTCCTAGCCACCAAAACTTTTTTAAAGAGACTAACTTGAGCGTTGGAGGGGCTTATCGACAATTACTCCCAGTGTGCCTTATTATTTTGCAGGTATTTCTGAGTCAAAGTCAACCAATCCCATTGATCCAAGCGACAATGCCCAACCCCATCAAAATCTGACAGAACCAAACTTAAACATTTGCTTTAACATGATTGCACAATTGTATGATTATGACTAGACATTACATGCGAGAGTCAAAGACAGATTCCCCAGGTTACGAATTCGAGAGCAAGCTTCCGAATAAAACATGTTTTCATTTTCACAATTCTTACGTGGAACTGTAGAGCATCATTGATTTTTTGACGCTTGACTGTGGAGCTACGAATCGGTCCTAGGAAAAGAAGGAGCCATTCAGTGTAAAAGCATTTTCTTTATGAATTGTCCTGTCTGACAAATGATTCTGTGCCTGTAGTTCAGACAAGACTATGCAACATGGATAGAGCCTTCTTTTTTCAACAACAATTGGGAAGTTGTAAAACCCAAAGAGAAAATGTTTCCTCGGTGCGATTTCCAATATGAATTTTTTGTGGATATCAGTAAAGTTGGCAATTTAACCAATATCATGATTCATGATGGTAGATGAGTCTCGAACAACTACGCAAGGCCACGGAAGTCCCCTGTCTTTCCGTGCCCATTTGCGGGCCTTCCAACTTGGTAAAGATGGACGAAACCAATGTACGAGAAGAACAGTAATTGGAAT
The DNA here is from genome assembly GCA_027563825.1 of Erythroxylum mucronatum. Classification (NCBI taxonomy): domain Eukaryota; kingdom Viridiplantae; phylum Streptophyta; class Magnoliopsida; order Malpighiales; family Erythroxylaceae; genus Erythroxylum; species Erythroxylum mucronatum. The sequence goes on along the minus strand of JAOSBP010000205.1, from coordinate 11,153,099 downwards.
GTGTTGGCAGCACGCGATTTTAATTGCTGCCGACGAGCAACTCTATGTAGCAATCCTCCCGTTCTTCGTTTCTTAATTGAATGAACGTAATGGAGTCAGGCAGGTTGAGTAATTAATGCCAAACAAACTGGTTTATGTGCTCATCTTTTTGAGCCAACTACAAGTAATGAACTAGTTGCACGGTTTCTAAGCTTGTTTTTGTCTTGATCGTTAACAAAAGCTTAATTTAATTGAGGTTGTGTGAGAAGGAAAAAAAAAAGTTGTATCTGCAAGTGAAGGAAGTTTGTAAATCGAAGCAATGAACAAATACTGATTCATCATTTTGTGGACGGGATACACAAAACCCAGCACAAAAAGCATGGGTATGAATTGGAACAAGAAAAAAAAGGGCTCAGTTGAAGGGAAAAAGTTAAAGAAGTCAAAGTAAAATTTGTAGTGTAAATGAATAAAAAATATATCTGGTTAGTCTGGTCACCGCCTCCTTTTGGTAGACTACCGTAACTTCGAGCACGAGAATTGGGCTTAGTTGGCCACGGGAACAGGAGTCCTGGGACTAGGCAGTCCCATGTATGCAAGCCTGGGGGACACCCTGACCTTGGGGCTCGGGCGAGGAGAAGGTATTGGACCATAGTTGCATAAAGTTCCTGGAGCCACCCGAGGAGATAGGTTGACCTGTTCCAATGCTCTGGATTGTAGCTCTGATGGGTAGTCTCGGACACACCCAATGCGCGGTCCAGTGCCAGTGGTCCAATTGCATGGCAAGCGTTTTTCCATTTCAAACACTTCTATCTCCATACTGCTGCTCCCGGTGTCAGGCTTTGCCTCTTGGCTAACAGCTGTGATCGTATTCTTGTTGTTATCATCTGTAACTGTTTCATTTTCAGCGTTTGAAAGTGAAATCTGAGTAGTAATCTCTTCGGATTCTGGTTTTTGTTCCTCTTCGGTTGCCTTGACAAATGAATAGGAACTATCGTCACCAACTGCAAACCTCTGTAAGGAAAAACGATCAAAATCATCAGTCAGTGACCTGTTCCTACTGCCAATTAGCTAATAACTGCAGATAAGTTGTTTACCGTGTCATATGCACATGTCCAATTGAACATTTCGTAGGAGAAGGTGATTGTTTTTATCTAGTTATCCATATCATAATTATATAGGGAAGCACATGCAGAAACATGTTCAAAATAGGGTGCATGTATATATGTATACCTTGACATTGGTGAGATCTACGTGATTTTCTTCGAGAAAGCTGATGAATTCCCTGAAATTTTCTTCCGTTGGGTGATAGTGACCGCTGTAGGGCCATATAGCCTGAAACATTGGAGATTAGATTGTGTTAATTGCTAGAGCTAGTGTATAAAGTAGGCCAACTCTTGATGCTTAGGTAGATCTGCAATGGCCTTTTAAGTTCTACCTCAAGGATTCCATTGAGGGCAACTAATCTCCCAGCTGCAGTGGTGGCACCTCCTGATAGAAAACTGGAATGCTGAAACACCCCCTTCTGTTTTGGCCCTACATACAGAGCCCTTGATGTGCTCAGTACAAAGATCCACTTCGAACCCTCAACTGTATCTACAAGAACTCCACTTTGCCTGTATACAAGCTTTCCGTTTTCAACAATCACCTCATATGCTTCTCTTTCTTTCTGTGATTCCAACGAAGAATGTAAGAGAACAATTTAGCTTCACATGTACTGAATTGTCGAGCTGTTGCTTGTAAATGAAACTAATGATCACAGAAACAAACTTACTGGTCCTAGATATTTGATGCACTGCTTTTGTAGGACAGCCCTCGGACATTTATCTAAATTTATCTCTTTGCCATCTCCAACATCCAACCTACATTTAGCATGGCACCAGTGAGGTTGGAAAAGTAAAGAATCAATAATTTTATCTGGTGCTTGAAACTTTCATAGACTACTAAACAACCAATAGAAAAGTGCTTACCAGTAGAAAAAAGGTTGAGAGCTCTCACATGCAAACCAGACATCATAATACATGTGCAAATTGTGGCCATACCGATGACGTGGATCAATCTGCATGGAAGCAAGTTAGAGAGAGAATGATTTGACCATTGTTCCACCGTTACAGCCTAGCTTCCATTGATTGCCCATATTCAATTCTTAACAAACTCAATGACTGATCATTGAACATTTAAATAACTTACAGCTTCAAGCCAGTGTTGCAAGGCTAGTTTCTGTGCCTTCTCATCCTTTGATAAACCTTTCCCCACCTGCAATTAGGAAGCATTAGGTTTAATATTCTTATCATTTGCAAGGAAATATAGAGATGGAAGACAATTTGCATTATCTTTAAGATGAAAAAAAGATCGGTAATTGAAGGTCACCTTGGCTGCCCTTGTTCTAGCCCTTGCCCACCTTGAAACAGCAGTCTCTGGCTTCTCAACATTAAAGAAAGAAACAGAACTCCGTTTGAGAGCTGCAAAATCTAATGCCTTCCACCTGGAGCATATAAGATTTGTCAATCAACAGAGTCCATAAAACGATAAGCTCAAGTAAGCTTTTTCAAACTTCTAAAGATAATGCGGATGGTAGAAATACTAACCATAGTTCTTCAACAACTACTGCACAATCTGCAAGGTTTCTTCTTGTCCGGTAACTCTTATAGACTTTCTGTAGTTTGATTGCTGCAGCATCAAGCTCACTAACAGGCCTTGGGGAAAACAGAATTGCTGGTTCAGGAAGGGAAAGTGCCGGTATTAGCTTCTGTCTACTTCTGTAGTTGAGATTTTCCGAATTCGAGTTCCCTTTGTCTTGCACTAGATCTGTGAATGATAAACACCTTTGAAGCACTACATTTTCGGGTTTGCAATTCGTCAGGTTTATTGAATTTTTACGGTCTCCAGTGTCTGACCGAAATGAGTTGGTCATGGATTCTGTTTCTGTTTTCTTAAAGCTATTTGCTCTCAAGGGCACACCACCATGTTCAGCCCTGAATCCAAGATTGTACGCCAAGCCGAATAAGCTATGTCTTACAATTTCTTTCCAGGATGAATGAAGTAAGGAAAGCGACAAGCCCATAGATTTTCAGCCACCAACAGACTTCAATTCAGAGGGTGAACTTACACCTGATCGCAGTGATTAAAAAATCTCGTCAATTTAGAAATGCAGATCCCACCACAAAAAGTTCTAAGAGAAACTAAGGCTCAAAATTAGGCCACATTTAACAGATTAACCATGAAGCTCAAATGCTGATGAAAATTTCAAATTTGAAAATTATGGAGTCAGATGATTGATACACTTTGCTCCATACCAACTCCTGATTCCATTCACTGCCGAATAGAGCACAACTGATCATGCGAATGAGAAAAACTAATAAAACCAAAGAACTATCTGCATCATATCAAACTCACTATGAAAAACATGTATGCAAGGACACCATGAAAAATCAAGAAGCACTGTCCATGCACAAAGAACTGAAGGACAGAAACAAACACTCCCTTTTCAGAGTAGACACGACGAATTAATTATGTTTCCTATTCCATGTCTTTACCTGAGTTTCAAACCAGAGCTTTCAATCCCAAGTTTTTCTTTGAAAGAGAACTGGTTCTAACCTCTATCTAAAGAAGCCAAAATCTTTCACCAAGTACGGGATGTGTCTGACTCTTGACCTCTCTTTGCTTATAAATACCCGATAATTAAACCAGTCCCACTAATAACTTTCAAATACGTGTCCAACCTTCGAAAACTGCACATAGCAGTCGTGGAATTCTCGGACAAAAGACAAACTTGATACGGTTAGCTTTGAATGGAAATTAAGCTTGATGGTAGGTCTCTGACTAACGATTGTTCTCTTCTATTTCCCAGGTTCAAAGCCACGAGTTATTCGATGATTCAAAGCTTGATACTTTGAACACCCTTGTGGAACTTGAAGGCTTATATAGGTTGTGTTCTTAGGCTTGTTTTAGAGATAGAAAGGAAGAGAAATGATCGGTCAAAGAAAGTATGCCTCTCAGGTTGCCCCGAAAAAGCAATAATAAATCTTCCAAAAGGTATTTTCCGGTGTTTCCTTTTCTTTTCTCCGTACCTTTGGCTGCATGTTGCTTGTTTCTACGGAATTGCCCCGTGCTGTGGTTATTGACAGTCAACTACTTTACATATTGTTGGTCATGGCTTCCTCACGAACACGGTTACGGTTGAAAACTTTCTTGGGTCAATACTCAATACTCATCAAAGATTTGGCAAGTGCTCCAGTCATCTCATTTAATTTTTCTCCCCTCACCTTTATGGACTTCATGTGCAGATCAGACAGGTAACGGTGCGGGAGACTCCATTGAAGATTTTGACACAACAAGGCAACATCAAATCCCTTTATCATCGAAATCACACCCCGTCTAAATCCTGCACTGATGCAGGGTCTAAAAAATTACGATAGTACGCAATCTTATCCTTATAAAATAGAAAAGTTGTTTCGGTAAACTTACGTATAAACAGTGACAGATTCAGGATTTTAGTCTTGGAGAGGCAAGAACTTAAACCACAAATTTTTTGTAGGGGCAAAGAATTATATATATGTATAAATTCTTAAAAAATTTTAGTTTTGGGGGGGCTATAACCCCTGCCAACCCCCCTGGATCCGTCACTGCGTATAAATGTAACAATGAAAAAAAAAGTACATAGTATAGTAATAATACAGCAAACAACTACAAATAAGTAATAAAGGTTAAAAAGAGTAAATAAATAAAACTAAAATAAATAAATAGTTCATTTATTTTATTCAAATAAATATAAAAGATGTCTTAAGTAACTAAATACATTAAAAAACTAATAAATAATAAGAATAAAGTAATAATAAATAATTAAAATAAAATAATAAATTTAGAAAAATAAAAATAACATAAAATAAAAATGTAGCAGCATAATAACAGTTTATCAAAAACATGTCCATCTTGTAAACAAGATACACTTGTCAAGAAATTCACATACATAACAAAGCTTTAGACGTTATGGATAAATAATCTTAAATTATCTAACTTCTTAAAAAATTTAATTTAATACTTAAAAATTAAAATTTTTAATTAAGTGACTAATTTTTTAAAACTTTAGAAGTTTAGTTCAAAACGTTAATTTTATTTATTTGGCTAAGGAAATATTTATTGTTCATGATATGTATGTATTTTTTTGTTGCAAAAATTATGTCCACTTCAGTCTAACCATGACCATTATATTTTTAGAACAATATATATATATGTGTATATATATATATATATATATCACGAACAACAAAAAATTCATTAGTTAAAAAAGTAAATTACTAATAACATTTTGGATTTCATTTTTAAATTAAAAATATTAAAAGCTTGGACGCTGAATTAAAAATATTTTAAAAGATTGAACACTTTAAGATTGATTATCTCTAGAGATTAACTGGTTCAAAAGGGTAACTAAAATTAAGGAACAATTCCGTCACGAACCATTGGTGTCTCCGGATGGGCATTAATATTGTAAATAATAAAAAAATATTGAAATTCTTTTTTATTTAATTTACTTTTGGAAAATCTAACAATCCTTTAAATTATACAATTTTTAATTTTTAATTTTTAATTTTTAATTTTTCAAATAAAAGTAAACAGTAGGTGACATTAATAAGACTTATAGGCTAATTAATAGTGTTATACATTCAATAATATATAAATGATATAAAGAGAATTGATTAAATTATCATAAAAACATTAAACTATAATTAAATAATTTAAAAACTCTTTGTGTAGACAGATAAGAATTATTAGTTTTGTTTTAGGAAAACAATATTATGTGATGTCGTTTCATTATATCCTCAAATCAAGTTGGTATAACAACTTATTCGATTAAAGCATCATTGTTCGACTAATAAAAATTACACCTAATTTACTGTGACATTTCAACTTACCTTAAGGATTGTCTATAAGTATCACCACATTATTGCAATGTTTTAAAAACCGGACCGGTGATTGAACTGAAGAAGCAACCGATTTAAGGGTTAATGGTTTAACCGGAATTCAACCATAGTTAAACTGGTGATTAATAAATATATAAATTTTTATTTTATATATTATATATATATAAGGTAATTTTTAAGCATATTATTTATTTATTTATTTGTAAACTTAATCCTTTAAATTTCAAAATATACATTTTTAAAGAAAAGTTCACCAAACACAACACAAAATAAGATAACAAAGCTCGCTAGTCATATTTTATCAAAAAAATTAAAAAAAGATCACTAATCATAATATTCATTCAAGTTGAAATTATCAAAATCAAGGCATTTTAAATAGACCGGTCGGTTCTTTCTTTCACCGGTTCAACGGCTTTTACCGGTCCGATCGCAAAATAAACGGGTCAATCATTCACAAAAAATACGAGTTAAACCAAACCGTTTCATGCTCCGATTCACCAATTTTTTGCTCTAACCAATCAATTCGGTCTAATTTTTAAAACATTGCATTATTGCATGTTCTAACTTTGAAACTTCATCCATGCAGAAAGAGCAGGAGTAAATAGCTGATACAGACACGTCCCTTTTCCTAATGTAAGACTTGCACTTAACTTCTTAACCCTCGTGTTTCCATTTTCCAAGCCCCGTAGGGTTGCGGTAGTTGGGGCCGAGAAACTGGTCCCCTTCCCTTGGGTGGCGTGTAGTAAAGGGTGGTACGAAAGGCACCAGAAGGCGAAACATTCAGCTACTCACTACTGCTTGACTATTCAATGTCCCGTGGCTATAAATTTTGTGGGACCAATTTGGGTAGAGGTTGGTCATCCAATCCCATCAAGTGATTTTGTGTTACTTGCATAACTTTTGTGATTGATTTCACTAAAACTTGCATGTTGAATTTGAAGTCTGTTTCTCTCTCTTATGAGGAAGATAATAAGAAACGCGGTTTCGTGGAAATGCCAACCAAGGCCTGAAAATTCCAAAGCCTTGACGACAAGACGGGAGCATTTTCGTAAAATAAACTGTGAGGACGTTGACTTTTCTCAGTCGCTGCCGTGGCTGTCTGCACTCTTGACCTGTTCATCCGCTGGCAATTTTGCAGGCTTAGCCACAGTACAGATTAGGGTTGACGTCAGTCATTGAAGAAAAGGACAGATTTGAGATAAATCTCAAGTTCTGTTTGGCTGCTTCCAATGTCCATTTAAGGAAAGATATTTTTATAAATATTAAATACCCTAAACCCTATCTTGAGTAAATCATGACAATGAACACATTTTGCGACAATAGTGGTTGAACGTTCAAACATACTCTTCAGAGCTCTCTTTTTTTTAATTGTTTTACTTTTTTATGGAAAGGATAGGAAGGTGAAAGAAATGGTTCAAACAAGGTGATAAAGTTTTTTTTAATATATTTGTACCTCAAAGATTTTCAACTCTCAAGTGCTGTAAGTATAGAGAGAAGGGATGGGGACTTGGCAGTGAAGGACTCCCGTGAATCATCAAAGGGCAGTGGGCCGTCGCCCGTCAGTGAATTGAACGAGCCGCTTGAAGACAACAATAAAGTTGTGCATTAATTATGGAATATCGACCACCGGCTCTAATACACATTTATGTCTGGAATATGAAAATTATATTTTATGTGAGACCGACAGTGGCCACTTCTTGCTTTTCAGTCCATTTGACCCTTAGACGACCAAGATCTCTGCACTTTCACCACTCATATTTTTTAGACAATACGGTAAAAATTATTATGATATATATATATATATAAACTTTATTGTTGGATATTGTTTACATCAAATAAATGTCTTTATTAGTACAATGAAAGACATTGTAAATATGAAAAAATCTACCCATGAGCGTTCTGGTAAAGCGGCAGGGGCTCCTTCATTCTTAACCAAGGTCTCGAGTTCGAGTCTTGAGAATGGAGTCGCTTTAAACACTCGTAAGGAAGAGTTTTGCAGCCCGCAAGGGTCCTTCTCGACTCAAATTCGGACTAGTCGGTTACCCATATGGTGCCAGATACCGGGTGGTTTAACAAAAAAATGAAAAAAATCAGTTACCCCTCATACCCCCTTTTTTTTTTATCTAAACTAAATTATTCATAGCCACTTTTGTGATTTATATATATATTTATTTTAGACAATTAAACCTTTTTAAACTGTTTCTTTTTAAGAATTAAAAAGATTTGTGCCAAAGCAACCGAGGCTAAAAAATTAAAATACCTTGAACACGTAACGAATCTTAAACACGTAATAAATCTTAAAAGTACTATTTTCATATCCCGACCAAATCTCAGTGTTTTGAATTTCGTACCGTTCCGGCCGGTACCGGCCGGAACGTTCCGTACCGGCCAGGAAACAGTACCGGAACGGCCTTTGTGGTACCAGGTATAAATTCCGCTCGGTACCGGCCGATTCCGGTGGGTACCGACCGGTACCGCCAATATCGGAATTTTTCGGGACCATTCCGTAAAATTTAAAATTTTTCGGGACTAATTTGAAAATAAAAAAAATTATCTCACCCCCCCCCCTCGCCGGACGTTCGCTGGAATCTTCTCTCATCTTCGGTTCTCCTTCTTCTCCTCGCCGCTGCTCTCCCTCCTCGGATCTCGTCTAGCCGCCGTCTCCTCGCCGTCCT
>JAOSBP010000205.1:11117459-11144427 GCA_027563825.1 Erythroxylum mucronatum | reverse complement strand
CAATTTTTAAAAAGTTTAGGGACTATTTTATAAATTTAAAAAATATCCCGAAACGGTACCCGGTACGACCGGTACCGGTACAGTTCCGTTTCAGAGCTCAATCTGATACCAAGTCCGGTACGGTATTCAGAACATTGCCAAATCTACCCAAGTTTTGATTTTTTCATATTTAAAACGTCTTTCATTGTAATTAAGTCAAAGTTTAAGAAATATCTAAAAATGAGATTTCACATCACATCACATCATTTGCATCCATATGTCAAGACATTTATTTGATGTAAACAATAAAATTTATGTTCTAGAAATTTTGTTAAACATCTAATAACATCAGAATGGATGCCATTATCTTCAACACTTATTTGGTATTTTGGTTGAATGGACGACAAGGTCAAACAAATCTAATTAATATATTCCTCTTGAAACCATAGTGTCCACGTCATACCCACACCTTCAGACCAATTAACTCATTGTTTTGCCATTTCTATAACGTGGTCTGTTTCAAATTTGGGAAAAGTTCATTCTTGAACTTTGAATTCATCTTTTTTACTTCCAAAGGGTTAATCGCTGATTTGTCAATCAACAATAAGATGAGACTGACAGGAGTGGGACTTGGACCCTACGGCAACGCCAACACTTCGCCTCTGGGTCTGGGATGGAAAGCTTTTGACAAATCGTAATTGCACTGAGAGATAGTCATGTCATACACGTATAAATCTAAATGTGGTCTGGGACATCTAAATGTGGCCAAACGTCCTAGATTTTGTTTGCGTGTCGTAGACTTTGGCTGATTGGGTCTAAAACTAAAACTTTTGCCTTTTCAAGTTGCTTAATTTAGCGGACTCCATTTTAAGGTTGTTAAATAACAAATAAAATCAATTATTCATAAATTTAAATCCTATAATTCAATTGCAAAATCTTTTAAAGAGAACACTTATACAATTAATATTATCAAGATTAGGCATGACAATTTAGCCTTGACGAAGTCTGACGTGACCTAAAATCAGTACAATAAACCTGGTTTAATTCGGACTTGGGCTTGAGTTGCCCAAACCCAATAGTTATAAGAAAAAAATATCATATTTTATTTTTATTTTTAATTTAAAAAATTAAGGATATGAGTACCTCTTCTCCTAAAATGCATTTTTTCCTAATAGGAGAATAGCAAAACCATGAGGGGTTTGACCGGATGGGCAACTCAAAGCCGGAACCCTAATCGTGGGTTTCTAATTTATCTATGGGAGGATGATCTGGGCTATTACAAATGGTATCAGAGCCGGAACCCTAACTATTGTACTAGCTAGGCTGAGCCCTAAAGAGAGCTAGGACCTAAGGAGGTGGAGAATGTAAGATCTCAATTGATTAGAGAAAAGAACGAAATACGCCTTATAAGGGTGTGGATACCTCTCTCCCCACAAGACGCGTCTTTCCTAATGTTAGAAGAGTAAAACTGTGAGAAACTTGAAGCCCAAAATAGGTAATATCTGTGTGCAGGTAGTCTACGCTGTTACATATACAATGAAAATCACAACAGATTCTTAATGGTTTCATTTTAAGGATGGAGAAAGATGCTTTGTTACGTACGAGAGAATGGTTGGATTTGGATATTCCTCAAGGTCTAAGCAAGCATCATCATAGTTCATTTTACTTATTTGAGTAAGAAAGCATCATCACGGTACACAAAAGCACCATCAAAATGCATTAAAGCATTGGCAATGGAAGGTTAAGCTACAAATTAGGAGAGTATATAGGTTAATTAATAATAACCTAATAATAAACATCAGAAGCAATTCTTTATTGAAATTATCAAAGTAGTGGAAGCAAACGCAATATAGAAAGTTGATGAATCTAAGAAGCAAGAAAAAAGACAAAAGTAGTAGTTGTAGAGAGCAACGAGAGTGACATTGTAATAGTAGTCTAGGCTTTCTTATTTTTGATTCAATACAAAAATGACATTATTTTTTTATATACACAAAATGACGTTATTTTTTTACATAAAAAAATCAAAATTATATTGTGTATGTGATAAGTCTGGATTTTAGACTATATTATGAAGCCTAAGCCAGCCTAAAGCCAATATTATATAAACATTTAACTTAACATCTTCGTCAACTCTCTACTACAAAAATCATATCTAACATTTTTTTTTCCTATCAACCCCTTGTTAATTATGTATCTTATGTGATAAGTGAGATGTAAAAAATAAAAAAAAATGCATAAACACACTATAACAATTGGGTTTATTTTTAAGCCCAAAGCAGTTCCCTTTAAATGGCAGAAGCAATCCAACAAGATTGTAAGTTAACCCCTAAACGCCATACACATTCGGCAAACGGGTGAAGGTAAGGGCCCAGTCAAAGTTAGCATATAACGAGTCTCCAAATGACACAACACATTTAGGCCTGTTCTTTTTCATGGAACCATGAGAGAAATATTAATACGGGCCACTCTGTCACTAGCGACTTAATATTTAAAACTCATAAATTGCACCAACTTTACGATATTAATTGTGATTAATAGCTAATGTCGTAGGCAAGGCTAGAGCTAATTATGTTCTAATCAGGCGGGAAAATTAATTTTAAAGAAATCAAGTTAAATTGTGAACTCATAAAACTTTATATTATAAAAGATTTTGTTAGTGTCCGACTCTGTTACTTACTAAAGCAAACATATGTTTCTTATAAACGTGGCCTGATTTTGGTATTTCATCTAATTTAATTGTATTGTATATAGAAGTGTCAGAAAAGAAAGTGACTGTGTCGTCGCGGAGTTCAGATCTTCTGTCCAGTTTTACTCTGTCTTATTATGTCTTATAAAATCTTAGTCATTTAATTTGCAAGACCCACGCGAGTTTTATATAAATAAATTACTAAAATTTATTGAATACAATAAGATACCATAACATTGGATAGAAGAACTGAACTGGCGGTGGTGTGAGTTGAGGTTGCTTCTTGGAATATAACTCCATTTAAATTACGATTGCGTAATGCCTACGTTCTGGAGCTGGCGTGATCTTTCGACAAGCAGTTTGACGTATTAATTAACTATTTAACCACTTCTTTGGCATCTAATTCCATCTTTACTCGACAAGAGTGAAGACAATTACCTTTATTCTCCACCGCCTCAGTGTTGAATTTATGCATTTGTGACGTTAATCAGTTTACACACTGTGTATAATAGCCAATCTTAGACGAGTAACCCTCGTCCTGTTCTCATTATCGCGGTATGGTCAAGAAAAACTAAGAAAAAGTAAATATACATATAGACCGGACGACGCGGCTCGATCCATTGTCGTTCTTACATATAGAGATAAGTATTTGTATGTGCTTATTTATCTAAAACTTAGTAATAAGAATATATTTAAGATTTTTAAAAAAGTAGTCATAAAACATATCTATGCACAATTTAATAAATAAGTTACAATCATATAAAAATGTGATTAGAACTATCACACTTTCGTGTGGAATTAAGTTTAAGGAGTAGCGCAACTTTAATTTTAAAATTTTAATTCCATATTGTTATAAAAGATTAATAAGGAGTACCAAATTTATATTATAATTGTTAGTCTTTGGATGACACGAAAAAGGAGTATAATTTATGCATATATACTCTTTTAAACCTGTTTAAAATTAATAATTGAATTATTTATTATAGGAAATGATTATGAAAAATTAATATTAGATAATTACAAAACAAATACAACAATAATTAAAGAGAGTAAAGAAAGAGATAAAAAAACCAATTTATAATGATTTGCGAAACAACCTTTAGCTTTCTAAGTTTAATTTTAAAATTTATTATTGTTTTCTTTAATGAAGATGAATTATGAGAAGTCTTTTGTACATAGATCTTGCTTCTACGAAGATAAATTCCTAAACATGTTCCCTTCCTATGGTAAAAAGAAACATTGAATTTATGCATTTGTGACGATATTAAGTTTCTTTTACCTTTCAAAAAAAAAAATTCCTGTTACCGTTAATGCGGCATGGACAAGAAAAACTAATAAAAAAAACTTTAAGAGGGTTCATGCATAATCTCGATGATGCTTAGCTTTATCGGCAGAGCTCTAGGGACTTTATTCAAGCCATACTCTCACATTAGATTTGGGGCATCACCGAATAGAGCTGGAAGTCGATTCTATAGAAGTGATCGAGATCCTATCCTCCGCAGATACTCGCTCTCGAACACCGGACCTCATAATTATGAGAATTCACGAGTTATTTATTCGCAATTGAACTGTTACTCATCATCATATCTTTCAAGAATATAACAGATGTATTAACTGACTCGCAACTTATGCAACACATTTTAACTTTGGCATCCATTACTTAACTTCTACAATTATAAGATGCCACTTAATTCTCTTTGAGGTTTGTCCGGGTTGTGTTACCGATATTCGATTTGTAATTTTTTCGTAATTTTTCCTTATAAAAAGAGTACTCCAGGAATATATAATTATATATACATATAGACGGGATGACAATTGGGTTTAGACCTGTCCCGCTCTGACCCTACTTGACTAGCCTCAGACTTTTTTTTCAAAAAATCGCACCTCAAGCTGAATTAACCGGGGCAAACATCAATCTTGCTGTCCAACACTTTGTTTTGAGAGGTCAAAGCTACATCAAAGGCTGTTGTTGTTGTCGTCGTCGTCCTCTAACTTATCAGTCCACGTTGATTCTTAAAGTGGAAGATTGACCAGTCAGTTGGGATGATGAAGCGACTGAAGAGAAAGATGAAACAGAACATGTCCATGATCCTGACGTACGGACGAGTACCCGGATTCCTTTACCAACTCTCTCTCTAATAACCATAACCCATTGAAGACACAGCCTTTCTCTATTGGTTTTTCTTTTCCGTTAATGTTTCTGGTTCATTTAATGATTTCTTTGTTTTCTCTTTTGGTCACCCATGTTTTCGGCTGATGCTTGCTCGCCACTATCTTCCCCTTGACTTTATTATTCTTACCTCCCTCTATATTCAATTCAGTTCTCTGGGAGATTTTGTTTCTTTTTCAAGGTATGCATATATACCCGTGCTATGATATTGTTCATGAATGATCGAGTCTTTCTTTGCGTTCTTGGGTACTGTATGGCCGCACTCTGATTTGTGTTTGCTGCCTGAAGCAGTTTCTCTGTTCATCAATTTTAACTGTTGAAGCTCTCTTTAAGTCGACCCCATTATTTCTCTAATTTCTTCTTCTCTTTGAAGCTTTGATGGATAATAGAACTGGTTTATGTGATTCAAACGAGATCAGCAATGGAAGCAGCACGTGCACAGAGCCAGCCTCCATTATATACCCTCCAGCCCCAGAAATCTCAGCTCTTCAACATCTCTCCGAGAACCTCGAGTCAAGCTTCGAATCCTCGAATTTTGATTTCTTTGCCGATGCCAAAATCACAATTTCCGGTTGCAACCGCGAGGTGGCAGTTCACCGGTTTATTTTGTCTGCGAGAAGCCCCTTTTTCAAGAATGTATTCTCATCTGCGGCCAAGGAGAGAGATGCCAAGGTGGAATTGAAGGAATTAGCTAAGGACCACCACATTGGCTTCGATTCGCTTGTGGCTGTTTTGAGATTTTTGTACAGTGGAAAAGTGAAGGCGTTGCCTAAGGACGTGTGTGTTTGTGTGGATGATGATTGCTCCCATGAGGCTTGCAGACCCGCCGTGGATTTCATGGTTGAGGTGCTCTATGCCTCTTTCAAGTTTCAGGTGTCTGAACTAGTGGCCCTTTATCAAGTAAGAATGTATCTGATTTTGATTTCTGTCAGCAGTCAATGTAGCATTTTGTGGTTCTTTATTATTATTTTTTGAATTATTCTAGTATTTTATACAGAGTATGGATTTTTAGATGGCCAATTAATCTCAATCTCAAATTTCATTCTACTTGCTGTTGTTGAAAAATGGATCAGTCCTTGTGTAGCAGTTTGCCAGTTAACGGTTATGCTCCAACACAATCTTCAGATAGGTAGTAAGCAGACTTTTCGGACTGGGATATTCATTTTAAGCTAGAGTGAGGTAGTTCCCTCTCTAGTCAGAGTTGTCTCTGAAAAAATAACTGTTTGTCTTACTTTTAAGTTGTATTGAGTTGAGTATGATTCTTGTCCTTGTTGGGATCTTGGAGGATCGGGATCATTGTGGTAGAGCATAATGAGTCAGCAATTCATTAGACTGTTCTTTTTGTTATCTGGATATAGGAGCAGAAACAATTCATATTCACCCTGAATTTCCTATGCAGAGGCATCTTCTAGACATTCTTCACAAGGTTGAGGTTGATGACATCCTGCTGGTTCTTTCTGTTGCAAATATTTGCGATAAAGCCTGTGAAACACTGCAAACAAGATGTATAGAGATTGTTGTGAAATCTGATGTAGATATGGTGACTCTTGACAAAGCCCTGCCCCAACACATTGTAAATCAAATTACACACTCTCGTTCAGAACTTGGCTTGGTGAACCCCGAAAGCAGTTTCTCTGATAAGCATGTAAAGAGAATACATAGGGCTCTGGACTCGGATGATGTTGAATTAGTTGGAAAGCTGTTGGAGGAGGGGCATATTAATCTAGATGATGCACATGCACTCCATTATGCTGTTGCACACTGTGATGCAAAGACTACAACAGAGCTTCTTGATCTTGGACTTGCTGATGTTAATTGTAGAAATCCAAGGGGCTACACCGTGCTGCATGTTGCGGCAACACGGAAGGACCCTAAGATTATTGTATCTCTCTTGACAAAAGGGGCTCGGCCATCAGATCTGACTTCAGATGGTAGAAAAGCCCTTCAGATCTCAAAACGGCTTACCCGGGCTACAGATTACTTCAAGCCCACAGAGGAAGGAAAAGCCTCACATAAGGATCGTTTGTGTATAGAGATTTTAGAGCAAGCAGAACGAAGTGGTCTATTGCTTGGGGAGGCTTCTCTTTCTCTTGTTGTGGCTGGTGATGACGTGCGAATGAAACTTTTGGACCTTGAAAATAGAGGTAACCTTTTGCAGCTTTCTTTCCTTTCTATATGTAACTGTTTCCCCCTCCGTTTATAATCATAAATGTGTACAATACCTTAAAGGAGGTACTTGGATCTTAATAGCCTCAAGAACTCTGAAATAAGCGTTCTTCATTTTTCTTAGTTGATAAGCTTGTATACATTTCCGTCATGATTACTTCATGACGGTGAAACTATTGCTTTGCTGGAACTCTAATAATTTTGTGCAGAAAACATAGAGATGATTAAAGAGGAAATAGAAATTGGTGTTTTTGATCTTATTACTGTGCATCAACGAGGAATGAATATATATATACAAGAGTAGGTACAGAACAGACAAAAGAATATATACGAAATATTTACAATAACAAAATCTGGTAGAGGGACCAGTATCGTCTACAGGGACGTCATACGGTAGTGGAGTGTTCCTTGATACGCCCCCGCAAGATGAACTGTCTGGAGTGAACATTCATCTTGGATCGAAAAGACTCAAATTTAGCGCGAGAAAGAGGTTTGGTTAAGGCATCAGCAACCTGATCATGTGTGGAAATGTGGGAGACCCGAAGTTGTTGAAGTTGAACCTGTTCCCTTACGAAGTGATAATCCAGAGCGAGGTGCTTCATCCGAGAGTGAAAGACAGGATTGGAGCAAACATAAGTGGCACCAATGTTGTCACAAAGGATAGTTGGGAAGGTTACAGGTGAAATGTGAAGTTCACCGAGCAGATTGCGTAGCCAGAGGAGCTCAGCAGAGGTGGTGGCAACCGCCCGATACTCAGCTTCAGTGGAGGACCTGGCAACTGTGCGTTAATGCCGGGACAACCAAGAGATGGGGTTACCGCCGAGATAGACAACATAGGCAGAGGTAGACGTTTTAGAGTCGAAGTTGCCACCCCAGTCGGCATCACTGAACGCAGTGAGAAGGGAAATGCACCGGCCGACGAAGACGGAGACCATAATCATGGGTGAAATTGAGATAGCGAAGAGTGCGCTTGAGCTGGGTAAAATGAGTGGTGAGGGGTCGGTGCATGAACTGGGACAACTTATTGATGGCGTAACACAGATCGGGGCGAGTAATGGTAAAATATAGGAGCGCACCCACAATACTGCGGTACAAGGTGCTATCAACCAGAGCTGAGCCATCATCAAGTTTCAAAACGGTGGAGGTGCATAGTGGAGTGTGACAGGGCTTTGAAGCATCCATACCGAAACGGTGTAAGAGATCATGGATGTACCGTTGTTGAGAGAGAAGCAGACCATCACCCCAGACCATCACCAGTGGGAGTGATCTCAATGCCCAGAAAATAGCTAGGGGTGCCAAGATTCGTCAGGGCAAATCGGGAGTAAAGGGCAGTCATGAAGGCACGAAGATCAGAGGTGGAGTTTCCTGTGAGTAACAAGTCATCAACATACACCAGAAAATACATAGTTATATCATGAAGATGATAGATAAAGAGGGACAAGTCACAGGTGCTTGGTCGGAAACCATAGCTCACAAGGAAGCCATGAAGTTCAATATACCAGGCTCTCGGTGCCTGTTTGAGGCCATAGATGGGTTTACGGAGTTTACAGACATGAAGGCGGAAGTCCGAGTGAACAAAACCCGGGGGCTGTTTCATGTACACTGTCTCCTGAAGATGGCCCTGAAGAAAGGCATTGTTGACGTCCATTTGGTGGAGAGGCCACGCCTTGGCAAGGGCAATAGTGAGGATCACCTTGATGGTCGGATGCTTTGCAACCGGGGAGAACGTCTCTTTGAAGTCGATACCCGGGCACTGACTGTAGCCTTTGGCGACAAGGCGAGACTTGTAGCGATCCACAGAGCCATCAGGGCGTCGCTTGATCCGGAAAAGCCACTTACAACCCACAACATTTGTAGCTTCAGAGGCGGGAACTAGCTCCCAAGTGCCATTCCGAACAACAGCATCATACTCAGCCGAAGCAGAGGCCCGCCAGTGGGGATGACGAAGAGCTTCAGTGATAGTCCGAGGTTCCTCCAATTCAGGTAAGGGATGTTTGGTAACAGAGTAAAGCTTCGGTTTGAATATGTTGTTCTGAGAGCGAGTGACCATCGAATGACGACGATGGGAAGAGGAAGGTGGGACCTCAACTGGAGCTGGAGCCGTGGGACTGGGTGGAGAAGCAGGTGGCGAAGGAGCCGCAGACGATAGCCGTGTGATCTCAGGGGAGGAGCGGACCGGACGGATGGGAATAAAATGGGCAGGGGGTGTAGGAACAGGTGAGAGGCCGACCGAAGGGGAAGGGGTTGGAGAGACGGATAGAGAAGGATATGGAAAAATATCGTCAAAGAAACGGACATGACGAGAGATATAGACCTTTTTGGTGGTACGATCAAAACAACGGTAGGCAAACTGGGTGCTAGAATAACCAAGAAAGATGCAGGGTTGTGAACGAGGTTGGAGTTTGTGATCCACATACGGTCGAAGCCAGGGGAAGCAGAGGCAGCCGAACGCATGGAGGTGCGTGTACGTGGGTGGGGTCTGATGTAGAATTTCAAAGGGAGTTTTCATGGACAGGAGGGGTAAGTGGCAGTGAGGGCAGCGACAGACCAGAATGTGGACGGTAAATAACTAAAATGGAGGAGGGAGCGGGTGGTTTCAATGATATGGCGATGTCGGCGTTCAGAAGCGCCATTGAGTTCAGGAGTGTGAGGGGGAGTAGTGAAGTGAGATATGCCATGTTTGGAGAGATACAAACGAAGTTTAATATATTCACCACCATTGTCGGTATACAGTGACTTAATTTAAAAACCGAAAGATTTTTCAACAAAACATTTGAAGGAAAGAAAGACATCAAAAACATCAGATTTGTTTTGTAATGGGTAAAGCCACACATATTTAGTAAAATGATCAACAAAGAGGATGTAGTAACAGAAGCCATTAAAGGAGGTGACAGGAGCAGGTCCCCAAACATCCGAGAAGATCAACTCGAGTGGTCGGGTGCTGCGAAGGTGCTGATTCGAGAAGGGGAGTTTGTGACTTTTGGCACAGGCACAGGAAACACACAGAGGCAGGGGTGAGGAGGGAGAGCGAAGAGGCAGACGCGAACAAAGATGAGACTGAATACGACTGGAGGGATGACCGAGAAGATGATGAAGAACAGCAGGACTGGACACGGAGGCAAAATGAGCAACAGGGGCCGCAGAAGGGATGGGTAGGCGGTAGAGATCACCGGGACACCTCCCCATGAGAAGCACCGCTTTCGTCCGCAAGTCCTTCACCTGAAAGTGAGTAGGAAACAGTTCAATGGAAACACGGTTAGTAGTGCAAAAACATTTAACAGACACAAGGTTACGGGTAACAGAGGGCACATGCAGAACATTATCAAAGAGTAATGGTTTAGAGGGAGAGGTGAGAAGAAAGCTACCAGTGTGAGCAATAGGAAGATCAAAACCATCAGCCATTTGAAGTTGGGAGTTACCCGGGTAGGAAGAGCGTAGATGCAGGTTGTCGAGGTTATTGGTAACATGATGGGAGGCACCAGAGTCGAGAATCCATTCTTGGGTCGGGGAGGAGGGAGGGGTACGCCAGTAGGCGAGGAAATGGGTGGACGATGCCAAGGATCAGGGTAGCCAGAGGGGTGAGAGGACAGATGGGAACGAGGTATGGACCCAGAGGATTCGGCCCAATGGCCAGCAAAACCAGCATAGGGAGCAGATGGGGCCAAAGTAAATCCAGAGGTAGTGGGAGGAAACCCAGAACGGCGACGATGAAGTTTGCGACAGACCTTGGCCATATGATCTGGTTTTTCACAAAACTGGCAAATAACATTACGATAAGAGTTGGGGGAAGGGATGGGTTGTCGGGTGGGTGGAGTGTGGTGATTGAACCTTGCGGGTGAGCGAGGAGAGGCGTGCCAAACCCGGGTAGCAGAGTTGGCGGCGTGAACCGGAGTGGTATCGGCAAGTTGGGACTGGCGTAGGAGGAACGACTCGTGATCGGTCAATTTATCAAAGAGATCATCAAATGTGATGGGCGTCTCCCGAGCACGAATGGCGGCACTGACTTCACGATAATCAGAGGGGAGGCCGTTGAGCGTGTGGATAACCAGATCAGTGTCATCAACCGGGCCAC
The DNA here is from genome assembly GCA_027563825.1 of Erythroxylum mucronatum. Classification (NCBI taxonomy): domain Eukaryota; kingdom Viridiplantae; phylum Streptophyta; class Magnoliopsida; order Malpighiales; family Erythroxylaceae; genus Erythroxylum; species Erythroxylum mucronatum. The sequence continues at coordinate 11,133,354 of JAOSBP010000205.1, read as the reverse complement.
CAATGATAGCAAGTTCATCAGCAATACCTTTGATATGCTGGAGATAGTCAGGGATGGAAGAATCTCCTTTTGTGATAGAGATAAGTCGTTCTTTGAGAGACATCAAGCGGGAGCGAGACTTGTTGGCATACATCCGAGCGAAGTGAAAGAGCCCAGCATGTTGACGATTGTAGGATCCACTGCTGCGGTAAGGGCATGGAGAAGGAGTTTGTCTTGACGAACCCATTGCTTATAGGACTCATCATTTTCAACAGGGCAAGGTAGACTACCATCAACATATCCCATTAGATCATAGCCGATGAGTAAGGAGGATAGTTGGACACGCCAGGCCGGATAATTTGAGCCAGTGAGTTTGAGAATGGACTGCATGTTTAAGGAAATGAGGTTGGAGGAGCTATTAGCTACTGGAAAAGCATCAGGAGCCATGATCGGGAGAAGAAAAAAATTCCAGTTACGCTTACTGCTCTGATACTATAAAGAGGAAATAGAAATTTGTGTTTTTGATCTTATTACTGTACATCAACGAGGAATGAATATATATATATAAGAGTAGGTACAGAACAGACAAAAGAATATATACGAAATATTTACAATAGCAGAATCTGGTAGAGGGACCAGTATCGTCTACAGGGACGTCATACAGTAGTGGAGTGTTCCTTGATAATGATTGTTTCAGTTCTTACCATATTTTAAGATAAATTATTAATTTCTTCCCTTTGAAATTGTTCTAGAGGAAACTGATTTTCTAACTGCCCTTACCTTGTACACATTTCCTTCATATATCAGCAAACAATCAGCCCGTCTTAATGTCCCTGTTTTTGAAGTTTCCATTTTCCAAGGCAGTTAAGTCTATTGGATGGATTTGTTAGTTGGATGTATCAACTAATGGTATACTTTTTCTTTTTGTGCTGATTGTAACAGTTGGGCTGGCAAAAATCATGTTTCCCATGGAAGCAAAAGTTTCAATGGAGATTGCTAAAGTAGATGGAACTTCCGAGTTTACATTAGATGGCATAAGGCCCCTGAATTTGGCTGGTGTCAGGAGAAAAACTGTTGTCTTGAATGAGGCGCCTTTCAGAATTCAAGAGGAGCATCTGAATAGGATGAGAGCACTGTCTAGAACAGGTAAGTTAAAGATTCAAGTATCAGACGTTCTTAGTTATGAAAATTTAAGCTCAGAAAAATCCGTCTCATGGAAGAAGATATCTGGTTTATGAAGCTGACCTCAGATTATCGACAATGGCTTTGAACATGTTGACAGTTGAACTTGGGAAGCTGTTCTTCCCCCGTTGCTCAGAAGTACTCAACAGGATCATGGACGCTGATGACTTGTCGCAGCTAGCATTAGGAAATGACACTCCTGAAGAACGACTCCTTAAAAGACAAAGATACACAGAACTCCAGGAGAGTCTAAGTAAGGCCTTCAATGAGGATAAAGAAGAGCTGGGTCGGTCTGCCGTTGCCTCCTCATCATCAACCAAATCAACCGGGAAGGCCAGGTCTAATGGCAAGCTAATTGGCAGGGGTAGTTACAGTTAGCCGCTTTATCACCCACTTTTTCTATTGTATGGTATGGCTTGCATTTTTTTGACAAATAAGCTATCTTTACGTATTCTTTCTTCCTTGTAATGTAATATATGTCGTCGACGATTATACAAGAGGAAAGGACATAACTTTAGACATCTGTTGATATTTGATATCGACTCTAGTAGGTGGTGATACAGAAGGCCGGTGCAGTTTTGTAAAAACCAAAGAGTTCAACGATCCTTGTTCTCTGTCTGTCGCGTCAAGAAATGGCCCACAAAAAAAAAAAAAACCTATTTTGCTTGCTTTCTTGTCTCAAAATGGTTGAAAGTGATAACGCTCATCTTCAAATGCAAACATAGTCTTTATCACTCATCCAAAACGTGGAAGTTAAAAGACAAGGAGTGTTCTGGGTAAACAAAGAGAGACAAAACTAATCATCAATCAAAACGTGCTTTGGAACAGCGAACGCGGAAGAAGAGTTAAGATTTTGTTTAGTTTTATGGTGTCTTATTTTGTCCTATAAATTTTAGTCATTTATTTATGTAAATTTTGCGTAGATCTCATATAAATAAACGTGAAATTCGCATAAATAAATGACTGAAATTCATGTAACAAAATAAGACACTATAAAATTGATCAGAAGATATTAATCTAGAAGAAGAGGGCTCTCTGGAGAAATAAACTTCTGATTATACTTTGCTCCTTACTCCTTTTGGGTAAGCAAATCTTATCATTCTTAACCGCTTTAGTAGCATCTTGAAGGTACATCAATTCAAGACCCCACTAATTATATGAAACCACTACCAACGGACTCAGATATTTTAATTTAATCGGGTTGGTCAAGATTATCTCCAACCATTTTGTCGGATGTTAGGGTACGTGGTAATGGAAATCAGATCTTTTGTCCAGTTTTACTCTGTCTCATAAAATTTTAACCATTTATTTTGCAGGATTTACGTAAGCCTCACATAAATAAATAGCTGAAATTTATTAGACACAATAAAATTAAACAAAAGATCTGAACTCGTCTTAATCTCGAGTGTCAGTCATCACTCACAATTATGACAGGAATCTTCTGTCCTCCTTACCCTAGCCCTGCTTTGAACCTCTGGCCCCCACAATTATGCCCCGTCCATTTGACGCATCCCAGCCCGTCAAATGGACTATAAGTAGAAAAGACGTCTGAGGCATCTTTCATTATTGAACTAAAGACCGTATTAGTTGATAAATAAATTAAGATTTGACACGAGCCGCAAGTGTTTTTTTAATATAAAGAGCCTAAACCTTTTCCTTGCTTTTGAGAAGAATTTATCAGTATAATTAATCACAGGTTTTCAGCTTGTGAGTTAAATATAAGTATGTTTACAGGTGATATGTACATGCTTACATTTAACCCAATAATTTACCGAAAATAAGAATGATGTCATAGTAAATAAAATAATTGAAGAATTTACAGTTAGAAGTGAACCCGGTAAATATCATAACTCAAGGTTTAGGAGGAAACTGTGAAGTCGTCTGGCAGTATTTTAGAAAGTTGTTGAGATACATCTTGATTCTAGCAAAAGTTGAACTACAGATCAAATATGTACTTGTATGGGGAATTTTATAGACCAGCGGATCCTGTCTGCGACTTGAAATAGAAGGACTGTTGATTTCAATTTAGCTCCCCAGACTTAATAGTAGAAGGTGTCTATCAACTCCTGAATCATTCATTCCTTCAAGCCGTATGAGATTTTATATCAAGAATCCGCAAATTCACGCCACGAGAATACCACCGGATTCATCCAACACAACTTGCATGCTCCACCAGCTCAGTTACGTAGCCACCCCAAGCTCCTGGCCTCCCTATCAAATCCTCTAATTCAAGGTAAAACTTGGAGTCATTCACGTTCACTTCTAGGTCCTCTTCAACAGCATTATCCCCCACTGAACTGTCATCCATTAGCTTCTCTGACATGATATCATAAACAAAAGACGCGTCTTCAGTGCCTATTGCACACATCAAATTGGCCACAGGGTCCTGGATATGGCTGCAAAACTCATCATTCAAGGGAGCGGGACAGAGTTTTGACACGGGGTTGGTTGCGATAGTCTCTGGTAATATCTCAGCAAGTTCAGTTTGCATTGTAGCCAATTGCTCCTGAGCTTGGTTTCTGCAATTCACAGTTTGGCCGGTATGCGCAGAATTAGTCAGGCTTTGAGGGAATTGGGTGTGAAGCAGTCTTCTCTTCTTGCACAATTCATCTCCATCTAACCGTCCTTGTTGCTTCCTCTTATGTATTAGTTGTTGAATAAAGCCGGGATTTTTGGTTACTTTTGCAAACAAAATTAACATCTGTAGTTGCTTGCATTCAGCTGCTCGAATACGTTCGCGGACGATACTCAGTTCATTGTTCGAGTCCGCTTGTTGCTGCCTGAGATTCAGGATTTCCATTTTCAAGACTTTTTGATCATTCTTCAGACTCTCAAATTCCGCTTCCAAACCAACTTTTGTTGAATCAACACTGCTCGTGGCTACATTCTGATGTTTGTTATACCTACACCGTCTCTTGATGCTTTTGAGCAAAATTTTCTTCCCTCTTTGAAAACCTTCATTTGCAAATTCCCATCTATCTGGATCAATCTTCCTAAAACCCTGAAATCAAATTGCAAAACAATAATCAATTAACCAGGTCAATGGCACATATCAATTAAGACTTTGGTATGATGCTTATATGCAAAATCAAACTCATCGCCACATTAGAACAAACGGTTGAAGAAACAAGAAATGCATATTAATGATACGGATTGATTATGGACGTACATAAGTGTTAAGCTGGCGAATGAAGCTGGAGAAATTGCTGTGCTTAAAGTACTTAGGAAGCATATTTTTGGAGAATTCATGTGAGTCCCAAACAATAAAACTGTCACGACCCTTGCTCCAGGACACCATAGAGTCAGTCTCAGGATTGTCCACCATCTCGAAAGTCTTCTTCAAAAATGGTGGCGGACCTGACTCGTGTAAGCCCTCTAGGGGTTTTGGCAACACCACAGACACAGATGACGAAGAAGAATGCGATCCGTCGCCGTTGATTTTGCAAAGGCCTGCGTCTTCCCCTTCATCTTCCTCCTCTTCCTTGATCGTCACCACTTTCTTCACCTCAGTCTCCACTTTCTCCGGCTTCGCAGAAGTCAACGAAGGTGACGACACGCCACCGCAAATAGCCGGAGTAGTTAGGTCCTCAGTATCCGACATTTTTGCTACCACAACTCTCTCTTCTCTACCTGGATTTGGAGCAGTTGTACCCCCGCTGTCGTCGCCGACGGCAGCAAAATCTGAAGGTGCCATAGTAATCGTTGTTGAGACTGAGGCTGCTTGGAGAGAGAAAACAAAGAACAAGGAGTATGATACGGTGTGGGTGCCCATTTATAGCGAAACGAAAATGGAAAAGAAGGGGCGACACGTGTCCACCGCTTTATGACATTTTATTTCCATTTGTAGCTTCCGTCTTGTCCCCACCTCATCTCAGTCCCTCAACTTTCAAGAAACTTCTTTTTGGCCCCTCTACCTTTTGAATTCAAAATTCTTTTGACCATTGCTGTGCACCGTATCCACATACACCTGTCAACCTTGTGGGCCCCACATCACGTCCTTTTGTGAGTGATTGAACCATCCCCAGCGATTGGAGGCGATGGTATCTCAGCGAAACACAGCAACTACAGTGGGGTTGGGTTGGTTTGGTCCGACCAGTGAGTAGCAACTAGCAAGTCAAGAGAAGAGTACTGTCGTTTTATATTTTGGGCGAGGAGTGTTCTGTTAGATTGTATATGGTTATGCGTTAACTACTGGTAAGAGTTTGTTCCTATCGACAAATTTTAGTGGACGTGTCATTCCCAGCCGTTGGCTGTCTCGGTTGATGGTTTCGTCGGTGGAGATAAGGCGGCCATTCGGTCTACAGGTGCATGCGCTCCACGTGTTCGGCTAAGTGTTGCGGTATATATTAGCCATTCTTTATTTCTCTAAAATAAAGTTGCAAAACACACACCTAAAGATATATTATGGTCAGTTCGATTTGTCAATAGGACAGAGAACCTATGTCGCTGGAGTGAGGGCAGCGCTGGTTTGAGTTTGACCATTTGTTGTTTGGGCTTTCAAACGAGGAAATTGGCCCAGGATTTGGGTAAACTAACGTTCCAATAGCAGTCATGCACTGAAACGACAGCGGGCCTAGTCACTTTGCATAACGGATCACCAAATGGTCTTTGTAGGTATATTATATTTCCTTAGCATTGAAAGGACCTCAAGGCCTCGTACCACAAATTTCCCATGCTCGTTTATTGGTCTACATTTTGTAAGTGGCAGCCGATGCCCTATGTGTGGACTTCACCGGATGGATCATATTTTTATTAGATATAAGAGACAGGAGCAGACGAAGTTAGAAATTTAAAATAGAAGGGTTCAAATATTTATTTTTTTTTAAAATTTTGGAGGGCCTAATATACCACTGATCCCTAAATAACTCCGCTCTTATATATATATATTAATTAAAAATAAAGAATATTTATTTTTTTAAAATTTTGGAGGGCCCAATATACCACTGAGCCCCATGTGCCTCCGTCAGTGTACAACATACATCATCTTATTCATCTTGAGGGAGAAATAATGAACCCTTTGATTAATTTTTATGATTTCACAAAAGTGATCATAAATGAAGAATCATGGTTGCAATAAATACATGAATGGAGCAAGTATATGAAGCAGATGCTAAGCCCGTAGTAATTATATAAAAATAGGAGTGTACTTCAGAAACAAAATGGGAATATATGGTGAAGAGAATTAAGTATTGTAATCACTAATAACTATTACAAATTCATTAGAAAGCATCGGAAGATCATTGATAGAAGAGTAGAGTAAAAATTGGTCAAGTAGTGTCTCAGTGGTGACTCCTTACGCGTGAAGAAAAATGTTGCAACTTCAAGATACTGAATTCAAAGGCATGGTATTCATTTAAGAGAAGGAATACACCATGAAAAGCGGGAGCATAATGTAACTTGTGTCCGTGTCACATTGGTGTCCGATGTTAGTCTTCCACTAGCTTTAGACATTGGAGAAACGCAAGTAAACTAGCACTAGAGTGGTTAACGTGGTCGACACCAGATTTGTTTGTATAGAACTCCCGTAAAATTTTAAGAACTAACAAGTATCAATGTGAAAATTGATAAAAAAAAATATTATTTTTCTTTTAAGACTCTAGGTGTAAGGTTTTGTACCAATAGAAGCTACCTTATTGGTCTAATATGTAAGATTTTTAAATTTTTACCTACCCATCCTTACCATTCATGTTATGGTCCATTTAATGCATTGACCCTCCACACACACACACAAGTTATCGCCCGTACTCCCGAACTTCTTCCTCTATGATGGACAGAGGTATGGAGACATATATAAACATTGTTTTTGGGTCCCTATCTTTACTAACGTACAAGAGTAGACCATCGGTCGTGCTAAAGGAGAAGATAGAAGATTCAAAATTCTCAAAGACATTCGGACTTCGGTGGAGCAATGGTTGGAGGTATTTTGGCTAAGCTTTCATTGTTATATACATTAATAATATGCATGTATCTTTTACGTATTGTTATTGTATGAGATGCATGCTCTTGCTGGTTTATATTTCATTTTGGTATCAGAGCTTCAGTCCATGCCTCTGTCTTGCTTTATAAACCACCGTAAGGCATGACTCTGTTTTGCCCTGTTATGGTTGAGTTTCTGTTGAAAACATGTTTTTGAGTTTGTTGATATTTTTTTTGACGTTTGTTCATGTTGGAGACGTTAAAGTCCTGTTTTTGTGCTCCATGAAGCGCTCGACGGTGACAAAATCGTGTAGGGAGGAAGGGACGAAGATGGCCATACGTGAGGCTTCGGACGTTGCCATTTATGGAGCATTGCATGGTCGGTTTTGCTACGTCTAGTGCACGTCGCCTGGTCCTTCTCATCCCATCGCCGACCTTCTTGCAATTTTGGCGTCTTCTGCTCGCCAAAACCGTCGGGGCTCCGACGGGTCCAGCCGGGTCCCAATCCGGTTGGAGGTTGAAGATGACCTACGATCTTTTAAAAAAAATATTTTTATTAATATTAATTTTGTTAATATTAGTGATAAATTGGGTTAATTAAGACCTAGCCCTTATGTTGTGATTTTTAATGATAAAAATCATTTTGGTATTAATATTTTATGAAAATATTAATTTTAATTTGTATGTCTTATGTTGGTTTTTAAATTTAGACATGTTTATTAATAGTTGTTTAATTATTTGCACAAATTACATGTGATTTAATTGAAAATTTTGTGTGTATATTTTTGTGATCATTATACATGCAAAATTAGATTAAATAATTTGTGCATTATTATTTTATTTGTTTGCATTATTTATTAATTGATGCAAATATTTAGGCTTTAATTTAAAGCTTAAGATAATGTATGTGATCATATGATTTTAATTAATTGGGAGTAGCCACAGTCTCTCAAATTAATTATAATTATATATTTAGTTTTAAGATCACATTAAATCATTAATTGTAATTGATCATACGTGATATGATAAAATCTACCCATAGGAATTTTATTATATTTGTATAATTAATTGGGATAAATATCAGATTATATTTCTTAATCTACCCACATGAATTAAGAAAAGTAACATAATTCAATAGTTTTATTATAAAGTTTCGGATGAATCTAATTGAGGAGAAAGTTAGCCCACAGGCAAGTCTTATGTCACTAAATTCATCTGTTAAATGCATGATTTACATTGGTAAACCATGAATTATTATTGTTCTCGAAATATATATAACAAGCATATATTTTTATTTCTTAATTTGCAGTTACTCAGACATTTAATATTTCTGACATTAAGTGTGATATTCTCGAATTGAGAGGTGACAACTATACGGTTTGAAAGGAGAGGATTCTGCTTCATTTAGGCTGGATGGATATAGACTATACTATTAGGAAGGACAAACCACCGAGTATGACTGAGACCAGCACTTTAGAAGCTATTGCTCTTTATGAAAAGTGGGAGAGATCTAATCGTCTGTCAGTAATGTTCATAAAGACCAAGATATTTGCTGGCATTCGTAGTTCTGTCGAACAGTATAGTAATGCTAGAGATCAATTAAAGGCCATTGATGAGCAATTTGCTACATCTGATAAGGCTCTTGCCAGCACTTTGATTATGCAATTGTCATCCTTGAGGCTCACTAGGATAAAGGGCATACGTGATCATATTATGCGTATGAGGGACATAGTGACTCAACTGAAAGCGTTGGAAGTTACTATATCAGAATCTTTTCTGGTGCATTACATTTTGTGCACTCTGCCTTAACAATATGGTCCTTTCAAGATCTCTTATAACACACATAAGGACAAGTGGTCGATCAATGAACTATTGACCATGTGTGTGCAAGAAGAGGAGAGGTTGTTGATGGAAGAGGGTGAAAGGGTCAATTTGACTATTTCAGGAAAGAAGAGGTAGGATGATGTTAGAAATAAGGGAAAAGGCAAAGTTGCTCCTTAATCCGATATAAAGAAGTCGTCAAAGTGTTTCTTTTGCAAGAAGAGGGGACATATGAAGAAAGACTGCGCTAAATTTAAAAACTGGCTCGAGAAGAAAGGTACTTAAAGTTCATTTGTTTGTTATGAGTCTAATATGGTTAATGTTAATCATAACACATGGTGGATTGATTCTGGTTCTACAATCCATGTTTCAAATACCTTTCAGGGTATGTAAAACTTAAGGAAGCTGGTGCCACTGGCACTTATAGTTTGGTTTTGAGCAGTGACTTTATTTTGTGCTTGGAAAAGACCTTTTATGTTCCAAATTTCTATAGAAATTTGATTTCTATATCAAGACTTGTACCTTTTGGTTTTTCCTTTAACTTTTCAGATTCTGGTTTTAGTTTATGTAATGGATCTAAAGTTATTAGTTATGGTACATTATCTGATGGTTTTTATTCCATTTAGTTACAAAATGATGATGCCTATAATTTGTTGCATTTCACCACTAGATTGAAACTATGTATTGTGAATGAAGAATCCTCTATGTTGTGGCATCGTAGATTAGGATACATCTTCATTGAGAGAATTAAGAGATTAGTAAATGAAGGAGTACTTAGTACTTTAGATTTTGCAAACTTTAAGACTTGCGTGGATTGCATTAAGGGTAAGCAAACTAACAAATCTAAAAGGGGTGCCAGGAAGAGTACAAACCTGTTAGAAATCATAAATACAGATATTTGTTGTCCAGATATGGATGCAAGTAGTCTGAAATACTTTATCACCTTCATAGATGACTATTCGCGATATATGTATCTCTACTTACTTCGTTCTAAGGACGAAGCTTTGGAGGCCTTTAAATGTTTAAGGCAGAAGTGGAGAATCAATGTGGAAAACTGATTAAAATTGTGAGGTCAGATAAAGGTGGAGAGTACCATGGTAGATACACTGAAAGTGGACAAGCACCTGGTCCTTTTGCAAAGTTTCTTTAGGAACATGAGATTGTTGCCCAGTGCACTATGCCCGATTCTCCGAATTAGAATGGTGTGGTAGAAAGAAGAAAGCGAGCCTTAATGGACATGCTAAGAAGATGAAGAGCAACACAAAACTTCCTCAGTTCTTGTGGACTGAAGCTCTAAAGATGACTGTGTATATATTAAACTGAGTTCCAACCAAAGTTGTTTCAAAGACACCTTTTGAGTTATTTAAGGGTTGGAAACCGAGTCTGAGGCATATACACGTTTGGGGATGCCTATCTAAAGTGAGAGTTTACAACCCATAGGAGAAGAAACTAGACCTAAGGACCATTAGTGGGTATTTCATTGGATATGTTGAAAGGTCTAAGGGCTATAGATTCTATTGTCCATCTCACAACACTAGAATTGTGGAATCAAGAAATGCAAAATTCTTAAAAATGACTTGATCAGTAGGAGAGGTTATTTTCAAGACATAGGTTTTGAAAAAGGCCATTATGAAGCTCAACCCTCTGGTTTACGTGATAGATTGATTATCATTAGATTGATTATCATTCACACCCCTCAAGTTGAAACGGGTGTTGGACAACCAGTTACTGAAGTTCCACAAGCTGTTAGTACCAATCCAATAGATCAAGTTGTAAATGAGGAACAACCAGAAATTGTTGAGAAATAAGTTCCTCGTGAGGATGATGATACAACATTAAGGAGATCTACTAGGGTTAGAAAGTCAGCAATACCTAGTGATTATATAATGTATCTACAAGAGTCAGATTACAACATTGGAGCCAAAAATGATCCTGAAATGTTTTCGCAGGCCATGAGTTCTAAGGGATCGAACTTGTGGTACAATGCTATGAAGGATGAGATGGATTCTATGGCATCTAATCAAGTTTAGGATCTCATTGAGTTGCCAAATGGTGTGAAAATCATTGGATATAGATGGGTATTTAAGACAAAAAATGACTCACGAGGCAACATTGAGAGATATAAAGCAAGACTTGTTACTAAAGTCACTCAGAGGGAAGGAATCAACTACACGGATACATTTTCTCCTGTATCTAAGAAATTTTCTCTTCGTGTAATCATGGAATTGGTAGCTCAATTTGATCTTGAATTACATCAAATGGATGTGAAAATGGTATTCCTCAATGGTGAACTAGAGGAAGAGGTTTACATGAAACAAACTATATAATTCTCCTCTAGTGTTGGTGGGCATTTAGTCTGCAAGCTTAATAAATCTCTATATGGGTTAAAACAAGCCTCCCGATAGCGATATTTAAAATTCCATACAGTTATCACTTCATTTGGTTTTGAAGAGAATATAATGGACCAATGTTTATATCAGAAGGTCAGTGGGAGTAATACTTGCTTTCTTGTGTTATACGTGGATGACATTTTGCTTGCTACTAATGATAAGGGTTTGCTATATAAGGTGAAACAATTTCTCTCAAAGAATTTTGATATGAAAGATATGGGTGAGACATTTTATATCATTGGCATCAAGATCCATAGAGAAAGATCTCAAGGCATTTTGGGTTTGTCTCAAGAGACCTATATCAACAAAGTTTTAGAGAGATTTCAGATGAAATATTGTGCACCAAGTGTAGCACCCATAGTCAAGGATGATAGATTAAGTTTGAATCAATGCCCGAAGAATGACTTTGAGGGGAAACACATGAAGAACATTCCAAATGCTTCAGCTGTTGGAAGCCTTATGTATGCTCAGGTCTACACCCGACCTAACATTACATATGCTATTGGAATGTTAGGAAGATATCAAAGTAATCCTGGTATTGACCACTGGAAAGCTGCAAAGAAGGTTATGAGATATCTTCAGGGCACAAAGGACTACATGCTTATGTACAGGCGAGCTGAGAACTTGGAAGTAGTTGGATACTTCGATTCAGACTTTGCTGGATGCATTGATTTAAGGAAATCAACATCTGGTTATATATTCATGCTAGCTAGTGGGGTTGGATCTTGGAGAAGTGCCCAGCAGATCCTGATTGCTGCTTCCACTATGGAGGTTGAGTTCATATCATGTTTTGAGGCCATCTCGCATGGAGTATGGTTGAAGAGTTTCATATCTAGGCTTAGAGTTGTTGATTCAATTTTTAAGCCATTAAGGTTGTATTGCGACAACTCTGCTGCGTTCTTTATGGCTAAAAATAATAAGAGTGGAAGTCGAAGTAAGCACATCGACATTAAGTATTTAGTCATAAGAGAATGTGTTAAGGAAATGAAAGTTATCATAAAGCACATTAGCACTGATTTTATGATTGCGGATCCTTTAACTAAAGGAATGTCACCTAAGCAGTTTAAGGATCACGTAGTGCAAATGGGACTAGGGTCCATAATGTGATTTTGTTGTACATTTGTTGATTCAATGGAACTCTTATTTAGTTTGATATTTTATCATATATTTTGTGCACACATATTTGATTGGTTTTGAGAAATGTCATTTAATTTGGACCTAGAATAAACATATGATTTATTCATTAAGTTTAAGGGCTAATAATGAGAAATTTTATATATATAATACAGAAGATAATACTCACTATAAGAGGACCTATCGCCATGATTCATATATTTGATTTCTTGTTATGTTTGTGATGGGTTAAATGGATCAAGTGGGAGAATGTAAGATCTTTTGAAAAATTACCTAACCTTCCTATTGTTCATGTATGGTCCATTTAATGCATTACGCTCTTAATCACATACACGTTATCGCCCATACTCCCGAGCTTCTTCCTCTGTGATGGACATAGTTATGGAGACGTTTTCTAAACGTTGTTTTGGGTCCCTATTTTCACTAAGCACAAGCAATACACCATTGGTCATGCTAAGGAGAGGATAGAAGATTCAAAATTCAGACATTCGAACTTCGGTGGAGCAATGGCTGGAGGTATTTTTATTTTGGTTAAGCTTTCGTTGTTATATATGCTAACAATAAGCATGTGTCTCATGTAAAGTGTTGTATGAGATGCATGCATGCCATGCCATGTTGCTGTGTTCATTTCACATAACTCTATGTTGCCCATTTATTAAAAAAAAGTGACTTGTTATGAATACTTACCAAGGTATGCCACACCAAATTAACGTTTGAATGAGGATAGAAAATCTCTTGGATGGGATGTGGTTACAACATATCAGGTGTATCTTGATCCGTAATACATCAAACATATTGGCCACTGCAACTCTTCGTGGCACACATCAAGTTCCATTATATATATATATATATATACCATTTTCCAAAATGCGTAGCAAAAGTTAAACCAACCAGCTTCCACTTTCAGGCAGGTATCTTCCAATATCAAGCATGAGGAGGATCATCGCCAATGCCATCTTTTTGTTTGACTCCACCAAAAGCGATCACCTTATTAGCACCGACCGCCTCAATATCTCCAGCTATGCACCGCCTGCACTTCCGCTTCACCCATTCCAAACACCCTCCCTGCTTGATGTTGTTAAATGGGCTGGATTGCCGGCGGCTGTATATTCCACCCAACACGCATGAAAGAATTGCAAGAACTGCTAATACCGATATAACTGCGAAGAATGGCCCTATAGAACCTGAAGAACTCCAAGCATTATTATTGTTGGTATTATTTGTTGAAGATAGTAAACCTTGTTGGTTAGGCTGTTCTATTTCTCCCAGTGGTTGTTGCTGCCCAGGCAATGACGAAATCGTTGATTCCATAGTTTTCTTACACTCCCATACAAATGAACATACATATGAATATACATGTTCAAGTACTTATAAGTAATGATGCTAAAACACTCTGAAGATAGTAGTTCCTGAATACAAAGAGAGTACTGATGGGAGGGCTATGCTTTAGCCGACCATTGGGTGCTTGAGTAGTGGAAGACAACGTGGAAAGGCCAAAGGCAAAAGGGTTAAAGCAGAGCTAGATGGCAAGAGAGCGGCTCAGTTGTTGGAGTCTAACTCCACTTTAATGTAAAGATAGCTTGTGAATCAGCATTTTTGCTTGCACGAGGTTAACATACCAGAAGAATGGAGCTTTTCTTAATGCAAAAGGAAGAGATTCTAGTAACTAAAGTGAAAGAGTCCCATGTGGGCTTTCTCTTCACAAAATTATTTCTCATTCGACGTTGATAAATTAATGAACCAAGGATATCCAACGAATCTTGTTCTCATTATAACCTCCGCCTTTTCTACTTTCATCAATTAATGTGTAACATTAATTAATAAACTAAGAATCTGTCAAGTTATCTCAAGCGTGTAGTCCTAGCCTAGCTTCTCTCTTCAAAAAAAGTGTAGTCCTAGCTCACCCTTGCACATCAACCCATATACCTTCTTGCCCTTGTCACTCTCTAGTTTTGATACATGTAAACCTATCTTTAATGTAAATCGAAGTATTATACAAAAGTTAGAAATTTTTTTTGGGCATATTTCAAAAATATTTTGCCTTTTCAATGGAATTTTTTTTTCAATTCTCTCACACAATCTAACTAATAAATTATATTTTCAAATTTTATATTCTTTGTATTCTCTTTATATTTTAACTAAAATTTTTGTTTTAAATTATTGTTGTAAAAAATGAATTACTATTTTTCCTTAAAAAATGTAAAATTTATTTAATCTCACTAATAAATTACATTTGTGGGAATTTAAATTTTTTATTTATCTCTTTTAATTAATTTTTAATTATTGTTGTTATAATATGAATTATATTTTTATCCTTAAAAATGTAAAATTTATTTTATCTCACTAATAAATTACATTTGTCAAAATTTCTTTATTTATCTTTTTATACTTCAATTGAAAAATTTTAGATTACTATTGTTAAAAACTAATTATTATTTTTACCATGATTTTGTTTAATAAATTGAATTATTGATTAGTATATAAGTAATTTTGCTTAAGATAATTTAAGAGTTTATTAAAAATAACATTTAAACTATAAAGAAGTATATTTAAACGATATTAAAAAAGAAGTTACAATAAAGTTAGAGTCCTTTCCATTAATTTTTTTTGAACATACTTCACCTTTTATGAGTCTTTAAATAAACGATAATATAGAAATATAATAATAATAATAATAATTTTAAATTTTATGTCATATTCAATCTTATTATAAATTATTAGTTTGTTATATATTAATAGGCATTATTATTGCATTTTTAATAAAACATTTTATTTTATACTGTCATAGCGTTTAATACCGGTTGAACTTTTAAACTTAAACTTTTTCTTTGACTGATTCGATGTCCAGTTCGGTTTTTAAACCATTGCTCCCACATAACAGTTCAAAAACTCTAAATTCATCAACTATTACTGCAGAACACTTCAAAAACTCTAAATCCATCAACTATTTATGTAATATATCCCAAATTCCACTTATATTAATAAAACGTATAGCATGTTCAACCAACTAACAAATTGTTAAATCTTAATAAGGGGCAATGATAAACTTAATATATTCTAACTATTAGCAGATAATATTTATTGTTTCTCGCCCTAACAAAATGCTTTCTTATCTGTCATTACTTAACTTTATCCTTGAGTTTATCTGTTAGCATATGTGTACTACTCCTCATCCTAAAAGAATTGAGAAGAAAAGAAAGGAAAATGAAAAAAAAAAGTTGCATCATCACTTAAAAACTAACCTATTTAGCAAGTCCAACCTATCAGAATCATCAAAAACTTCAAATATGATAAATTTAAAAATTTCTTTTACCAATATCAGATCTCATCCGACACTGCTATCAAGGACAAGAACAGACTATCACCGTGTATATGCATATATCTATAACACCAGACAAGATTCATTATCAAAAGGACTAACCTCGTGATCTGCAGCAGAAAAGCAGATCGAAAAATGAACGAGCTTCGGTAGT
>JAOSBP010000205.1:11090075-11107201 GCA_027563825.1 Erythroxylum mucronatum | reverse complement strand
TTACTGAATGACTAAAGCACTAATATTGAAACAAAATTAATCATCATCTAGACACAGTAACGATTCTTCTAGGCACCTGCAATCTCTAATAAGAGTAAGATTGAACCAAAAGATATGAAGAATCAAAATGGTAGCATTTTCAAGATTCTTCAAACTCCCATTGGAGCGAATTTCCTACTTTTTCCAAAAAATGCAGCAGAAACTAGTTCAATCCTATATAAAAGTCTACATATGCAACTCGTACACAAAAACAAAAAACAAAAAAAAACTCAACTACAACATTGAAGGTGCCAACTTGAAACAATATGAATAGATCCAAAGTATTAAATTAACTGACCACCAACAAAAAGGAAATAAGTGACGATTAATAGAGGTAATATAGAAAGGGGCATACTTTGCCTTGTTTCTTGAGCTGGGAGAAGGTCTGAGAAAGACTCAAACTTGGGGCGGCAGTAAGAGCAGCTGTTGGCACGAATCTCCTGGTTGAAACATAGATGGGTTTATGAGACAAGATTGGAACTACAAAGTGAGTCTCTAATTTGATTGGGATGACGAAGCTACAAGTTAATTTAAGAGTAGTGGCCATTACAAGGACAAAATATCTAGCTAAATAAACTCGAGATACAAAGGGAAAACTCACTACAGTAGAAAAATATTGGGACCTGTACAACTGATGAACAAAACACATAAAAGAAGTGAGAGAGCAGAGGAATTAAGGAACAAAACAAGGAAAAGAAGTGAGAGAATAGAGGAACAAAAGAACTTATCACAAGAAAATAGCAATGCATGACTAAAGGATGGAGAAGATTGGACTAACAATTTATGGTTGAAGGCTTCACTTGCGGACTTCAGTCCTATATCACTTTGTGTCTTACGTTGCCATGCATCTCTATTATATCGTTTGCTAATCTTTGTTAATCTTTAGGTGGTTGCTTATCGAGTACGCAGAGTATACTCAAATGGAGAAATTGGAGCACACTAAAGACGTTGAAAACGTAGGAGACGCTGCTTACGTTAAAGAATGTCGAGAAACATATGTGAAGTATTTTTGGGAAAAAATTTGTTTTAAAAACATAAAAAATGTGATTTTTTGGTTTTTGCAAAGTTGTTGCGGTTTTCTTGGTTTTGAAAATGAAAAATGGCAATATCACTCGACCAAACAAGTTTTAACGGGTTGTTTCTTTTTTTTATAACATCAACAAAAAACTAAAGATAAAAACGAAACCAAACAGCCCCTTAAGTACCAAAATCAAAAAGAATACACAAATAAACAAGCAAAATGCATTAAATATGAGACTAAAAATAAGACTAAATCATTATTTATTAGTAAACATTTCAGCATGATAATAAATTAAATCCTTTTATTAATTTTATTTTATTATTTAATAATATTGATAAATAAGGTGATCAAATTTTAATTTTTATCTATAATTTATTTTCTTATAATTAATAACAATTCATTTTGTTTTTATTGTTGTTAAAAATGATGAAATGTTATTGATTTATCATAATTACACATAGTTATTTATATTTAATAGTATAATAATATTTAAATATTAATTCATTTTATTAACAATTATTGAATATTATTTATCATATTTTATTAACATTTCATAATATGTTAAGTAAATTTTTTATGACATTAAAACTACATATTTGATTAAATTTTTATTTAATATCTAATGATAATAATAATCACTTCAATATTGATTTTTTAACGTTGTATTAGTTTGTTAGAGTCAATGCTGATTAATTTTTCATTTTTATAAGTCATTTAAACTTAGTACTAATGCTAATTAATTTTCTTGTCATATTGGTTACTATTCTTATCGAAAATAATACGTAAATTTTACTCTTATCAATCCGTTGGACTTAATGTTAGTGTTGAATAATAATATCATATTTTTACAAATTTATAGAACAACGGGTTTAAATAATAAATAAAATAAGTATTGTTACATAATTATAAATTGTAGCATATTAATAACCGTATTTACTTTTATTATTATATAATAAATAAAAATTAAGAAAATACTTAATTTATTAACATTTTAAAATGATTATTATTATATTTTTGATTATTAATTAATATATGAAAATGTGTTGACAACAAAAATAATATTACATATTAAATATTTTATTTATAATTTTAATATAAGTAATGATATATAAATGTCATAAATTAATAAAATAATATTTTTATTTAGTAACAACAAAATTTTGATTATTATTCACAAAACATAGATTATAAGTAAAAATGAGATAGTAAATAAAATTTTGTTAAAATAATTAATTTATATTTATATTAAATAATATATAAACATCAATATTTTCTTTGTAGTATATTCATTTTCAAACATTCCTATAAAGTAGATGTCCATATTGAGAAAAGTTGGTAATGGGTGTTATTTTTAAGGAAATAGAAGAGCTTTTTGGTCAAATTAGTAAAACACATAAATCTTTTGCCGGTGCGTTGCATGAAGAAGTATATAACTATGCATCAAACGTTTGAAATTACTATATTATACTCACTCGAGGCAAAAACCATTGTAGTTGTAGTTGTAGTTGTCACTGCCTCCAAAAACCGCTATAAAAGGAGGATCTCAAGTGATAGGTTTTAGGGGATTTAAGGAAGAGGCCACGTTTTAGACGCCACTCTCTCTGCAGTCTACACACGCCTTTTTCGTTGCCTCGTCTTTCAAACCCCCCCAATCTAGGGTTTTTTTTTTTCTTACTTAAGTCTCTTTATTTGATTATCTGAGAAGCTAGTTTCAGCATGGGCAGTGAAGAAAATAACTTCAATATGGCTGGTCTCACCGCTGGTAATCCTTTATCCTGCTAGTCTAAACCCTAGTCCCTTTTTTTTTTGTTCTTGGTTTTTGCCCATTTTCAGGGTATGATTTCAACTTCTTTTTATGTGTATTTGGCAGCTCTCAACGAGGGGGATCGAGCTGGGCTTGTTAACGCCCTCAAGGTCAGTGACTTGCCTGTTCTGTTCTTTTGCTTGGTATCTCGGAAAATTTAATGTACACGTTTGGTGGCCAAAATGAGTGTTTTGTTTTAAATTTGTGCTTGTTTTGGGGGTTGTTTTACTTTGCATTGCCTCTACCTTTTAGCTAGTGGAGGGTAAGAAGGAAGCAAACTTTATTGTGCTGTATTGAATTAGTTTTTGCAGTCACACTTTGTACTGGTTTGGTAATTAAAGCTTGAAAATTATGATTGATTTTGGGATGTTGCTACTTTGGGCAGAATAAATTGCAAAATCTGGCTGGACAACATCCTGATGTGCTTGAGAATCTGTCACCCGAAGTGAGGAAACGTGTTGAGTTTCTCAGAGAGATCCAGGCATGTTCTTTTCCATAGACAACATGTTGAATTTCGTTTTGAATAGTCTTCTTTGTTGAGTTATATAGAACAATTTATTAGTTTGTTCTTGTCCCTTCTTACTCTTGGTTGGATATTGAGTTGTACATACTTCTTAATTTACAGAGCAAACATGATGAATTAGAGGCAAAGTTCTTTGAAGAAAGGGCGGTACTTGAAGCTAAGTATCAAAAGTTGTACCAACCATTATATACCAAGGTATTAGTGTGTCTGCTTGTATGCATGTGGATATGTTCCTTTTTCTGTTTTCATGTCTGGAATGACAATTTTAATCGGTCATATGGGCAGAGATATGAGATTGTCAATGGTGTTGTTGAAGCTGATGGAGCTAAAGGTGAAGCAGAAATGGACCAAGAGGGCAAGAAAGACGATGAAGGTAACCTTTGAAAACTACAAGAAGTTGTTGCTTTGCCCTTGATGTTTTGTGTGGTTTATATCTTGATTCATTAAATACAGAGAAAGGTGTTCCTAATTTTTGGCTCACTGCAATGAAGAACAATGAAGTATTAGCTGACGAGGTTGGTTGATTATGGTTTTGATGTTTTGCTTTATCTGGATACTCTATACCTGTTTGCTGATTGTGGACTTCTCCATTTTTATCCTGGTTTATTTGGATCAGATTACAGAGCGTGATGAAGCAGCTCTCAAGCACCTTAAAGATATTAAGTGGTGTAGGATAGAGGAGCCCAAGGGTTTCAAGCTGGAGTTTTTTTTTGAGACAAATCCTTTCTTCACGAACACTGTTTTGACAAAGACTTATCACATGATTGATGAAGACGAACCTATTCTTGAGAAAGCAATTGGGTAACTTCTCGTGCGACTGTGTTAATCTGTTACATGCCGTTGCTTGACTTTCTTTTGCAGCTGAAACATTGTTGTCTCTGGTCCATTATAGGACGGAAATTGAATGGCATCCAGGGAAATGCTTAACTCAGAAGCTTCTCAAAAAGAAGCCAAAGAAAGGATCCAAAAATGCGAAGCCCATGACTAAAATCGAGGAATGTGAGAGCTTTTTCAACTTCTTTAGCCCCCCTGAAGTTCCTGAGGATGATGAAGATATTGATGAAGACACTGTATGTCAAACTTCAGAAAAATATTGATGATATTTTACTGATTGACTGTTCTAATTATATTTTCATCCATGTACTTGATTTAACTTTTTATTCTATGTACAGGCTGAGGAGCTTCAAAATCAAATGGAGCAGGATTATGACATTGGGTGAGTTATTGTTTATTTAAACCATTAGCATGTTTCTATTCTAATATATCAAACTTACACTTTGGTTGAGCAACAGCAGTGTAATGTGATTTTAGACTAAGCTAAGTCCTTAGTGGGTTGTTACCTTTTCCCCTTCTCTAGGTTAACATGGTCAAATTCTCTGCTTTTATTTCTGTTCTCATGCATCTTTTTTGTTTTGAAATCTTGGTTTAGGTCAACTATCCGAGACAAGATTATCCCTCATGCTGTATCATGGTACACTGGGGAGGCTATTCCTGGGGATGAGCTTGGTTTAGATGATGAAGATGAGGATGATGACATCGACGAGGATGACGAGGATGAAGAGGAAGAGGATGAGGATGAAGAGGATGAGGATGAGGATGATGACAAGCCAAAGAAGGTATACTATCTTGACATTTCCCTTCCCTTTATCTTTCTCTTTGCCAATTATTGCTTCTTAATTTGTTTCAAATCTTATTGCAGGCGTCTGCTGGAAACAAGGTACTATATTCTCTAGCTGCATTGTTCGCTCTTTCACCCTTCTAAGTTTTTTGTATAGCTACTTCATCCATATTCTTTTGTTTCCTTGTAAATAAAATTGAACCTCAATCATGCGGTGTTGTTTATACTTTAGAAAAGCAGCAGAGCACAAGCAGGTGATGGTCAGCAGGGTGAGCGACCCCCAGAATGCAAGCAACAATGATGCTAAGATTGATACACAAGTATTTTTTGTCAAATGGTTGATGAAATGTTATTTAGCCGAGGAGAATTGAGAGGGCTTTGATGAAGTCAGGGTGGCTCTTTTCTACATTTTTTCACCCCTCCCCAGTGCCTTATTGTGGACTATCGATATGAAAATTTTTATTTTCCCCCTTTACCCTTTGGTCAGAAGAGAATGTGCTGTCTTAAAGTTAAAAGATATGATTTTGATAATGTAATGTTTGGATCCCTACAGTGAATGTTTTGTGAACTCTTCTAAATGTTTGCTTCATTAGTCCTAGTTTTGCTATTGTTTTGTCACATTACTGTTAGCCCCCCCCTTCGAGGAATACTTTTTGTGCTCGTACTCCTGGCAAATTTATGATCTCATCAAGCGTTCGGTCTCATTCGCCATTTTTGTGTGGGTCTGTGAGGAAGCGGATATTGCTATCAATTGTAGAAGAGGCACGTTAATTTCTTGATTAATGTTTTCAGCCAAAGGGAGGGTTGCGGTAATAATGAAGTCAGCCTGCTGTTGGAAATGAAGTTGCTCTTATTTGCCTGCCTCTAGCCAAGTGTAGTAGATTTGATCCTATTCATATGTCTCTTTGCGTTTACTTTATGGTTTTGCAGATTAAAGGAAATGCAAATTCATTTAATGGATATTCAATTAACGTTTTTAATTATTATTTATTGGATTTTATTTAATTTAATATTGTATTTTTGTTCTTTTGTAAACGCATTATAATTAGACAAATATGGACAATCTTAGATATATCTATCTTATCGTGATTTAGATTAATTATTAGCATGGTTCATCAATTTGATGGTAGCACTCTACATTATATAGCAAGAGACATGTCATTTTACAAGATAAGTTACCATTTAATCTCTCGACATTTCGATATAGAACTAAACATTGTTAAATTGTATTGTTGCAATTGAAGGATCAAACAAGCAAATATGGATGAAATCTGAAGCAAAAAATAATTTATCTGGGCAGAAAAAGAAAGTGAAGATGAATGGTATGTGAGCTGTGACGATGTGTTGTTATGAATAACATAATAACTATCGTTAACCCAAAACTGGCAAAAACCATTATAAAATGAGGGACGGTCTTAACTGATAGGCTTCGTAGAGGATTTAAGGAAAGAGGCAACGTCTGTTTGAGACTCTACACACGTTACCTTTTTGTTGCCTTGCCTCTTCATCGTTTTTCAAACCCCAACCCCAATCTAGGGTTTTACATTTCTCCAGTCTATCTGTTTCTTTACTCATTTGAGAAGCCAATTTTAACATGAGCAGTGAAGACAATAACTTCACTATGGCTGATCTCGCCACCGGTTTTCACTTCTAAACCCTAACCCCCCCTTCTCTGTTTTATTCTTCTTGGGTTTGGGTGTGATTTGAACTTCTTTTTGTTTCTTATTGTCTATTTGGCAGCTCTCAATGAGGGGGATCGAGCTGGCCTTGTGAGTGCCCTCAAGGTCAGTAACTTGCGTGTTCTGTTCTTTTTCTTGGTGTCTGGGGAAATGACGTAAAATGAATTTAATGGGCATGTTTGCATGTTTGGTTCCAAAGCGAATGTTCTTGTATAAAATTCGTGTTTTTTTAGTGGGTGTTTTTTCTTTGCTTCGCTTCTAGTATTTTTTAGTGGATGTATAGTAAGAAAGAAGTAAACTTTGTTCTGCTGTATTGAATTGTAGTTTTTAGTGGCATGGTTATATTGGTTATTAGTTAAATTTTAATAAGCACGATCAATGTGTGGTGTTACTACTCTTGTTTTGCAGAATAAGTTGCAAAATCTGGCTGGACAGCATCCTGATGTGCTCGAGAATCTGTCACCTCAAGTGAGGAAACGTGTTGAAGTTCTCAGAGAGATCCAGGCATGTCCATTCTTACATGGAACATTTTGAATATCGTATTAATAGCTGCCATGTTGAATTCTATTAAAAAATGATAAGCTACTTGTTGTAACTTGTTCGTGTCCCTACTTATTCTTGGTCGGATACTGAGCTGTATATACTTTCTTAATTTCCAGAGCCAACATGATGAATTAGAGGCAAAGTTCTTTGAAGAAAGGGCAGTACTTGAGGCTAAGTATCAAAAGTTATACCAACCATCGTATACCAAGGTATTTATTTGTCTGTATGCTTTTGGATTCGTTATTTTTCCCGTTGCCTTGTCCAGAATGAAAATTTGAACAATCATGTTTGCAGCGCTACGAGATTGTGAATGGTATCATTGAACCTGATGGAGTAAAAGTTGAATCAGAAATGGACCAGGAGGGCAAGAAAGATGACGAAGGTAACCTTGGGAGGATACTAAAAATTAGTCCTTTTCTCGTGACATTTTTTGACGCTGATGTCTTAATATATTAAATACAGAGAAAGGAGTTCCTGATTTTTGGCTCACTGCAATGAAGAACAATGAAGTATTAGCTGAGGAGGTTGGGTAATTATGACTCTGATGTTTTGTTTTATTTGATTTTAGTCACTTGATTGCTTACTGATTCTTGAGTTTGCTATTTTTTCCCTGGTTTATTTGTGTATCAGATTACAGAGCGTGATGAAGCAGCTCTCAAGCACCTTAAAGATATTAAGTGGTGTAGGATAGAGGCGCCCAAGGGTTTCAAGCTGGAGTTTTTCTTTGAGACAAATCCTTTCTTCACAAACACTGTCTTGACTAAGACTTATCACATGATTGATGAAGATGAACCTATTCTTGAGAAAGCAATAGGGTAACTTCTGTGCTGACTTTTTTAATCCATTGTATGCTGTTATCAACATTTTTGGTGTTGCTGAAATATTTGTCTCTGGTCCATTGAAGGACGGAAATTGAATGGCATCCAGGGAAATGCCTAACTCAGAAGATCCTCAAGAAGAAGCCAAAGAAAGGATCCAAAAATGTGAAGCCCATGACTAAAATTGAGGAGTGTGAGAGCTTTTTCAACTTCTTTAGCCCCCCTGAAGTCCCAGATGATGATGAAGATATTGATGAAGATACTGTATGATCAACACTGTCAAACTTAAGAAAGATATTGACTAGAATTTATTGGTTCACTGTTCTAATTATCTTTCATTCATGTACCTGATTTTAACTTTTTATTCTGTGTACAGGCTGAGGAGCTTCAGAATCAGATGGAGCAGGATTATGACATTGGGTGAGTTGTTTAAATAAAACATTAGCATGTACCAATTCTAATCAGCAATTGTTATACTGATACTTTTGGCCATACCAATACTATGTGATCTTAGATTAAAAAATGTCTTTCTTTGTATCTTCTTCTTGTCTAAGTTGTTGAAATTTTTAGGTGTTGTTTCTACTTTCATGGACAGTGTTTTTTGAAATTTTGGTTTAGGTCAACTATCCGAGACAAGATTATCCCTCATGCTGTATCATGGTACACTGGTGAGGCCATTCCAGGGGATGAGCTTGGGTTGGACGATGATGAAGATGAGGACGAAGTCATTGATGAGGATGATGAGGAAGAGGAAGAGGATGAGGATGAAGAGGATGAGGAGGAAGACGAAGACAAGCCAAAAAAGAAGGTATAGCATCTTAAAATTGAAATTATTCATCCCATCCTCTCTCTATGTCTTTCTCTTTGCTGATAATTTTTTTCTTAATCTTGTTGAAATCTTGATGCAGACATCTGGAAACAAGGTACTATTTTCTCTAGCTCCAGTAATGGGTCTTTTTCATTTCCAAGTTTTTGATATAGCTGCTTTTTGCTAATTCCTTTGTTTTCTATTCAATAAAATTAAATCTTAATTTTGTTGGTTTACTCTAGAAAAGCGGTAGAAGTCAAGCTGGTGATGGTCAGCAGAGTGAGCGGCCTCCAGAATGCAAGCAGCAGTGATGCTAAGATTGTTGGTTGATGGAATGTTGTTTAGCTGAGAAGAGTTAGAAGGCTTTGAAGTCAGGGTGGTTATTTATTCTTTTCCTTTACCCCCTTGTGCCATATTACGCACTGTCGATATTGATTTTTCAAAATTTCCCCATTTCACCTTTGGTGCTATAGTTTGAGATTTTATTTGTTCATGTAATGTTTGGAATCGTTCAATGAATGTTTGGTGAACTCTCTTAGAATGAATGCTTCAGCAGTCCTAGTTTTGCTATTATCTTCTGTTCATTTTCTGGTTCATGTTTTGGGGATATATACTGTCGTCGGAAAACAAGGAAGCAAAAGAATTCTCTCAGGAGTACATATACGTGCAGCTACAAAGCTTATTTTGGGCTTATTTAGTGTGTAGTACGTTTAGACGAAAAGGTGGGTAAATCCTAGCAAAGTTAATACGAGCTACTCCATCATCAATTGAAAATACCCAACAAAAATAAAAACAATATAAAAGTGTTTGATCGGTCTGCCATTACAAAATCTGGAGCCGCTGCCAAAGCCAAAGCCAGACAGACATCCTCGTAGTAGTCGTGGAGATTACACGAGTCTTAACTTACCGTAACTTTTGTTTTGACCATTAAAACGTTTGTGTACTGCTGTTCTCGTAATGTTTAAATGCCATAGTCTGACTTGTTCCTATTCTAATACTCCGTCTCACCAGGGAAAACATAGGAGGGAAACTAAAACCCTAAAACCCCTAAATAAGATGCAGCATCGAGACACTCCCGCGCTCGCTCGCTCTTTCTATCTCTCAGTTGTGGGTTCTCGTTGGTGTGCATTGAGCAGTTTATATATGTAGGTTAAAACAATTTCGTTTCGCCTCTTCCCATTTCTACTCAAACAGGAGCTTTGCTAAGGGTTTCCATGGCGAGGCTTCTTCGAAATGGTTCTTCTCTGAAACGTGCTCTTTTCTCGCCCGAGGTAGCCTTTTTCATTTTCTTTTTTGTCTTCAGTTTCTTTCTTATTCCTACTTTTGCATGTTGAAGGAATTCGTGTAATCTCTTTTAGTTGAATGGTTTAGACTCGTGGGAACGGAATTCTTTGCTTACCCCTCAGACTAGCGATACTGTTTAGTACCTCTTATACGCGATTTTGTGCGGGAAATAGGAAAAGTTTCTATCTTTTGCGTCTTTTGTGGTGTTGGATATTACTTATTTGCTTATGTGGTTTTGCAGGGTTTAAGGAGAGAGATCACGGGGACGTCTTTTCACATTTGTAACTTTTCTACTAAAGGTGCTTCAAGGTTTATTGAAGTTGTTTCACTTGAACACTTAGCTTCTTTAAAAGGGTCTAAACTTGTTACTCATTCTGTAAATATTAACTTTGACTTTATTACGCACTGGTTATTGTGTACGTGCTGATGATCCTTTCCAGGGTTGAAATGGTTAGTCCTGGGAAACAGCAGATGTGTCTTCTTTTAGTGTGTTTTAGTCGCTCCTAAACAAACAACGGGTGTTTAACTTGTTTTTTTTTAATTGAAACTTTTGAACTACAAGGAATCAGTGGTTATACTAGTTCTGAAATTTTATACCACATTTATGGATTGTTCTATTTCCTTGGTATTGCACATTGTCTTGCCAATTAGTCGGCCTTTTCTATTTTTTTATTAATTCGTAATTGAAGTAACCTTGATTTTTTGGATAATCTCAATTTCCTATTTTTTTTAAGGTAAAAGAAAATCCAAGTCAAATGGCAGCGACTCTTCTGAAGATGGTATGTCCGCAAAGGAGGTTGCTTTACAACAAGCCCTGGATCAGATTACTAGCCAATATGGGAAGGGATCTATTATGTGGTATGGCCGGTCAGTTTCTCCTAGAGATGTTCCAGTGGTCTCCACAGGTTCTTTTGCACTTGATTTAGCACTTGGGACTGGTGGGCTTCCCAAAGTAAGATAAATAGTTTATTTTTCTTCTCTTTTGTTGAAGTTGTTTCTTGTTTCTTTGCACAAGGCAAGCTTTGTACTTGACTATCCGAGTATAGTACAAAATATGAACCATATTTATATGTAACATCACCATTGTTTCTTTTATCAGTTTGTCGTTCCCTTCCTATTGCTTTCTGCATTCTCATTTGTTACTATAGACTTGGATTCTTTCTGTTCTCCAGTCTAGAGGAATCATATTTTGTACTTCTACCATGCTTTGACTTGAATGAATCTTTAATATTCCTAGCTCTATGCTTCCCAAGTGACTAGGAATAGATGTCTCTCTTTAAATGCTATTGAATGCTCATGATATGTGTGGTTCACTTTCCACAGGGGCGTGTTGTGGAGATTTTTGGTCCAGAGGCTTCTGGAAAAACTACTCTTGCATTGCATGTGATTGCCGAAGCACAGAAACTAGGAGGTTGCTTTATTGAGCCCTATCATCTCCTTTCTGCTGTGTGTATTTTATATTAGATTGACCATTCTTGTTGTCTATTGTGTGTTTCCTGCTACTAAACTATTAGTTAACAAGAAAAGTTAAAGCTGCAATGAAATATGTCAGTGTCATAAACACCTACGTGTTTAATCTGCATCCTCCTCTGGGCATAATACTGCCCTGAAAATTCTATCTGTTGATTTTCACTTCTTTTTCTGCAGGTTACTGTGTTTTTGTTGATGCTGAGCATGCTCTTGACTCATCACTTGCCCAGGCTATTGGAGTGAACACACAGAATTTGCTGCTTTCACAGCCTGATTGTGGTGAACAAGCTCTGAGTCTTGTGGACACTTTAATCCGGAGTGGTTCTGTTGATGTAGTTGTTGTTGATAGTGTAAGTAAGGTGCTCTTTCACTTTATGATTTTACCTGTTAAATTCAGCTGTGATTTCTTATTCCTTCGACAATGGTCCTGTTTCTTGTTTGGAGGAATGTATTTCTTCTCTCTTCATCCTCACCTCGAGACAGGAGCTTTAAATTTGCACTGTATACAAATTTTTGATCATATGAGTTCATTTTTCTTTTTTACTCTACTTAATTACAGGTTGCTGCGCTTGTTCCTAAAAGTGAACTTGATGGTGAGATGGGTGATGCTCACATGGCAATGCAAGCTAGGTTGATGAGCCAAGCACTTCGCAAATTGAGCCACTCTTTATCATTGTCTCAGACAATTCTGATCTTTATAAATCAGGTGCAAATCCATGGATATTATTTGTTACGGATAATGAAATTTTTGGTCTTCGTACTTTTATATTTTTTGTCAAGTTGGTTTTATTTTTTTGTCATTTGAATATTAATTTTTGAAAATTTTCAATTGGGTCCTTTCTGTTAGCGGAAGGGCTTATTTGGAATGCCAACTCACAAAAATTATGAGTTGGAATTCATGTCAGAGTTTCAAATGGACTTGTCCTTTCCAATAGGTCCTATTATTTTGATTAAACCAAAACCATTTATCTCTATCTCTCAATCATGGCTTTCTTTCAGATTGCTTCATCAATATTCTTCAACTTCATCTATGTTGTTCAATGGTTGATCGTCAAAGATTTTTTATGATTGAGTTAGTAAATTTGTTCATGTTAGTGTTCTTGACATTGGCAATCAGTTGAAGATGAATCTGTCGGAAAAAAAAAACAATATGGATAAGGGAATGTTGGTGTTTTCTTGTTACGTGACATATTGGGCATCCATTGAAGATGCTTTTGTTAGATTTTAGGTTTCTAATTTACAAATGGAAAATCTTGATTTATTATGTTTTGTTGCCTTGAGAATCTAGTTGGACTTGCTTCTTGAAATTGTGGGTGTTGGCAAATTGAAGTTTCATTTTTAACTTAATGGATCTGAGATAAGCGATAATAAAAAACCTAGAAGTTTCTGTCACTTTCATAGGAAAGTGAAAAAAAGAAAGTCACAGAAACTGCAGTTTCGTTTCCTATATATTTTCTTGATTCAATTTAAAGAATGTTTGCTATAATAAGAATTTGGAATGTTGTGTTTTTGTGGGTCTTGATTGTCAATGGAAGAGAAAGAATTAGGAGGAAGAAAGAATGTTAATGGGTTGAGAAGGAATTACAGAAATTTAGTAGGAAGAAAGAGAAGTTAAAGAGATAAAAAGTCGGACTCTTTGGAAAGGGATAAATCATCAAAGAATTACACGTGTCTCTAAATTGTCAGTCATTCAAGTTCAGTCCAATTTGGATGTCTGATGTAGCTCCAACTCATAAGTCAGTTGAGTTGGAATTCCATATAAGCTTTTCCGTTAATGGAAAGGACATAATTGAAAATTTTAAAAAAATTGAGGACTCAATTGGCAAAAAAAAGTTACAAGTACTAACTTGAGAAAAGTACAAAGGAAGACCAAAATTTATTTATCCCTGTTTGTTATGATTAAAATGGAAAAGAACTATTCCCAACTGAAATATTACAGATCTGCAATTGGAAGAATAAACATGGAAAAAGAATCCCTCCCACTTTGTTACCAACTGTTTTCACCTTTGATGTTATATCTGCAACTATTTCAACAAAACTTGCAACATTCTTTTAGGTCTGCCCAAGTTAGTGATCTATGTTAAAAAGCATAATGAACTGACTTTGTTGCCATTAGTTGTTGCCCTAATTCTACTTAGTTTAATATTTAAACATTGAAAAACTGAACTTGGTCAAAAACTTTTTTTTTTTTTGAAGTGTGGATAGCCTACTGGGGCCTGAATAGAATTGGCTGTAGATGAGGTCGAACTGATAACAATTGGGTGAACTTTCCCTTCCACACATTGTGGATTTCATTTAATTGGAAATCCTCCTGTTCTATTAGTTGAGAGAAAAAAGTAAAATCTTCCAATCATAAGTCAATTTTGAAGTGATATTGTCAAAACAGAAGTCAAAATAAAAGCTTGGCATAAAATCATCTGCTCGTAAGCTAAGGAACTTTCTTTGTTTCCTTAGGCATTAAAATTTACTCTTTCTTCTGACATATCGTAGTGCATTATTAATTTCTTCTTTTATCCTCTCTGAGAAAACAATTATTATTGTTTTCAGCACATATAACTGCCTTTAAATTCTTGAGGTCCATGGCCTTGAAAGGAAGTCAACATATAGGGAATGTAGCCAACTAGTTGCTGAATTCATGCTTTTTGTTTTGTTATTTTTTTTTGTCTTGGTTAATTTTTATTGACTGTTTGGATGTGATACAAACTTTCCCTTTGAAGTAGTCCTGCTTATGAAATACAGGTGAGAGCAAAGCTTTCTACATTTGGGTTTGGTGGACCCACTGAAGTGACGTGTGGTGGCAATGCCTTAAAGTTTTATGCTTCTGTGCGACTAAATATAAGAAGGATCGCGTATGTCAAGAAGGGAGAAGAGGTAAAAGATTCAGGATATTGTTATTCATCACTATGGGACACTTATGCTCACAATTCATCAGCTGTTGGACCACTTTTTATTTATATCTTTACAACTGCTTGAAAATTTTTTTCTTGTGTTGAAACTTATTTACTTGCATTCCCCGAGAAGAAGTCCAGAATGAGATACCTGTTCGTGTCATGTGGGCTCTTTGAGAATGTAATTAGCAATTCATCCTGGACTTATGTTTTCCTAAGCGGGCTGTATGACATGAAGAGGTGCTTCCCAGTGTACGAATGGCTTAAAGTCATTAAAGATAAGGGCATTTTTAAGTTGCTACAAGTTCTACTTAGAGTTTACTAGTAGTGACAGCCAGACCCCTCTACTTGTCTCAAATGAGCTGTTTTATGATATTGCCTTGTGTGCATGGTTAATCTTTTCTCTTAAAGAGGAACTGGTGATAACCATTTAATTTTGTGCCACATGAGATAATCAGTCTTTGGATTCATCTATCATGAAGCCATGATGTCTGGTAATTGACCGTAGTTGAGCGTGATGTTGGTTTTGATTTTCTTTTGTGAGCAACAACATACAGATTAGATGGAGTTGATTGGAACGGGATGCTGATTGTACACAATATGTATACATAATGTTAAGTGAATTTTACGTTTGCAGTATTTCTATGGATTTGTATACTATTTTCTGATAATTCTGCATTTTGCAGATTGTTGGAACTCAAGTTCAAGTGAAGGTTGTGAAGAATAAGCTTGCCCCTCCGTTTAAAATTGCTGAGTTCGAGCTTGAATTTGGCAAGGGAATATCTAGGGAATCGGAACTTATAGACTTGGGTGCAAAGCACAAATTTGTGACCAAGGCTGGTTCATTTTATTACTTTAAGGGTGAGAATTTCCGTGGGAAAGAAGCGTTGAAAATGTTTCTGGCTGAGAATGATGATGCAAGAGAAGAACTTACGGTGATGCTTAGGGAGAAGCTTCTTAAGTTGGACAAGGAATTGGAAACTGAGGCTACGGATGCAGAAACAGCTGTAGATATCCTAACACCTGATTCCACAGATGAAGAAGCAGGGACAGCAGTTCAAGCATAATGCTCCAAATAACCTCAATCACAATGTGGGTGTCAACCTGCAAGTGTCCATATATAGCAATGTCGAAATTGGGTGGGATCCTGCCAATGCAATGGTACATTTTCGCCCCTGCTTAATTCGGTGTACGATTTTGTAAACAGCAACTGTGTGTAGCTGTAGACGCAAGCATATTGGGAAGGACAGAAGTTTTGTTGGCTTGAAAGGAACAGGTCCAGAATTATGAAGAGCAGTAGTACGCCACTATTCCTCAAGTTTCCAACTTGATTTTGTACTATATAGATGTCGTGTCATCATTGTTTTTCTTGTTTATAACGCTTGAAAAGCTGATCCTAGCACATATTTGTTTTCTTGTTATTACCATCCTCTCGTCTTTGCCAGTTATTTTTCCTTACCTTCAGGGGGCGTGTAATTCTTGTTGAAGACTATATTATTTGATGATGGTTTCTTCGCGGTTCTCCATACTGAGGATATATATTTGTAAAATCTGAATAGAATAATAAGATAAAAGTCAATATACAATCTGAAAATGTTGTGAAATTCTTATGAAATATGAGATTTTAAGTATTATCATGAACCTGAGGAGCTCAACTATGCCTTTTGAGAATGATTTGGTTGAATACATGAGCCACCCGAGCTTCAACATTACAATGAAGCGGTTGAGCTTCAGTCTCTTTCTTTGCTTCTCTAATGGCATCGTATTTAATTTTAGTGCGTTCTGTTTTCCCGTGAAAATAGTTAATTGATTTGTTGTCACACAAAATCTCTCTGGATTTATACTACGTGAGCTACAAATCCTCCAAAAATTGCATGATTGATAGTGGTTGAAGTAGCCATATAAGTAGCTGTTGATTATGCAGTTTTTGCTTTCATAAACTTTGAACCAATCGTTAAACGATGGCTGGAAGGTCTTTTCGTATCATCTTGTGAACCAGCTCAATCGCTCTCTATAAATCCTAAGAACTTGATGACGTTGAATTTTCTGTAAAATACTCTAAATCCAGTGGTGCGTTGGTGCTTCCTTCACCATAAAATGCAGCATAGAACAGTGCAAGGAGAAGAAAGGGGAGAGTTATCTGGTAACAGAATTCAGGTCTTTGGCGTTTTACGGCTCACTAATTATGGCTCATACTTCTAGTACCTTCCCTGTACATTATATTTGCTTATTAGATACTGAATTTACACAAAATCCATGAGTTTTGCTAGTTTGTGCCTCTTCCTACTGCTCCTCCTAACTTCATGAGTTGCTGTATTGTTCCTGAGCCGTGCATCATGCGTCAAGACTCTCTTGGTTGCTTTAAAATGTAACTCTCTTGATGAAGGCATGAATCTTGATAATATACTGGTAGGATACATGATATTACGTCTGGTTGCACCTAAAAACAAGAGACATCCAATTAAAATCCTGCAAGTAGCACTACAAGAAAAACGGTCTTTCCCGACCGGAAATACCGACCGAAGACCTATGTTTTCGGTCGGTAACATT
Organism: Erythroxylum mucronatum; assembly: GCA_027563825.1. Classification (NCBI taxonomy): domain Eukaryota; kingdom Viridiplantae; phylum Streptophyta; class Magnoliopsida; order Malpighiales; family Erythroxylaceae; genus Erythroxylum; species Erythroxylum mucronatum. The sequence goes on along the minus strand of JAOSBP010000205.1, from coordinate 11,090,156 downwards.
ATTTACCGACCGTAGTGAGCGACCGAGACGTTGGTCGGCGATTGCACAGTCGCTAAATATTACCGACCATCAGTACTTCGG
>JAOSBP010000205.1:11063048-11073634 GCA_027563825.1 Erythroxylum mucronatum | reverse complement strand
CCCCTTTCTCGTGTATTCTACATATTATACGTGATTTCTATATTAACAAGTGATTTACTTCAATAACCACATGACCTTGAACTCTTCCATATTTAATTGCTTAAAAACTCCATTTTTCCACATATTTTCTATATAGCTAATAACTTTACTTTGAATGATGTCTGACACTTTTCTTATTCCTAAACTCTTATTAAATCTTATTTTTATTTTTCAATTATGTGAACTTAGGTTAACTGATCCTTTTTTAATTATGGTTGTATTGTGTAGTATCTACAGATGAATGAGATCTTTCGGACATAGTGTGAGGTTGGAAGGGTATTTAAACTTACCTCCTCTGTCTTCCATCCAAACTTATTATTGGTGCTATTACATTTATTATTTAACACTCTCATCATAATCATATTTGCAACATTAGACTTTAATCTTTAAATTCTAATGGTTCTTTACATCAATTCAATACTATAAATTTTGACTATATCCAATGACAACTTTTTATTTGATATATTATGATATTTAGGGACTTGTTCCATTGACATTATGAGAGGTTTATGATACTATGTGATCTTTTTCTGATTTCTCTAGATACACATGTATTACCTCTTATATCATATGTTTGAAATATTTTTATTTATTCTCATTTGCAAACATATTTCAAACTCAATTTTTTATAAAATAAAAATTTTGCATTCTAATAATGCCAAGTAATATAAAAAATATATTTCACTCATTTTCCTAATCAACAAGGAGCTGTTATCCAAAGACATTATATAGGTACCTCCCGATACAATGATAAGGCGATAAGAAAGCATAAACACACACTTGGTATTATCTAAACTCTTCTCATCTCTTCCTCTTCTCTAGAAACCTTATAGGGAGAAGTTACACTTACATTGGTCTATATTAATAATTGTATTCCTACTCTTGTTATAAATAATATCTCTTCTTATGGATGCTTGTATAATCGCGTTCCTGACTACCAAACTCTTAAAGTCTTTGGAAGTGCTCATTTTGTTCTTCTCCAACCACATGAATATGCTAAACTAGAACCATGAGCACAACTATGTTATTTTGTAAGATATAAGATATAATAGAAAGGGTATAAGTGTTATAAGATCCCTTGTCACAATGATTTTGTATCTCTCAACATCTGGCCTTTTTGGGAATATAGAATATTCTCATCCATTTTAAAATTTTGTGTTAGTGAACCTTCTCATTTGTTTTTCTCTGATCTCTTCATATCCCTGTTTTTTAATAATTCTCTTGTAAAATCATCTAACATTTCTAATAATTTGATACCACCTATGTTTGATCCTATCATATCTTTACTAACTGAGGTCCATCACCTCTTTAAGATGATTCTTATCTGTCTATTCACTCATCAGAACCTCCTATATCTTAACTTTCTATTTTTCATACCAATCAAGTAAGTCAACCCCAATCCATAGCCTTATAGCAATGGTTGCTCCTAGTTATTGGTCGTTATTTCATATGGATGTCAAGAATGTCTTTCTTAATGGTGATTAGTAGATGTGATTTATAGTATGTTTTTATAGATTATAGAGTATATTTTTAAGTATTTTCTTGAGTGATACTCATGTGTTTAGGGTTTAGATTTATGTCTTCGCTAGTGTCTTAGGTGTTTTGATTGATTATTATTGATTAGGGAAAGAATTTAATCTTAATGCATGTTTTAGGGGATATTTAATGTGTTTGGTTGATGAGTGGAGATAGGAAATTTAAAGAAAAGATGAAGAAGAAGATGTAAAAAGAGTAGCCACGATTGTGCATTTCAAGAAAAGATGAAGAAGAAGCTGGACAAGGAGAGCAGTGACGATCGTGCTCCAAGCATGATCATGAAGGATGTGTGCTAGAAAGTTGAAGGCTTTTTGTCACGATTGTGTATCTATGCAAGATCATAGAGCGTGTACGGAAGTGCACGATCATGCAAATTCTAGATTTTCCAGGTCGCGAGATTTTTGTATTTTTGGTGATTTAGAGCTATTTTTGGAACAAAACAAGTGTGGAAACCTTAAAAAGATTTCTAGAAATATCACGAAGTATAAAAGGAAAAGGAAAACACAAAAATAAGTAGCTGGAAACACAACATAAGAGATCAAAAAGAGAAAATTTCAGAAGAGTAACAGTCAATGTTATTAATAATGTACCAGACTTAGTACCAAATTGGGTTCTAGTACGGTACTGTATCGGTACCAGTTAATACCAGGTACCGTTTGGGTAATTTTTATATTTATGAAATAGTCCCTGAATTTTTTTTAAAATTACAAAATAGTTCATTGTCATATTGTACAGTTGTACTGTATATTTTTAACCTTGTCTCCAAAAATCATAAGAATAGATAATAATCACAATTTTAATTTAGTTTATAAAATTAATTTAATAATTATCAATAAATATAATTATATTTAAAATATATAAATTTCAAATAAATTTTGATTTAATAATAAAAAATATATAATAAATATTAGTCTATAAATAATAATTTCGAAATTATTTATTTTAAAAAATAAAATATTTTTATTAATACTTTATTAATAAATATTATATAAAATATTAAAATAAATTTAAATAAAAGTAATTTATTTTGAATATTGGCCAGTACCGACCGGTACCATCTGAAACGAGCCGGTACCGACCAGTATTTAAATCTGATAAATCGACTTTTTGTTTTGTACCAATTTTGGTCCGGTATAGTTTATACCGACCGGTACAAAACGGTATTCACATTATTGGTAAAAGTTGCAAAATTTTCTAACTCAAGGATAAGAAAGAGAAAACATCCTGAATTTAAATTTCTATTCTTTTCCTTTCTTTCCTTATTATTGAATGTTGATTAAGGTTAATTTGGGATACATTTTGGCTATGGATTGCTATGTATGTTTTAGGAATTACTCCTTAATTGTTTTGTTAAACTTTACAATTATTGATTTAATAGAGATATACTTTGTGGTGTTTGATTTGAATCAAGAGATTAGGTTGAATTATCTGTGTTGTGTTGCGTAGCGAAAGCTAGTGTTGTAATAGACTTATAAATACCATATTAATAGAAATTGAAGAGTGATCTTAATTGTTTACTAGTTATCCTTAGGATAGCTTCAAATCGAATTAGATAATTAAGAAGAGTTTTGATAGATTGAGAGGTCACAATTCAATTCTTATCTATTTTAATTAGGTTGCTTAGTTAGATCTTAAGAGAGGGTAATCATAACTTTTGGTTATCTAGGATCGAGTATTATCAAATTAAGAAGCAAAATGAAAATAAATAAGAATAGAAGTTATTTCTATGTTTTCATTATTGACTAATCAACTATTTCACTATTGCTTATTAAATTATTCTATTGTCAATTTTATTTAGTTTAATTTATTTTCTCATTATATTATTGTATTGTTGACCTTAAACAAAGTGTTATGAGAATACATTCGTTATATGAATGACACTTTTTATAGTATAAGATATGATCCGTATACTTATGGTATAGATAAGTTTAAATTAAACTTTATTATAGAAGAAATGTACATGCAACCTCTAGCTACTTATGACTACCTGTCCAATAAAGTTTGTTGACTTTATAAAACCTTGCATGGATGGATTGAATCAAGCACATCAAACCTAGTTTGTCTTTACTCTCTTTGGATTTTAGTCTAACTCATATGATCACGCCTTGTTTATTCACAAAATGACTCAAGGGGAGGAGATACTATATAAGGATATTTCGACTCTCAAAAATTATTTTTACGTCGATAGTTTAAGATGACGTAGTTGGGTAATATGAGTTCTTTTTTAGCTAGGTGTTGAAGAGTTGAAGGAGTGGAGAGTATTCAATTATACGCAATGTTTGTTATATATTTTACAAACAACAGTTACCTTTGGATTACAAAAAGGCAACATTACGAATTGCTCCGATTAGAGGCAGCATATTTCTTTTGTTTTGTTCATGGAATACCAATTATGTGTACTGTGCACGCCTTTCATGCCTAGATTAAGTACGGGTCCATCTTTGCCACTATTTTGGTGACAGAAACTAACACGCCACGTTCAACTTTGTCCAGTAATTTGTATTATTGACGCACGCTGGTTTTTCCATCAAGAAGCATTTTCAGTGCTACGTATACCAATGCACGGGGACAGAAATAGTCGTGTCTAGGATTCAGAAAAAGACATACTCCAAATGTTAGTCAACTTGTGACAGATAGGCTTCATATTGACGTGACGTCCAATATGGTCTCTCGCCGAAACGTGTTTTGAATATGAGAAGCAAACAGCTGCACGTTTTTTTCATTCATTTGACTTGTATCCATGGCATCACGAAAGGCCCTATATTGCATCCTCATTCAGCTTTATTGCTGAATAGTCTAAATCTCTTCTTTAAGTGGAGACAATGGTTATTAAATATCTATGCTATAAAAAGTAATGATTTTTATTATTCTGAATACAATTTATCATTTTTAATTCACATTTCAGTTTAGTTTAAATAAGGTCTTGTATCCATCAATTTAATGTGAACATAGAATAGATGAAATATTCAATAACAAATTATAAAATTGAACACAAAAACATAAGAAATTTAAGTCTATTATTAAGCATAACGTCTAATATAAATCTTATTTTGTGGGCACGGCTACTTGAACCCACCGTATATTTGTATGATGATGGAAGATCAGGTCGTCCAAAAATACTCTTTATTTTTTGGATTGGAGCTTAGAAATAGACATAAAAAGAACCACACTCTTCTTTTATTTGGTGAGTTTCAGGTTAAACGATCATTTTAAATTTAAATGTTTATATCAGAATATATATTAAAATTTAATATTTTAAAACATTTAATTTAATTATAATATCTTTAAAATATATAATAAATAATTTAAAAAAATTAACTTTCTATTAATTAACTGTTAATAATACAATTTGATAATAAATTATAGCATTGTGAGATTTGAAAGTAAAATATATAATTAATAATATTAGTTCTTAATTAAATTAACTTATTTATTAAAATATCTAATTAATAAAATTATTTTATATCATTTATTATTTAAAGTTAAAGTATTAAGTGAAGTTTTTATTTATGGTAATCCACAAGTAACAATTTGTGAAATTAAGGATTATGGATTCGTTCAAATCTTTAATCATGCACCCAAAATCCTGACTGAAAATTCTTCGCTTTACTTGCACTCTCTTTTGCACTTTAACATCTCTACATTTTTTCACTGATTCTCTTCTTTAAGACACCAAATTGACAGAATCTTTGTCATGAGTCGAAACATAGTCATCCTAATGGTTAAGAACCACAACAAGTGAAGATTATAAGAACTAAGACGTCATCAAATCCCCCAATGCCACCCAAATCCTTCAAACTGCCTAAAAGTAACCAAATTTGCAACATTAGTTTTAAGGAAATTACTAAAAGATGCAATTGCTGGAAATATTTGTTCCACGTTTTAGTTGTCTAATTCAATTGGAGTTTGATTTTTAGTGGTTTTAGGTTGCTTTAATTTTACATAGTTTTTTGGAGGATAAATAGCTTTAGGTGGCTTTATTACTGCACTTTATTAGGAGTAAGTGGTTGTGCTTCCTAGTTTCAAACATATATCCATTGGATTTAGCTCTATAAATAAGGGAGCTTTTTATTATAAAGTGTGTTTGTAGTTAAGAGTAATAAAAGTTCAGTTATTTATTTCCTTTTTTCTCTCTAAATATTTATTAGTAGTATCATAGCTTGGTTTAGAGAAAGTCATGATAAAAAGAGGGAGTATAGTAGTAGCTTTCTTTCTTGTCTTTGGCATCATAGAGAGAGAAGTGTGGGAGTGTCAGTAAGTACAAAGAGATAAAAATAGACAAAATAAAGAGTAATCATGAGAAAGAGTAACATGTTACAACAACTTTATTATGCTCACTTTCTTTTATTCTACAGCAATAACTTTCCTTATAGCTACTGATAACTACATTCAAGTTGCTATCCCACGCTTCGATGGTCACTATGACCATTAGAGTATGTTTATGGAGAACTTCTTAAGATCCAAAGAATATTGGCAGGTTGTCTCTAATGGAACTAGCCAGCAGCTAACAGAGTAGTGACAAATGTAAGAAGAATAGAACGAGAAGTACAACGTTTGAAGGATCTTAAAGCAAAAAATTATATTTTCCAAATAATTAATCACTCAATCTTGGAAACCCTTCTTTGTAAGGACACATCCAAACATATTTGGGATTCTACGAAGAAGTAGTACCAAGGTTTTGCATGGGCAAAAAGGCAGTAGCTTCAAGCACTTTGTTCGGAGTTCGAAATACTACGAATAAAATGTGGAAAATCAGTCATAGATATTTTTCACAGACGATGGCAATCATTGTGAATTTCAGATTCATGGTGTCAAGACAGAGGATGTATCTATCGCTAAGAAGATTCTTCGGACTATGACACCAAAATTTAACTTTGTTGTTTGCTCTATCAAGAAAGCTAATGACATTGAGGAACTTTCAATTGATGATCTGCAAAGTTCCTTGCTGGTTTAAGAACATAAAATTAACCGGCAAGAGAAAGAAGAGCAAGCATTACAGGCCTCAACAGAAAATCACTCAATAGTGAAAGGAGATAGAGGATAAGGCAAAGGTGGAAGTAAAGGCAAATGAAGAAATGATCGTGGCAACCAACAACAACACTACCAATGCCTAAAAAATCAATTTCAAGGATGAGGAAGAGGATAAGGAGGCTATCACTCAATAATTCAGAGACCAAAGTCAGCAGACAAGTCTAATGTTGAATGCTACCGTTGTCATAAGTATGACCACTATCAGCTAGAATGTCAAACTAATTTGAATAGGAAAAATGGAGAAAGAACTAACTTTGCAGAAAAAAGAAGAAGAAATGTCTCTTTTGATGGTGTGTAACGTGAATGAAGAAACTCAACAAAATATTTAGTATTTAGATATTGGCTACAACAATCATATATGTGGAGATAAGAAGGCATTCTCTGACCTTGATGAATCTTTCACAACGCTGTTAAATTTGGTGACAACACTATAGTACCTATTATGGGAAAAGGAAGGGTCACTCTCCAAACCAAGGAAAACTCTACCCATACTATTTCTAATGTTCTTTTTGTTCCAAATTTAAAGACTAACTTGCTTGATGTGGGTCAACTGCAAGAAAAAAGATATGAGGTTTTTTATCAAAGATGGAGTATGTCAAATCCAAGATACAAACTGGGCTTAATTGCTTAAGTTAACATGACTGTTAATCGTATATTTTTGCTTTATCTCCACAACACCACTCATTCATGCTTCTCAGCAAAACTGAAGGATGTGGCATAACTACGACATTTTCGTCATGGTCCCCTGGATTTTGATGGATTGAAAACTTTACAACAAAAAATTATGGTAATTGGCCTTCCTCAAATAACTACTACGTCTCAAGTTTGTGAAGAATGTGTTATTAGCGAACAACACCATAATCAATTTCCACAAGGAAAGTTATAGAAAGCAAAGAATGTGTTCGAGTTAGTGTACTCTGACCTTTGTCGCGCAATAAATCGATCTTCAAATGGAGGTAAAAGATATATAATTACCTTCATTGATGATTTAGTCTAAAAACTTGGGTATATTTTTTGCAAGAAAAATCTGAAGCTTTTGCAACTTTCAAAAATTATAAAGTACTGGTTAAGAAAGAAATGGCCATCCCAATGTAAGTTCTTTGTACAGACCGTGACAGTGAATATATCTCACAAAAATTCGCAATATTTTGTAAGAAACCATGGAATCAAAAAGCAACTTACGACAACTTGCACACCTCAACAAAATGGAGTTTGTGAGTGAAAAAATCGCACTATTTTGAATATGGTGCAAAGCCTTTTGACAAGGAGTAGCATTCCAAAAACTTTATGACCTGAAGTAGTCAATTAGAGCATTCATATTTTGAATAGAAGTCTCATACTTGCTATTCAAAATATGACACCAAAGAAGCATGGAGAGAACAGAAACTGATAGTAGATCATTTCAAAATTTTTGGGTATGTTGTCTATACCCATATTCTAGACTAGAAAAGGACAAAACTAGATGATAAAGGGGAGAAATGCATTTTTCTTGGTGTTACTGATCAATCAAAAACTTATAAACTTTACAATCCTATCACTTTGAAAATTGCTATCAGTCATGATGTAGTTTTTGATGAAGAAAGTTTTTGTCCATGGAATAATAAGGTTGTTGAATAACAAATACCTATAAACTTTGATGGAGTTAACGAAGAGGAGAGGCAACAACATGAAGAGAGTGAACGATAAGTTCCACCAGATGTTCCAAGCTTGGCAATACCAACAAAAAATGAAGAACGGCCTCAACATGTTAGAAGAAGACCTATATGGATGGCAGATTATGAGGTAACTAGAATTGACCGATTTGAGGACCCAATTACAAATTTTGTTTTATTTTTCAATTATGATCCTGCAACTTTCAAAGAGGCTATCAAAGAGTTAAAATAGAGAAAGGTGATGGATGAAGAAATTGTAGCCATTGAATGGAACAACACTTGGGAGTTGACTGGTCTTCCATAAGGGCATAAGATAATTGTTGTCTAGTGGATGTCTAAGACAAAATTGAAGGAGAATGGAGAAGCTGACAAGTACAAGGCACGCTTAGTTGATAAAGGCTATAACCAAGAGTTTGGAGTGGATTATAAAGAAGGCTTTGCTTCTGTTGCAAGACATGATACAATCAGAGTGGTGATTGCATTAGCAACACAACATTCATGGCCTATATCTTTCAATTGGATGTGAAGTTAGCATTCTTGCATGTTGATCTTAAAGAATAGGTATTGTCGATCAACCTCCTGATCATGTGAAGTTTGGAAGAGAAAATAAGGTTTATAAACTGAAAAAGGTATTATATAGGTTAAAACAAGCTTCACGCATTTGGTATAGTTGTATAAATTCTTATTTTTCTTGTCCATATGAGCATGCACTTTTTACAAAGATTGGAGACGAAGGGAAATTGCTCATTGTTTGACAAATTTTAAGAATCTATGATGGTTGAATTTGATATGTTTAATATTGAAAAGATGCATTAATTTTTATGCATTGAAGTAGTGTAATTAGCAGCTGGAATTTTTATTTCTCAAAGGAAGTATGTGCAAGAAATTTTGGATAGGTTTCAAATAAAAAATTACAATTCTGTTAACATGCCTACTGAAGTATGTCTAAAGCTTGTTCGAAATCTTGAAGCAAGGAAGATTGGCAGCACGCTTTACAAGAAAATTGTAGAGAGTTTGATGTATTTAACCCCATAAGACCTGACATAATGCATGATGTAAGTTCCATAAGTAGATTCATGGAGTGTCCAAAGGTGATTCATCTCTTAGCTATAAAAAGAATCTTTCGATAGTTGTAAGGGACTGCTAGTTATGAGCTGTTCTACAAGAAAGACGAAAAGTCATATTTATTTGACTTTACAGATAAATATGACTATCGAAAGATCATATTGATCATCTAGAGATCAAGATGATAGAAAAAACACTTCAAGATACGTTTTCATGCTTGGTTCAGGAGCTATTTCATGGTCTTTAAAAAATCAAGCAATTGTACACATTGTCAAAAACCAAAACAAAGTTTGTAGCTACAACAGCTTGTGTTTGTCAAGCAATTTGACTGTGAAAAATACTTGAAGAGCTACATTTCAAGCAAGAGGGAGCTAATACAATTTATTATGATAATAATTATGTCATCAAACTCTCTAAAAATCCTATTCTATATAAAAGAAGCAAGCACATAGATGTGAAGTTTTACTTTCCAAAGGACCTCACAAGGGATGGAATCATTGATCTTTTCTATTGTAAGAGTGAAGATCAGATTGTGAAAATCATTACCAAGCCATTAAAATTGCCTACGTTTCAAAAGCTAAGGAATCTACTTGGAGTTTGTGCACTTGATAAGTATTTTTAAACTGAATGTTTAAAAACTTTTAGTTTAAGGGAGGGATTGTTGGAAATATTTGTTCCGTGTCTTAGTTGTCTATTGACATAGGAGTTGGATTTTTAGTAGTTTTAGTTTTTTTTTTGTTTTGTTTTGTTTTACCTAATCTTTAAGAGAATACATAGCTTTAGGTGGTTTTATGGAAGTCTGTTGCACTTCATTAGGAGTAAGTGGTTGTCTTCTTAGTTTTAAGCATATATCCATTGGGTTTAGCTATATAGATTTAACATATTTTGGCAAACCCTAAAAAGCATACTTTGGTAACAATAGCTAGGAGAGAACTATACTTCGAATTTTGGAGAAAATAGATATATAATGCTTATTCAATTAACTATAATCCCAAAAGTTCTTCAGATAAAATATAATTCTCAGCAATTCATATGCAAATCTTATTTGATTTTTCCAATATCATTTGAGGTAGCAAGATACTATTTTAAGCACATAATTAAACATCTTCCAGGAATCATAATGTTTACTGCTTCTTTCACTACAAGAAAAAGGAAAATTGGCGACGGAAAATTAGCGATGGAAAATAAATCGTAGCAAATTAGCGACGGAACTCTTATTTCCGTAGCTAAAATCGACGTAAAAAAATTCATTTAGCGACGGTT
>JAOSBP010000205.1:11037498-11062948 GCA_027563825.1 Erythroxylum mucronatum | reverse complement strand
GGCCGAGGCCCAAAGCGGCCAATATCTACAAGAGGGTGGGCGGGAGGCCGAGGCCTTGAAGACGCGAGGCCCGAGAGGCCGAGGTCCTACAGAAACTAAATACTTTGCATGTAAATTTACCGACAGCCGTTTCTCCGACGCCGTTATTCGTCGGTAAATTTCGTCGCTAATTAAGCTTACCGACAAAATATGTATAAATTCTGTCGGTAATTTTTGTCGCTAAACTCTATTTTTCTTGTAGTGTTTGGCTTCAGAAAACTTTTGCCATTTTTGTTCCTTTTTTATTTTTGGGTCCAATCGAGAGTGACATGAATGTCACGTCTTAGGGGGAACCGTCCATGAATTTAGCTGCATGCGTATGACAAGTGTGAAATCTGGCAAATAAATAAAATTCTTTATACTGGTTAATAGGAGTTCAGATATTTTGTCCAATATTATGGTGTTTTATTGTGTCCAATAAATCTCAGTCATTTATTTATGTGGAATCCGCGTGAGACTCGCATGGGTCTCACAAAATAAATGGTTGAGATTCCATGAAACAGAATAAGAAAAAGTAAAACTGGACAAAAAATCTGAATTCGGTCAGTAGATAGCAAAAGGTGATTGTCATTCTATGCAATTTGGACTTTGTTCCTTCGCAAATAGCGGCTTCAACGGTTCAACCTGTGACAAACAGGCAGACGGTACTAGGATTAATGATTCAACATCTAGAAAACCTGGCGGCTGGCACTGTTGGTAAACAAATTCATGCATGATCCTTGGATGTTTATTCGTTTTAATAATATTCACTGAACATTAGTAAGAACATTTTATATATAGGTTTCTACAGATAGTTGTTTCCCACCTTAAATTTTACCACAAACAGCTCTCTTAATATATAAGATAGATCTAGCAAAAAATGTTAACTTGTCCTTTTGTTTTCTTGATTTAAATCAAGTTGATAATTACTAAACTGTAGTGAACTTTTATGCATTACGGTCTTTTTCATAGTTTACTATGGTAAGATGAGAAGAACTCTTTTGTTTGTTGGCATGATGACAATGAGGAAGCTTACAAAAATGCTAACGTGCTAGATGGAAGAATACCCTTCAATTTATCATTGTTTGTTATAGTTAATATCCTGTAGTTATTGTATACTAATGTTTCTTCATCTTTTTTTTAGTTACAACTAAGAGAAAACTAAAACTACCTCATAGAAGAAATATTACAGGCATCAACTCAGATAATTAAGGAGAGGGCTTCAGAAATATCATCCTGTTAGTGAATATATAAAACCAATTAAATTGGTCTCACACAGCAGCTTAAGCTATTGTGTTGAAACGATCATTTAACATGGTATCAGAGTCTTTGTGAACAAGTAGTCGGGAGTTCAAATCCTATCACCCACCTATTATTCATCACAAGGTAGAATGAGCCTGTGCAAGTTTCAAGCCCAAAGAGCTTTTTCTTGAGGGGGTGTGTTAGTGAATATATAAAACCAAATAAATTGACCTCACACAGCGGCTTAAGCTATTGTGTTGAAGCGGTCATTTAACGCATCCCAAACCTGAAATGTTTCTTCTTAATTGTTGCTTTTTAGATAATTTTAATCTTAATTATGAGTTAAAATTATGACATTTTTTAATAGAGATTATTCCATTGCAAACCAATATGTCGCCGTCAAATTTTATAAGCCGCCCTTTTTGCGAAGTAGGTCAAGGTGATAAAATTTACTTTTCCCCTCCAAAGTTATCCCATGCCTTGAAAAATCGTGTCTAAATAATAGTCTTCGTAGATGTATCCAATTACAGAGTTATTATTTTGATGGCCTTCTTAATTATCAATATTAATTAATATTATCTAAATTACCTTAATACATTAGCAAGTTATAATTAAGTTCACTAAAATGATAAATCTGGTATATATATATATTTACATGCATGCCCATAAAATCCTACCTTTCTTCTCTCTCGCATGAAATCCAGAAAAGATTATTATCATTATTTCAGGCCAATGGCTAGGATTCACGGAGGAAAGGTAATTAGGCCTCACAATCTTAAGTGTTGATTAATTCCAAGGAGACGTAAAGAAGGGAATCAATCCACTTGTCATCCTGCCAGGTCGGTAAGAAGCCGCCTGACTGCTTCCTGGAAAGCTGGCTCGTCCCATTCACTCCCCTACAAGTCATCAAAGTATCAAGACAGAATGCCCCTCCCAATACTCAATCTAATGTAAATTCATTAACTCTACTTTGGAAACAATACATTGAAACCCTAGAGGAGGAAAGCTCCTGGCACCTTCTAATTATGCTTATATTCTCCACAATTTAACAAATCTTACCAACCAAACCTTAGAGATTCATCACTGTCAGGGCATCATATTAATTAAGAACAAGTGGAAACTTCTAACACTCATAGAATTGATGTGCTATATCTCCGCCATATATTGTCGATGTTATGTTGATGATCTATACAAATTGAACCGAGTATGACTGTATATGAGTAGAAGCATACCTCAATCGTAAGTCCCAAAACTATGCGATTGAAATGATTCGAGTCTATTATATGTGTACTGGCTTGTACGGATACCACATTCATGTTCTCAACTTGTTTCAAGAATTCCAAGAGCCGAGAGACCATATTCATCAAGAGAGAATGTTCTCCTCTTACAGTCACTTGCAAATCGACAACTTGTTCTGATGAAGTTGATTCAGATACTTGTAAGAGCTGGACATCAAGTCTTTCAGTGCTTGGGGCTCCACTTACTTCTCGGGCTGCTTCTTTGGCAAGAGAAAGCTGTGCCTCTAATTGTTGGTTTCTTCGACTAAGCTCCTCAACTTGATCCTTCAATGACGTCAAGCAGTCCCTCGTTCTAATCAGTACTGATGCTTTATCTTTCTGTTTCATGAAAAGCAAGCATGACAAATACTCACAGACACGAGTTCTTATATTAGTAGTTTCATACGTGTGATATTCATCAGTTTGTGCAAAAAATGAAAGGTTTAATGTATCTACCAAATCAGGACACTAATTTGAAGAGTAAGATGTAGCTCAGACATACCTTTGTATCCGGAGAAAGAAGTGACCTAAGTGCTTGAAAGCTTTCATTAAGGTTTTCACGCCTTTTCCGTTCATTGAGCGAATGGAAAAACTGAGTGCTAATACGGTGGTTTGGCAACATATGTTCACGTCTAACAATATTTAAGCTTCTATAATATGTAATTGATCGTTTGAGCATACTTTGCCTTTGCAAATTGGTGCCCAGTGCCTTTGTGCGAGCCAAAGCTGAGGATAAGTTCTTCAATGAATTTTCTCTCTCCTGTGGAACAAAAGGTAAATTCTGTGTAGGGAAGGAAGAAGAGGATGGAGAATTGTTTAAAAGTTCCACTATGGCTCTTGTCATTGTGGCATCCACACTCTCACTGGTTAGGGCAAGAATTTGCATGGCTTCCTGGTGTGGGATTGTTGTGTGAACGTGAGGTAATGGTTGCAAAGTTTGTGTGGCTCTTTGAAGTTGAGAAGTGCTACTTGAGCATGGCAATGGTTGCAAAGATTGCCTGGCTTGTTGAAGAGGAGAAGTCAAAGGACTTGGAATTGATTGGATAGAGTGCAAGGCTTGTTGACGTGGAGAATTTATGTTTGGAATTGGATGTGAATATTGGAGGGCAGCTTGAAGTGCACTGGTTGTGCTTGGTGTGCTTGGTGGTGGTTGCAAAGATGGATACTCCTGGAGGGTCTCTGGAATTTGTAATGTACTTGGAATGTTAAAGAGAGAAAAAAAGGTATCTGGGGTATCCATGGATAGTGATCTCCGTGAAGATGAAGATGAATAACGTCCAATTGGATCAACTGCTTGAGTACGTTCTGCCAATGAAGATTTCCGAGAGAAGTCCTCTGGGAACCAATTTCTCATCTCATTTTCCACGTTAATCTGAAAATAAATTACAAGTGCACTTTGATGAGGCTCTTTCTACAAATCTTTGATAAAAAATAACCCATTTTCTGCTGCAAGAAAGATGAAAATTAAACAATAGGGTTTCTGGTATGCTAATTAGTCGGTATTCGTTAACGATTCAAGAAACGAGTTCTTACTCCAGTCACTCCAGACCATCCTAGTTCAATTTCTCCACTCTTGCACCCCATGAAAATTGCAGTCTGTAGTCATATAAGAGGAAGAGAACTGAAAAATGAGAAACAGTTACGATCACAAAACACCACCTATACTAAAGATGTAAGAGCTATAAGAAACTATCTTTTTCCATCGACAGAAGTGAACTAACCTTAATTCTGGCTTCCTGCCAAAGGTACACAGCAATGAAGTCAGCCAAGACAAACAGATCATGGGTAGCTAGCATCAATGGAATTGATCGAAAAGATCCAATTTTTGACCTAGCAGATAATTAATTACCTGATAGAACTGCCGTTGTGCCCTCACTGACGCCTTACTGTGAAGGTCCATTTCTTGAAGCTCTATGAAGGGAGATTCGTTCACGAAGGCTTGTCCAGGAACACGGCTACTAGAGCAGAAGAAGAAGGCATTTGAATGAAAACATACATACAAGAGTAAAGTAACATATCTTGCCTAAAGATAAACTAGTGGGGAAAAAAACAGACGAGCTTGTCATACTCATTAACGACGGGATAGATTCCTTGCTGGTATTCTTGAAAAAGAGCTCGAGCTCTCGGCTGGTTCGCTACTTCATCTTGGATATACCCATCCCACAACAGTAAACAGCTGACGATGAGAGAAGATAAGCAGGGATTGCCAATGAATCATGTGTATAATCTTACCGTTGAATGTGTATACTCAACTTACTTGGAAGGGCAAGGGAGATATGACCAAAGGCAAATGTAAGTACTTCCAAAAGACTGCATGAGCGCCTGGAGATAAGTGGTGCGCTCAACTTGGCTGAGCGTAAAGATGGTGTCCATGTCGACTTGTAAAGAAAGACCCTTTAATCGCTGTATCGATGAACTCTTACACGCATCCTGGCCTCTCTCGTCCTTTAAAAGTCATTTGATTATGTCTTCACCCAGATCGCCTTTGATGGATGCTCAATTTGAACAGAACGTATATATGTAATTTAAGACGTTAAAATCGTATGGACACAGAGATGATGGTACATCGAAAGTCCAATATCCACCCAGATTGTTTTAAGTTAGGTTAATATGTTGAGTTTTTACAGTGAACTGGTTGAAATGGGAGACATGAAAAAGATCATCATATGGGAAGCGACAGATATGTACATGGGTTGTGAAACGGAGAGAAAAACATTTGGAAAGTAGTGGTAGGGACCATGGTGGACGAAGATACAAAAGTAGAGGAGAATTGATTGAAAACTGCGGGAGAGAGGGACCTTAGCCATAGAAAAGTAAAGAGTCAAAATTCCAATCCCGCGAGTTCACGAAGGGAGGTTGTATCATTCTTTCCTTACTATTTATCTACCCTCTTTTTGTTTTGATGTTCTCATACTGCGACCAGTCGTTTAACAAATTTAGCATCCCACGGCCAACAGGACGGGTCAAACTCAATATAGATGGTGTCTCCATACCCTCCTCCTGTACAGCTACAGCCACAACGTGACAGTTCAGGTAATTGGCTTGGAAGATTAGCCTAAAATCTTAGCTGATGTCTTCCGGTGGTAGCGAAATTTTGGGGCGTGTTTTTAGGATTAACACTCGCATAGATACTAGGTTATCGCCGGATCGAATTAGAAATGGACTCGATTGCAGTGATCAACCTTTTTTCTTCCGCGGCAAGCAGGTCCATGACTTTCAATCAATCGTTTAAAGGATTAGCGAACTGTTCACTCAGAATTGGACGGTGATGCATCAACATATTTACTGAGAAAGTAACAAATGTATTGACTGGTTAGCTAACTATACGAAGCAATTTGTGATAGGATTTACTTCTTTAAATACTACACCCACTGAGTGTCAATCTATTCTTTTAGAGGATATGTAGGGACTTAGTATTCCTTGCCTAATTTTGTAAACTGTTTTCTCCTTTCCCTTATTTTTTTAAATAGCATTTCTTCTATTCTTTCACCGATTTTCCCACTTTTTCTCTTTCTGTAATAATATAATATTAGGTAACTGAGTTTATCTAAATGATTTCACTAAAATCGTTGTCTTTGTTTTTTTTTCTTTTTTAACGAAATAACTCACCATTTTATTTTTTAGATGTCCATTAAGTAAATCTTAAGAATTACACAATAACTTATAAATAACGTTAATCAAATATTTTGTATTAAGCAACTCTTATATGATAAACTCGATAAAGAAAGTATAATTAGGGAATTTGAATAATTGACATTTTAATGCCGTATTCTACTCCATCGACTCGATCACTTGAAGAACGTGTTCTGTTGTTCCGTCTTTTTTCACATTGTACACTTTTGTGTTAATTTTCCCATTCCTTATTCACAATTGTGTTGATTTATGTGGAATGATAAATCTATTAAAAACAAGTTCAACTGCAAATTTGAACGCGATAACTTGGAAGAACGCGAAAGAAAAAATATTATCTGTGATAAGAGTGGTGGGTAAGTTTCATTTGTGAATTTACCATACCGTAAAAAATGTTCAATAGAATAGTTTGAATTTTATTATTTAGTGAATTATAATAATTTTAGCTAATTTAAGTTTATTATTTATTTAAATTCATCATATATTTTAAATTGCTAACTAATTGATTTAGATCATATGATTTATTTTTTTTTGAGGAAGATCATATGATTTATTGATTACTATTATAATTAATATTTTATTTAAAAAATCAGTATTTAACTATACTTACAAACCAACTATTTACTAAATCACGATTTTATTATACAGTAAATAAGTTGGAACCACAAGAAGTAAACTGATGAAAAATGGAAGCCTTTGGTTGTAATTTCCAATCAGTACTCGGAAGTTCATATTTTCTGAAAAAGCCCCCTTCACTTGCATTTCCGCTTCGCCACCTACTCTTCTTATCGTCCCGTAATCGGAGCTCCACCGTAACCCTCAGCATGTCGGCTCTCACTGCCCAAAATACCGGTATCCCAACCCGACTTTTGTGTTTTTATACAGTCGCTTATTTGCTGTTGGCATGATGTTTTTTTACCTGCCCATGTTTTAGTTTAAGTGTTTGGGTTGGGTTGTTATAATGGGTAGGAGTCTGTCTAACTCGCTTTGATTAAGGGAGGACACAAAAAGTTTGATCTTCTCTTCTTCTTTTGTAATTTCAATTTTTACATCGCGATTTTTTTAGATGGTTAACCCTGTATTGACTTGTTCTATGACTATCCTCCAGTGCCCGTCGACTCTGGGTTCGAGTTGGGAAGTAGACAAGTAGTTACTCCGGTCCGGTTAGATGCAAAAGTTGGGCAATTGTTGTCAAATTAGTTTCTTATGTACTTGTATATTTTGATTGTTTTCTTCTACGTTTTAATGAGTGGCATGTCGATAAGAGTACAGCTTATGGGACTTTGGTAAAGGATCAACATGTATCCTGCTGTATATGAGCTCATATTTTATGTTTTTAAGTGTAAGGATTGCTGACAGCATTATTAATTTTATCGGTATATTGACACATCTAATATTGGGTTTCAGTTCTGCAGCAGCAGAAAATCATAGTACCAAATAAACATGGTGAAAAACTCGTCGGTGTATTACATGATACTGGATCTGAGGAGGTTGTTGTCTTGTGCCATGGCTTCCGTTCCTCAAAGGTTGCTCTTGGTATTGGGATGCCATTATTTCCATGTAAATTATTCTAGCATGTAGTCATCCCTTAGATGGCTAATTCATGCAGCAACAAAAATTAATGTGAAGGTAAAACTTTCCACTATTTACAATTTCTAGGGTCAAGAGTTGATAGAGAACCTTGCTGTTGCATTGGGAAATGAGGGCATTAGCGCCTTCCGTTTTGATTTTTCTGGAAACGGGTGAGCTCCTATTTTTCTTCACTGATGGATACAATTTATGTTATAGGCATATGTTCAAAACATTTGTGCTGTTACATGGAGGTCAATTGGAATGACAGGATTTCAGCACATTGACTTGTTGTTAAGTGCCTGTGCTTGGGATCGAGTCCAAGGACAATTCTCAAGAAAGTTAACCTCTTTTCCCTTGTTTACGTTGGACCCCTTTCTTGCAGAACCTTTTTTTGTTGATGAAAACAGGCAGCACTTGTCGAGGACAAGTTCTGCCTAGATTAGACTAAGTTATTCTACTTCTAAGCTAATTTTTATGATAACTTCTTGCTTACTTTATTGCATAACGTAATAGCCTTATATAGGCAAAGAAATGCAAAAGTTTCACCTAAACTAGGAGTTCTAGAAAGACTCCTATTCAACTATTTTAAGACTCTTAGAAAGACTCCTATTCACATTGTTTTTATTAACATAACTATAACAGAAACTAGTGCCGAAATAGGGAAGTAATAGACTTACTAAAAATAAAAACTCCTCTAATAGACTCCTAATAAAACACTCATACTCTAATAGACTCCTAATAAAACACTCATCCATATCATCACTCCCCTCTTTGACATTGAGCTTGCCCTCAAGCTCGAAATCAAGTTATGCCAGTGGTGGTATGCAAAGATATCTTCTCCTCTTCTTCCTTAGAATCTGCCACCTCAATCCAAAATAGTCTATTACATTTGTGCCCCACCGAATAAGACTTGTCGCAATTGTAGCACAACCCCTTCTCTCTTCTTTCAGCGATTTTTGCTTTGGTTAAGAGTCTTCCTGTTGGGGATGGAATACTTGCTATGCTGAAGGTTGTTGTTTTAGCCCCTGAGTTTATCCTACTTCCTAAAAGTGTGGCTTCACTCGCACTGGTGTTGTTACTACTATTGTCCAAATGCAAAGATAGCTATAGGGTGGTGTTTCGGCTGCCTCTTACCCCTTTGGTGTATTGCATCTACATACATTGTAATTTTCTTTCACATGCTCTTGCTAAGTTCATTGCAGCTCCAAGATTAACAGGATATTGCATCTCCACCTCGATTCGCAGGCCTTCTACCAACCCAGCTGTGAATAGATTTACTTGGTTCGAGCCAGCAGTGTTTGGAATGGGTGTTAATATTCTTCTATACTCCCTGTCTGTTTGAGGTTTGCCAATTCCCCTATAGGGTTGTTGCTAAGGTGAGGGCCGAATCTCATATTGCAATGATATTTGAAAGAGTACCAATGCATCCCTGGTTCTTCTTGTTCAAGTTGAAAGAACTACAATTGGGCCTCCCCGTTAAATGAAAGGTAGTCAATCTTACCTTCTCCTCTGCTGTTTGTTGGCTTAGGAAAAACTTCTCACACATGTGAAGCCAAACCAACGGATCCATCGAGCCATCGTACGTTGGAAATTCCATCTTAGTGTATTTAGGCACCATTCTTACCCTGCTGCCCCCATCAGTCCTCTCCTCTCATGGTGGTGGTGATGGTGCCTGATACTCGCTCCATTTTGCACCTTCCAACCTTGCAAGCATGCGAATAATCTTTGCATATTGATCTTGCTACCCCATCTCTAATGCCCGTATCCTTTAATCCATCTGGCAATCTACTGAAGATTGCTCTACAATTGAATGGCCTGTTTCGTCCATGAACTCCTGCTCTGATACCAAATTGTTATGTGCTCGTGCTTGGGCTTGTGTCCAAGAATGATTCTCAAGAAAGTTAACCTCTTTTCCCTTGTTTACGCTGGACCCCTGTTTTGCAGAACCTAGTTTTGCTGATAAAAACGGGCAGTACTTGTTGAGGACAAGGTCTGCCTAGATTAGACTAAGTTATTCTACTTCTAAGCTAATTTTTTTGATAACTTCTTGCTTACTTTATTGCATAACGTAATAGCCTTATATAGGCAAAGAAACACAAAAATTCCACCTAAACTAGGACTCCTAGAAAGACTCCTATTCAAGCTGTTTTAGGACTCTTAGAAAGACTCCTATTCACGTTGTTTTTATTAACATAACTATAACGGAAATTAGTGCAGAAATAATAGGGAAATAATAGAGTTCTACTAAAATAAAATACTCCTCTAATAGATTCCTAATAAAACACTCATACTCGTCTAATAGACTCCTAATAAACACTCATCCATATCAGTTGTATTCATTATTTAATTGTCCTTTTTAGTTTAGTTCATCGATTACTTCATTACTGAAAAGATAATAATTTTGGATTCACTGGACATTTGATGCTCTTATCATGAGATCAGTGGTTTAGAGAATAACAAATTCTTAGTTTCGTACTCACAGTAACTCACAGTAACTCACAGTAACTGGGTGTCTATGGATACTCTTGGTCTTGTTTCTTTATGATGTTGTCCTCTTGCATGAGTAGCTGAGATGTGGTATAATTCTCAATTTAAGTTCTATTTGATCACATATTTACAATGTTTTCTCTATAGGGAAAGTGAAGGCTCTTTTGCGTATGGTAACTACTCGAGAGAGGCTGATGATTTGCGAGCTGTAGTTGAACATTTCTTTGGAGAAAAGCGTGTTGTAAGTGCGATTCTTGGGCATAGTAAAGGTTTGTATGATTGTGTATACATGTTGCGTAGTTGCTATACGTCCTTGGATAAATTGTATTAGTTTGTGCAACTAAAGTGATAATTGAATTTTGACAAATAACCAGTCTTGAGGAAGACTTCGTTTTTCACATGATATTTCTGTTCGTTCATTGTAGATTGATGTTTTACTGGTTGGAAATTATTTTGGTTTTGTCATCATGTATTATTGAGATAAATGGATCAAAGAAAGTCACCTTTACTAGATGTCTAGTTTGTTAACTACAACAAGTTCTTTGGTTATCTAGGTCAAACAAAAAATTTGCAACTTTAACCCATTTGGCTTTGTTTCTGTAAGAACTGATTTTCGGAGAAAAATCAGTGCCGGTGAATGACAGTAGTTATACATATTGATAGTGGTGATTGCCTTGCAATTCTATCTGTTGTCGTTGGTGGCTACAAGCTAACAATGCTAGTGGTGAGTAGAGAATAGAATTGGGACGTTGATGATTGATTGTTGTAGATAGTGTTAGTTTAATCATGTTTTTATCAATATTGCTTTAAGCTTTCTTGTCATGCAATGTTGTCTTTGTTAGGCTGCTCAATTGTTGAGTTGAGATACCAGTTCATGATTGAAATCGAGTGCATCTAGAAGATCACGCTACCAGCATGATTTTGGGATGCGAAATTTGTACACTGTAATTCTATATGCATCAAAATGTTGAATCTTTTAGCAAAATAAGTCTCTGTGTTGTGGCCTCATTTTTTTGCTTAGTGTAGGCATTGAGGAAAAAAGGTTCAAGAAAAATGTGAAATAGATGATAAAGATGTAAATGATTGAAAAACGGGGAAATTCTTGCTTATGAAATAGTGTAACTCAATTTGCTGGTTTTGTTCTGCGTATTAGCCTTGTTCTTTTACATTAAATTCCAGGTTTTCCAGTTTAAAAGGGTTATTTTTACACTTAATTGGATACCATGGAAATGATTCTGTTCCCTCTTGAAAACTGACAACAGAACAATACTTTTAGGTGGCGATGTGGTGCTCCTTTATGCTTCAAAATATCATGATGTCAATAAAGTTGTCAATATTTCTGGCCGTTATGATTTGAAGAGAGGTATTGAGGAACGGCTTGGAAAAGGCTTTCTTGAAAAAATTAAGGAAGAAGGATTTATTGATGTCAAAAACCAAACAGGTGACTTTTTCCTTTACAGAATTCTACTCTGGTGATGGTCCAAGGGAACGAAAAAGAAAAGAAAAGGATTACCCAAATTAGCCTTGAAAGCCGCCTCCCTGTCTTACAAACTTACAGAAATGCTCTCTGTTTGTACCTTTCTGACATTTACCTTTGCAGGAGGTGTTAATTATCGTGTTTATTTGGACGATTTGATGGATCGTCTGAACACTGATATGCATAAAGCATGTCTCGAGATTGACAGAGATTGCAGGTTTGAGGAAATACCTTAACCCAGTCTTATCTTTTAGGTTTGCCAAGTTTACTGAGTTTACATATTCTTGACATTGTCATGGTAAGGTGTGTCAGAGCCTTTTCATTGTTCTTAATTTATGTTCACAATTGTGACATTATCAAGGACGAAAAACTTGATTTTTCACGAAGAAGAAAACATCAAATCATTTGTTTGTTAACTATTTCGTCCTGAAAGATGCATTTGCTTATTTATGTTCTCTATATGGGAAACCTTTCACTATAATGGTCAAGAAATTAGATTTCAAATATCATGGGGAAAAATTATCCCTTAGCTAGTGAATCTCTCTCTATCTGATGTTCCAACAAATTTTCACATTTGGATATCCTCTTGCTGTTATTATAACCATTTCTAAGTCTATCTAACAATTGGACACAATAAGACTGATGGATCTTAAGTTTTATACAGAGTGTTCACAGTCCATGGTTCTGATGATGAAATCATACCGTTGGAAGATGCGTACGAGTTTTCCAAGATCATACCTAATCATAAATTACACATCATAGATGGAGCAAATCATTCATACACTTCACATCAAGTAGAGGTGGTATCCGTTGTCTTAGACTTCATAAAGGCAAACTTGCAGCTGGATAAGGCTAGCACTAGCTAGGTATTTTGTTGATCAAAGGTTAGTCCTTAAGCTGTAAATATCCAAGCCATCCTGAAATTTACTATCGAATGCAGGATGGTGAACTATGGATGCCGTAGAGCAAGATCTTGAAATTCTTGTGCTATTGTTCTCATTTGGCTGGGGAAACGAGACTTTTTGCTGTAAGTTCGTTGATTGGAGGTGTTGAAATGATCTTGATCGTTATTTAACCATGTGAAACTACATTATACTATATTCAGCACGGCATGTCCGTTCAGTAAACGGCATTCTATACCGTAACTTATTCTATGTCAGATAATTCGGGTATAGGCCATGATCGATTCATTTTAACATTTAGTTAAGCTGCCCATAGAAAACGCCGTTGAGGTATGAGCACCATTATCAAACGTTTTGTGAACAAGAACGTTAGAGAAATTTGAACTAGAACAGGCCATGATCATTGAAGAATATGCATGGTTTGCAAATTGCTACTAGGCTGGTGAACACTTATGATCAGTCAAGTCATTTACATTGACTGGCAGAGATGTTTAATTGCCTTTGTGTCGCAACCTGCGATCATGCTATGCTTAGAATCATCTGTAGCGTGTAAGCCTGCAATGACATAATGCTGCAATGCTAACTTGCTCGTATTGCCTTCTCCAACTTTGTCCATTGAATCAAAATCTAGTTTTAGTTAGAGGCATATTTTCATTGCAACTGCCATATTCTTCAATCTATGCTTCTTATCCATCATCCGCATCCTATGTTGAATTATAGCAACTCATAATTTCGTTTAGCCATGTAAGGCATGTCTCGGCACAACTCATACAACTCCAATGAGGAATTTATCCAGTTAGTATTACTAATACTGGGGCAAAGACAACGTCAATCTCAAGTATTTATCCTGTTTCAGTTAAATCCTAAACATTACTAATGCCCAACCTACTCCTTACCCCAAGAAAAAGGATCTGCAGAGATGAAAAGTACAAGCAATTGAAGAGTTGAGAATGGAGTTGGATAAGAGTTGCAAAGACTATAAAGAAGATACTTGAAACGAGAACGTCATAGTTGCGGATAATTGGATTCTGCAGTTCACGAGTTGAAGAAATTTTCACTTATGCAGTCATGACTTGAAAAAAAATTATAAGGACATAAGTATTATACCTTACTATTTCTTTAAATATTCTTATAAGAATTTAGAATTTAGATTTTTAATTTCACAAAAATTGAGTGTTACTCTAATAAAAAACATGAAATACCAACATCAACAACAACGATAATAATAATAATAATAATATAATATAATATAATATAATAATAATAATATTATTATTATTATTATATTATATTATTATTATTATTATTATTATAAGAATTTAGATTTTAGATTTTTAATTTCACAAAAATTGAGTTTATAATTCTAATAAAAACATATAATAATAATATTATTATTATTATTATTATTATTGTCATTATTATTACTACTATTCCTAGTTTCTTTCTCTATATTAATCAAGTTGAAGTTAATTTTTTCTAGTATATTAACTTATTTATCACCAACCTATGTTTTTTGATAACTTAGTTGTAATAAATAATAATGCTTATTTTTTCTATAATTTGTTCAACTAATAACTCATTAATAAGGTTAATTTCTAGACATTCAAACATATATATATTTTAATTTTTTTAACTATAATAGGAAAAAGTAGAGGAATGTTTAAATAAAATCAGTGAAGTTTAGAGTACTAGTATTTGGTAAAGGGAAAGCAGTAATAAAAGATGACAGCTTGAATAATTTGTAATAACTTTTAGTCGCAATCGTCTTTTCGTACCTTAATTTCTAAACTATAGCATTTTCAAAAATAACGGATTGGGTTCAATCCTTCGTCCCAATTAGTTGATTATCAAATATAATTATCAGCAGTTTGATATGATTAAACAATTAAATACCTCAAAATATAGTTAATCAGTCCTTCACCAAACAAGGCCGGTGTCTACTTTTAAATCTTTGACTTTGGGTTTTATCACAACTTCAAGAGTTGTATTTCTTAATAAATATGAACATTTTTATTAATGAGAAAATCTATGCACCTAGTTGTATATTTATCGAATGTTTGAAATGAATTATGACATTATAGTATTGCAACAAGTTAAATATAGAGAGATGTCTGATGGCAAATTTATTAAATTAAAAATAAGCTGCATCTCGATCTTAAGGTCACAATTAAGTTAAAAGATCATTGGATTTGACATGAATTTGCACTTTTGTTAAACCACTCCCTTAAACCTAACAGGAAGAAAGAAGAGTTTTCTACTTTGTTCCTTTTATCAAAGGGGAAGGGAAACCCGAGTAAAGAATGATAGATACCTTTCTTCGGTTCGTCAACTTACAAATAGTATCATGCTAAACCCAGATTCGCACAACCGTGGATCGCATAACTTTTTCATAAAGAGTTTGCCGAAAAGTTGTACAACTTGTGGTCTTTTGGTCACATCAACCTAATAGGATTTGAGTAGATAAAGTTATTTCACGTGCCCAAAAAGTAAGAAGAAAACACACGATATGTTTGTAATCATAACAAGCTGGAAGCTATAGGAGCTCCACAAACAACAGAAGAGTAGAACATAGATCATTAGCAGTACAATCAAAAGGTCAAACATAATAAGGAGGGTGGCTACTTTTGTTGTCTCCCTATTGCCTGCAAAAGCTCCAATTTTAAGCTTCAAACATTCCAATTACGATTTGTTTTGTCCCATCCATATCTATCTATCCTCCTTCGTCACCCCGCAAATCCAACTCTCTACTCTTGTGTATACACTACTGTTTGCTCTTCTCCTTACATGGCTTCAAGTTTTACTTTCTGCATATAAGATTACAAACAATACGGAGTTTGTTCTTCCCATATCTATACATTGATTTGCCTGAACAACAACTAACTTTTATCTATACATGGATTTGCCTGAAGAACAACTAATTTTCTTACAAAATTCATAATCATTTTACATTGTTCATCTTAATTATGAGAAACCTCAAACACAACACAAAATTTGTAGATTATGGAGCACATCTATTCAGGATTGAACACTTGATCATCCTGTTACTGTAAGCTCATTTGGGTGGTGGAAATTTCCCAAGCGTGCAAGGGCATTTATCTTTATTTTTACATTCACTAGCTGCTTGTAAGTACCAAACCTAATGGCATGTATTCTTCTCACTCTAATTTCACGTGTGAACTAAGATTTAGGGGGACATCTGAATGGCACGCTTCCCTACGCATATCTGAAGAGGTATGGCGTGAAGTCATTCCAATGTGCGTGAATCAAACTTAAGCGGTGATTATGCCATTGCAATCTACGGTAAATAAATCGAATTAAGATCTTTTGTCTAATATTACTCTTCTTATTCTATATTATAGAATTTCACTCATTTATTTTGTGAGACCCACGCGAATTTTATGCGAGACTCACATAAATAAATAGCTGAGACTTACTGGATACAATAAAACACCATAATATTAGACAAAAAATTTAGATTCAAATAAATCATCCACGATAAGGTTGTCTTGTCTTGCCTTTATTATTTTATTCTTTCTTTGAAAGATGAGAATGCATTAAAGTGAGCTGTTAATACAAGTTTTACTCTAGTTTAGTTATTTCGTTTAATATTATGGTGTCTTATTGTGTTTAATAAATCTCGGTCATTTATTTATGTGAGTCTCGCGTGAATCTCGCAAAATAAATAGCTAAGATTTCATGAGACAAAATAAGACAGATTAATATTAAGTAAAAGATCTGGACTCGTTTTACTCAGGTCACCAAAAGAATTCTGTGAGATAATGAATACAAAATTGAATATCCATTACCATATGAATGTCAATGGTAACCCCAACGGCTAAGCCTTGGCGTAGGGCTTCGTCGCATTACTGTTAATCATTCAAAACAGGGCTAGAAAGCGAAAATATGTATATAACGAACAATTCATGGAGCCTTAGGAATCTTATCTATAGGAGCTTAAATTTCCTTTACTCATAATTGGTACGTAGTACAACGTTTTGTTTGTTCCCGTTCTCGCTCAAGAAAACCTGAAACACATCGGAGTTCCTTCTACGCTACTATGATAATACTCGTTGAAAAAAATGTTAATCTTTTAACGTCACTGAAAAATTCTCTGCCCTGGCGATAGCATCATTTTTGGGTCAAAATGAGCTTTTCTTGCTTGAAATGTTCTCCATTTGGTGCCAAAATGTTTACTCCACTCTTCTTTTGTTTCGTAATGGGGAAAATATTGTTTAACCTTCATACCAGCTTTGTCACAAAACTCTAGCAGCTCCTTATTTTGATCATCAAAGGCCTGCCAACCATCGTACCCACTTGAATGCAGAAATCCCACAGCATAAAAAACGTCTTCTTCTGGGACAACAGCAGATGTTCTATCATCCCATCTGAAAATTTGAGAGTAAACGTTAACGGGAAGCTTTCTGATGACCAAATAACGTAAATCCAGATCCATACAAATCTTATCATATAGGAACAAATTTAAAATTTTCTTACTTATTTCTATTCATAGGATATACAAGGACAGGTCCCGTGGTGATGTTTCGTTTTAGAACAATGTCCCTGAAGACACCAGAGTTGAAATCCGAGATACGAGATTTCGGCACGAAGAGGTTTAACCATGGATGAGGAACTTCCCACAGACCCTGCGATTGAAGCTTTAGCTCTCCACTTCTAACCCTATCTAAGAACTGGACCAAGGACACATCTCTCTCGAAAGTAAATCCAGTATTGAAGCTTAACCCGTTGAACAATTCTTGGAGTTCCTATAAGAAAATATCCAAAGTTCAATTATTCGGCTGCTATACCATTAAAAACTCCATGTCTTCTATCGTTTGCACTTCAGGAACATGTTTTTTTTTTAAATTTTTATTTGCAACTTTCAACTATGATGATGTCAAGTATTGACGAGGTACCTTGTCTACGGTATGCTGAGTATGATCATCATAGTACTTGGCAACTTCCAGACAGTAGACAATGTCGTGTTGGTTCACAAGGGACATTATTTTGGGGATATCGGAGGAGGGGAAAAAGGAGGATCTCCAATTATTTGGAGGACCCTGATCCATGAGAAGTGAACCTTCCAAATAATCAAGTGCATTTTTTTCTTTCCTACCATTGATTGAAATT
The DNA here is from genome assembly GCA_027563825.1 of Erythroxylum mucronatum. Lineage (NCBI taxonomy): Eukaryota > Viridiplantae > Streptophyta > Magnoliopsida > Malpighiales > Erythroxylaceae > Erythroxylum > Erythroxylum mucronatum. The sequence goes on along the minus strand of JAOSBP010000205.1, from coordinate 11,045,216 downwards.
AGAAGTTCTTGGTCTTTTGTAAATGCAGAGAAATCGCTGTAAAGCATTCGCACCCACTTGACCTGAAAGCAAAAGTAGCCACCTCAGACCGACTAGAGGGTGAAAATATCAACTTTTGGTTATTATGATATAAAGATCGTTCATTTTTCGTTTAGGGGTAAATTGGTATCGAACATAGAAAATAAAATCAATGAGATTCGTGAATACCCTCTTTGGTGCAGGTTCTAAAGGTATTCTTGCTCTGGTAATGATGCCAAACTGGCCTAGACCCCCTAGAACAGCATAGAACAGCTCAGAATTCTTCTTCGCAGAACAAGTAACAAGCTCCCCTTTCCCTGTTTCAAAGAAAATGACAAATTTAATCAGTTGAAAAGCCTGTTAATTATGCATGTCACAAGTACTAGAGGACTTCTGAGTAGAGCAGCAATGATGATCTCATTGAGGGTATAAGATGGAAAAAGGAAATGAGAATCATTGAACTGTGTTGTGACATCATTATCACGCAAAAGCATCGAAAGTTAAGTCCTTGAAGATCTGGCGAGGAACAGAGTGTGTGAATCATAGTATTAGACTTTTCTTTCCGGGACCCAATGAACTTGAATCGAGCACTCAATAAATAGGACGAAAGTGAATGTACTAATTAAATGCTTAACAACGACCCTATGCCCTATACCTTGTGTTTTTATCCATTTTCTACTGCCACCAAAAAAAAAAAAAGAAGTAAAAACAGGCAACAGAATTACACGTACCGGTGATAACATCCATTTCATAAACATTGCTGATCTGAGGCCCGTAACGAAAAGTTTGGCCGCTGATTCCGGCATTAGAGAGAGTGCCTCCAACAGTAAGGTACAGGTAATCGGTAAAAGAAACTGGTGCAAGTCCATGTTCCATCGTTGCATGTAAAACATCGATCCATAGTTGCTCGCCTCCAACATCAGCATAAGAACCCAAAGATGGGTTGGTTGAAACTGTGATTTCTGTCCCTTTCTTATGGTTTCTTAGATTCATCATATCCACGACGACCCCATTATGAGCCATGGCTTGTCCTCGGACTGAGTGACCACGGCCGCGAGCGGCTATGGTAAAAGGAAAAGAGTAATTGTTGTAGGCGAACTTTACCAAGTTGACTATGTCGTCCACTGAAGAGGGACAAAGAACAGCAGCTGGCTTTCGATGGACAAGGTTACCATAGTCGCTAGAAGCTGATTCAATGGCTTCCGGGTCGGCACGAAGCTTGTCTGCAAAATCAAGGCTTACGAGTTTAGGTGGTAGCAAACTCGACAGTTCTTTGTACTTTCCTGTGGTAGAAAGTAGACGAGTTATGAAGAGTATGACCAAGAAATAAGCTGGAATTGTGAGAATCTCAGACATTTTCTGTTTGTTTTGCGTCTGATCTCTACTTTCAAGAAGATGAAATGAATGTAAGAAGAAGACTAAGAAGTTGGTAGAGATTGCGCTTATGGTTGATGGAGAAGTAAAAGAAGGGTGGGTTGGGATTTATATAGAGGGAGGGTCGACATTTGCATGAAAACTAGGTTGAAATATTTTAACGAATAAGATGAACTATTATGTGTTTGGTAAGAAAAACGATAAGTGGCTTGTATGAAAGGAACGAGGATTTACATTTTGTCCAAGATATGCAAAGGACACAGGATCTTGGGGCAATCCAAAAAGTTTCTTAAGATACCCATGTAACGAAAATGGAAGAAGTCACTTTCTACGTGTTTCATTAATTTTGTGTAATGATCGTCGATCATCGTCATCATCAGCAACATGCATCAATATGATTCCCAAGACCACCCACAGATTTCCCCTTATTCTTGTGGACGATCAGGGGAGGGGTATATGGACCGTTGAATGCTGCCATCTAATGGTCAATATGGGTCAACTTGGGTCAATTCTGTAATCTAAGCCGATTGATGTGGTCATAAAAATAAAGGATATTGTACAGATATCCTGTTGATGTGAATGAATATGCTGGAGAAAATTAGGTAATGATGAGGAGGATCTTTCCAAGGATTTCTTCTTTATTTTTAGCTGTGGATGAATCCGAGCACACCTCTTCCTTCAAAGATGTGAAACCAGACATCAACCTGGACTTTCTCTTCATCCTGGGATTTGGTCGGTTTGCGTCTAAGGCTACATGCTATTATGTGATGTCAAATTGCAAATTGTAAACATTATTACTCCTGCCTTAAGTTGTCTGTCATTCAACTTTTGCATCTAATCAATTCGATATATATCCAGGAAGTAATAAGGATGTTTCCTTTAGGCTTGGCTAGTATAGTATAAGATAACTCACATTTTAGTTTATGCCGAATCGGCCGGTTAAGAATAATAATATCAATTCCACCCTCTCCCTGACATCATCATTCGCGTAATCTAAACTTTTGTCTTGAAAGAAATAAACAAACTCATTGCTTAAAGAAAAGCGAGAATGGACAAACTTTTAAGTGATAATTTACAAATTAAAAACTCTTAGCTACACTTTTTGTGTTTTGTAATTAATTAAATAGAAACCCTAATTTGAAAGAAGTATACCTAGCTAATGCAGAATGAGTCACTTTTACAACAGAAGGAAATTAACAATGCGGTTAGTGAGAAACAACATCATGCATGCCATGCACACACACGAGGGATGCCCTGTGGCTGTGGGGCCAAGCTGTTTCGATGCGTCCACCAGTGGTAAGAAGATTTTCACTGCAAAAGAAGGAATCCAGTTACAGGCTAAAGTTGAGCCAAGCTGCCGTCGTCCTTGTTTCACCGTACACCGGTTTTTCACAGGTAACATAATTGGTTGTAATAACCGGACAATTTCAGGTCCTAGGCAAAGTGTGATTTGCAATAGATATTTGGACCAGAAAAAAATTGATGTTTCAAGGCAAAATCTTTGACCGGATCTTACGGGTATGGAAGACCCCTTCAGATTACAGTCATTGGTTGATGAGTATATTTTATGGAGTTCACCACTACGTAATCTATTGACATGCATTTGGATCATCAGCTCATGAATCTCTATCCTGACAAAACTAACCATGTATATATATATATATATATACACATATAATACATGCTTAGTTTTATATATATATATGTATGGAGATCACTAGCTGTTTTCCATATCTGAAGTACAAGCTACACATTCTTCATATGGCTCATTAATCTACATTATTATTTCGAGACTTGCTGAAAACAACTAAGCATATGCCTACCCACATGCCGCAACAGTTATAGTTAGGTCTTTTACCCAACAAAAGAGAGAGTGAAGAAGAAAAAGACATATTCCGTGTTAGGTATCTACGCACAAATTTATGCTATTCAGTATATATACCCATAGCTAGGGGTAAGATACTAACTTTTTATAAGCCATGTACAAAGTTTAAAAAATGACTCAATAAATCTACAAAAGTATATTAAACTTTAAAGCATATTTTTATTATTAAAGAGACTACATTAAACTCCTCGTTATAATACAATTGAAATTTTTAATGGGTTATATTAATTTTTAATATTAACTGGGCGGTTGATTCGCAAAAGGAAATGATAATAAGAATGAGAATGAATATAGTGAGGAATGAGAATAAATATTATCATTATAATTATGATGGTTGGTTAAGAGAAATGAACGATTACCATTACCATTGATAATAGTAGGTTTGTGAAAAATATTGAGAAATAAAAATTTATTATATTTGAATTAATTAATTATATTATAATCAATTAATTACAATATGTTGATTAATTAAAATATTGTAATTAATTATATTGTAGCTAATTAATTAATTAATTATATTTTAATTAATAATAATAATATTTTAATTAATTATATTGTAATTTATTATTTTAATTATTTAATTACAATATTTTAATTAATTAATGAATTATATTTTAATTAATTATTAATAATATTTTAATTAATTATATTGAAATAAATAATAATAATATTTTAATTAATTAATTGTAACAAGCACACATTTACATAATAATGATACTCATTCCTCTAGATTAGGAGACGAATGGGGTATTACCTAAAAATGGATAATCAAAATAATGACTCTATAATCATAGTCCCTTATCAAACTCAATCTCTCATTCCATACTCATTCCCTTCTTTTTTTTTTGCATACCCACCAAACAAGCACACCCTAAGATTTAGACAATAACTCCAAAAAAAAAATCAAATGAAAAAATATGTAAAGAAAAAAAGAAAATTTAGAGGATTTGCCTCATTTGCTCTTTATAAGTGTCAAGAGTGAGTTGTATACTATTTTGGTCTCATTTTACTCTTTATGAGAGTCAAGAGTGAACTTTATTTTATTTTATATGAGAGTAGGCATTTGATAAGTGTCCTTCCTGCTCATACCCAAAGTGGAATCTGGATTGCCTAAAACTCTTAATACCATCCAGTAACATCAGTATTCATGTATAATTTATATACTTAGAGACCAACATATAAAAATCTATGATAAAATATAATTCAACCATAATCTTTTAAATAGAACATAACGAGGACTGCAACTACTAAGTTCACTAATCTTAATAAAGTAAAGAGTTATCAAAAAGTAATCAGAGAGAGATTCTTTACCTTCTCTTTAACCATCCACTCCTTATCTTTCTGCCAATTTTGCCTCCTAAACACTACCATCTTTACAACATCTTTACGACCTTTCTATTACTTCTTCAACTTCAACTTTTGCAAACGTTTCTCCCCATTGGGGAGAGCTTTGCTAAGGGCAATTTGGTCTCTGATCTCTTTCTATATTTGCTTTCTCACTTTTGGAATTTGTGTTTCAGGATACTGCACCCTTATCTTAGGCCTCTGCCAAACTTGTCCCTTTCTTTAAGACAAAACGTAGGCCTCCAAATTAGCTACCATGTAAGGCTCTGTCAAGGAAGATTTTCCCCCTTTACCCTCTTCAGGCAAAACGCAAGCTTCTTTATCCTCCTCATCAGACTTAACTCAGAGACCTCCAGCATCCCTATTAGGCACAACCCTGACTCCATCTCCCTTCTCATACCGACAAGCTGGAGATCAAAAGACTTGAAAATAGGTACTAGGAAGGAAATGATGAACTATCATTGCACTTTTGTCCTCCCAAGGTTGAAGATGGGAGAGTTGTTGTCTCCTTAGATTTGGAAACTCTTTAAGAAGGAGTCAAATCTTGGGTGAACTCTCTAATTGAATTTTTCTATGACAAGAGACCTACATTTCTTGTAATATAAAAACACAACTTTATCATGAAAAAAAGGTCTAATAGGTATACTTATAATAGAAGATAGATATATTATGTCCACCTTTTCCACTAAATCTAAAGCCTTTAAGATTATTGAGGAGAGACCATGACATGTTTTAGCTTCCCACTTTTCTTGCAGCCTTGGCAACCTGGATTCCAAATTGAGCCTAATAGACATATAGTCATTCCTATGTAGGTGAATTTGCATTCCTTTAAATACTAGACAACTAAAGGGTTAAGTATGTTGTTAGTTTCCTAAGCAAACCTTTACACTTGGATGATAATACAGTAAAGAGGAAGAGGTTGGGATATGCTAGACTATGTGTTAATATGGTGCTCTTAAAGGATTTACCTAAATATATATCTATTATGAGATTAAGACTTGATGGAACACTTTATGACAACAATGTGTATGTTCGCTACTAATGGAAGCCCTTTTTTGTTCTCAAGGAAAAAAATGGGTACCAATGGGTAAGATCTTTCAAAGAGGATACTATGAGGATTTAACAAGAGAGGGGAATGTTAATAAGGGCTAAGACACTACCACCTCTCGAGAGGAGCCAGTTCTTTCCCTTATATTAGAGAAAGACCAAGTTGAAAGTCTAACAACTATTGTTAGTAAACTAAATCATGGGAAAAATAGCTACTTGAATTCTAATATGAATACTGAGTGGCAATTTACTAAACTAATTCATACTAACCCCTCATACTCTAGTGAAAGTAAATAAGAAGAAGCCATAAATGAGGAATTCCAATCGGTTGTCAAAAGAAAATCTAACAAGAGTAAAGATAAGGGCTTTGAAAAATTCATTGATAAATGAAAATTATTACATGGAATGTAAGGGACATCAAATGCCCTAATAAGATAGCAACTTTGAGGGATTTTGTCTTTAATACTAAGCCATGTATTTTTTTTCTCTTTTGGAAAATAAAAATAGATTTGAGAATCCTAAGATTCTAAATAAATTGGCCTCTTAGTGAAAATTTATTTCTAACCATCAAACCCATAGTTTAGGAAGGATTATTATAAGGTATGAACCTCCTCTTATGGATGTTGAATTTTTTGAGATAAATATACAAGTAATTCATTTGAAATGGAGATTCATTCAAGAAGGGATTGTGAATTTCTCATCGATAATTTATAGTGCTAATCATGCTTTTCAAAGGAAGGATTTATGAAAACATTTGGCGGAATTTTAGAAAAGAGTGAATGGGCCTTAGTTACTATGTAGAGATTTCAATTGTGCTCTATTTAGAATTAAATCTAATGGTCATTTCAGTCTAAAAACTTCTCTCCTGATTTCAGTGACATCTCTCCTAATTTCAATGACTATGTAGGGAAGCTAGAAATATTTGATCCAAATTTTGAAGGTCACTTTTATATATAAAGTAACAAGCAATCTAGAAGATGCACTGAGAAGGAAATTGGATCACTTATTATACTAGATAATTAAGGTCCCTGATAATGTGAAAACCTTTATGGATCCGTTGTTCTCTAATCATTCCCTAATCCAGGTGGAGAATCTCTTCCAAAAATCTAAAAGAAAAGGCCTTTTTAGGTTTAATAACTTCTTGACGGAGGATATTAGCTCTCATGAAGCACTTCAAAGCGATTTGGAGACAACATCTGAGGACTCACAACAATCTATTTGTGTGCAAAAACTTAAGGCTATTACATTAGATATGAAAGGCCTAATAAATAGAAAGGCTCTACGATACTACAAGCTATTAATAGGACTAAGGAGGCATTGGCTCTTATTTAGGGGGAGATAGTTAGGAATCCTGGTAATGATCTACTAGTAAACAAGGAGAAGGCTTATTTGCTAGAGTATTTATCAGCTATTTGAGATTGCTCTAGCCTATTGGACTAGAGAGCTAAAGCTAATTAGCTTAAAGGAGGTGAAATATGTACTAAGTTCTTCTTCAACTCTATTTTGGCTAGAAAGAATCCAAATAGAATTTGTTCTCTAACATTGCGTAATGGTTCTACAATTACTCAACAAAAGGATATACTTAATAAAACTAAGAGGCACTTTAAGGGTTTCTATTAATGCACTCGTAGATTACCAACTGCTTCGTAGCTACTTATCTCTTACAATAAGAAAAGGATCACCTAGGAGCAATCTAATTTACTCAGTAAGTATTTTGGGGACAAGGAGATAGATGAAGTAGTTTTCTAGATAAACCTTAACAATCCCCAAGTTCGGATGGCTTTAATGGCTTCTTCTTTTAAAATACTTGGTAGGAAGTTGGCCCTATAGTGAAGAGAGTTATAAAGGAATTCTTCTCTGGAGGTACTCTCCTTAAAGAGATAAATGTAGGGACAAGGCGACTTGTATGTGATACAAGGCGACTTGTTGCCCTTTCGGTACTAACAAGGCGACTTGTGTACTTATGCAAGGCGACTTGTTCGTGTACAGTACCGATAGATTGTTAGAGTAGTGCCCTAAAGGCAATCCCCTTTAGCGCATTTTGTTCATA
>JAOSBP010000205.1:11023378-11037398 GCA_027563825.1 Erythroxylum mucronatum | reverse complement strand
TACCTTTAGAGATAGTCTCTATTGGCTATTCAGGTTTGAGGTTTTCATACCGATACCGGGATCCTGGCGTTCGGGAACGTCCCGGGAACCAAAAAATTTTTGTTTCCGCTGCTGGACATGTGATGTCCGTCCCGGGATTTTCCTACAATAAACAAGACACATATATGCTTAATACCTAAGACCTCTAACCCTACATTCTTTTGACGATTCCAGGTATGTATGTTCAAATTTCCTTTATAAAGTAATTTCTAAAATCCTTACCAATAGGTTAAAAACAGTCTTGGATTCACTTTTTTTTTATAATCAAACTATCTTTATGCAAGGTTGAATGATTGATGACAATGTCTTAATTGTTTAAGATTTAATAAAGGGTTATCAGAGAAATAACTCCTCCAATAACTGTGTCATCAAAAAGTACTTCTTGAAGGCTTTTGATTGTGTTGAATGAGGTTTTATTCTACAAACCTTAAAGACTATGGATTTTCCTAAGCTTTTTATTGAATGGATTAAGGCCTATACCAATTATCTCTCTTTCTTAATTTTGGTTAATGGTGTACCCATTAGCTTAATTAAGAGTGCTAAAGGCCTAAAACAAGGGGATCATTTTTCTCCTTATCTTCTTAATCTATGTATAGAGGTACTAACCTAAATGTTTATCCACAAAGTGGGGAATAACAAACACTTTGAGTTCCATAACAAATGCCAAAGGGTGGGCCTTATTAACCTATGTTTTACAGATAATCTCCTACTCTTCTTTAAGGCTCACTATAAGTCTATTAAACTACTTACCTCTACACTGCTTGCTTTTAAAGATCTGTCAAGTTTGGAAATAAACTTCAATAAGAGTCATTTCATTTTGGCATCTAATGCTAATAGGGTAAAGGGTAGCATATCCCTAATCATGGGTATGAGCAAAAAGTCAACACCATTGTCTTACTTAAGCCTCCTTATCACTACTAGAAGGATACAGTTCTCTAAATACTATCATTTAGTATAGAAGATTTGGAGAAGACTGAATATGTGGGATAATAAGATTCTTTCCTTAAGAGGGAGATTGCAACTCATAAAATCATATTTGAATTCCTTACATATCTACTATTCTTCTAACATGCTTTTAGCGCAAGGGGTCATCAAGACTATTGAGAAATTATTTAGAAGATTCTTATGGTGGAACCTAAGTAAAGGTAATCATTATGCCAAAGTCAAGTAGACACAAGTTTGTCAGAGAAAAGAGGAGGGTGGTTTGAGGCTAACCTTTATTGGAACCATTAATATAATTATGTTAATCAAATTGCTTTGGAATATCATATTGGAGAAGGAGTCACTATGGATTAGATGGCTACACAATTACATCCTTAAGGGGAATAGTATACGGGTCATCCCAATTAAAGCTTCCTTTTTTTGATCTCTGACTCAACTACTAAAGTTAAGGGTTATATTAAAACCTACTATGCTTTGCAAGGATGGAAATAGAGAAAAGACCTCCCTATGGTTTAACCATTGGATAGGCAAAGGCCCGCTTATAAGAAAACCTCAGGCTCTGCTCTGTTAGAATATATTTCCTGTTCACTCTAACATTAACTATATCTTAACAGGAGGACAATGGAGTTATTTCACTATAGAGCTACAATATCTCATTCCTAATCATCTATCTGATCTTGAAAGAAAGGACACCTATTAATGTCTCAATCAACCTCTTAGTAACTTTAGTATCTCAAGATTTAGGGACTAGATGGACCAAAATATTCTAAAGGTACTATTTAGCTACTAACTCTATATGTGCTCTCTATGGAACAGAGGAAGAGTTTAGAGACCATCTTTTCTTCCTATATGACTATCCTCAAGCTATATGGAACAAAATTCAAGACTATTGCTTGGTGTCAAACATGGGGAATAAGTTTGTAGATGTTCTTAATTGGCTCCTGAAACTGAAAAAACTCCTAACTCTAGTAAAGTGATATATGTCATCTCTTTCGCCTCATCTGATATGGTAAGAGATTAATCTCAAAATATTTCAAAGCAAGGCTCGAACTAGAGATGAAACTATACTCTGTCCAATTTTTGGAATTAGGGAGAAACTCCTATGTACCTAAGGAATAGACAATGGTTGCCCTAATCTTTCAACTTCGTGGAGAATCATTTAAAGACATAGCATGCAAGCAAAAGACAATTAAGGTAATGGCCTAGTTGTCTTCATATAATGTATAGTAACCATGTGATGATGCAACCAAAGAACCATGCATGAGAGTAGAGATTGTGTAGGACTATCTCCTTCTTGTTATAATTGCTCAATCAACCAATAATTGGATGATGAGACTCAAGAAAAGTGATCAATCAGCAATAAATAGAAGAAAGAATCTTTATTAACGATATTTGGAGTTATTCATGGAGGGGTTGTTGTTACCTCTGTAATATATGAAGGATCATGCTAATCCCTATTTGGGTAACTTCTAGAGTCCTTGTACAATTTGTGCATAGTTGCCCCTCGATTATTTGGAATCGCTTAGCCTAGCAACAAGAAAATGTTGATTAAAGAACTAGAAAACCAGATCATTCAAGTGGAAATGATCTTTCTTACCTGAAGAATATCAAATTAAAGCATGTGGAGGAGGTGATGAAGCAAAGTTTTTCTCAAAGAGGACTAAGGGATTCAAATCCTTAATTTGGTTATTTTTAGGAAGTTTTGCAAGTCAACAAATTGTTTTTTACTACTTGTGAAGCGATGATTTAGTGGTATGTGAGACTTATGCAGTGCATTTCAGGAGAGTTGGTTAAGGATGATGATGGTATAAGGTGAGTTGATTTTTTAACCTTCCAAATATATGTATGTAAACAATACCTTGTATTTCCACCTCTTTCATTAATTAAATCCTTTAATTTGTTTAAAAAAGAAGTAGAACGTTGAAATCCCAAATGAAATCTCATAAAATTTGTAAATTTAAAATATATAAATTGAAGAGGGTATTAAATTTATATTTATCTAATTAACTCAACTTAATCTGAACCTTGCTCACTATCTAAAGATTTGATATAATCTTTAAAAATTGAAAGGAAATTAAGCACATGATAAGTAGTTAATTACTATACTTGATTCAGATTTATGAAATTACAGAGTGCTTTTAATTGAGAGGGAGGATGAAAGATATAATTACAAACATGATGCTAAATTGAAATATTACTATAGTTTATGCTAGTTAGCAAGTAATTTTTAATTTGCACATGGGGAAGTGTGGTCTATAATAATTTCATGCAGCTGAAGTTGAACTCTAAAAGAACATATTTCGTTAGATTTTGGGAAACAAGAGCAGAAGTAAGTCCAAATTTGTTAACCAAGTTCATTTGGCTTCTAATGGAGTCTATCTAATTGTTAATAAAGTTGGTAGTTAAGAAAAGGAAACGAGGGAGATTCTGAATAACTTATTAAAAAACACATACAGAGAACAATATGTAAAGCAGTAGTACATGTCAAAAAATACATTTAATTAAAAGTTTGTTGAAAGCGGATGGATGTGCATAATGTTGTTTCATTATATATATGTATGTTTCATGGTGATGAAAACCTCTGCATGAATTTGTTTGTCTAAGAGAGAGATAGTCTTGCAGAGGATAGGGACCTCTCTAGAGGGGACTATTATAAGATACTGCAAATCTTCATGGGGATCTCAGCCAACCCACAAGATCACGTGGTCCTAAAATACCAAAACGACAGCACCATCCACCCTGCCAAAATCAATATCTAAGTTGGTTTTCCACTCATGCACTGTAATTATATGTATACATCCTTTGTTTCTAGTAGAGACAACGGAAGAACTCACTTCCCTCGTATTAGTTTGTTTGTTCCTTTGTTGATCGTCATATTATAACTAAGCATGTTTATATAGTTACTTTTGCAGAAAAGGACGAGATCGATGGTAGTTCAATCTCATATATAGGAAATTTGGAACAACCCTTTATTTATAAGGTTGAAATGAAGCGTATTGTCCTTTTATTATCTTCCATAATCTGTTAGTTTCCACTGGAAAGTCTGGTAGATCATGGATGGGCCACAAATATAAGAGACAATCCCATTCTCTTCTAGCTTCACAACTCGATGTACTTGTTATTTGATTCCCCATATTTTGATGGAACTTACAATTATTCATATCACTGACGCCAACTAACCAATATTTCTGAAAACGATGGATCGTGATCTTCTTAAAAATTTTAAAAATCGACTGTACTGATGTGTGTCCTACAAAGGGTCATGTTTTGATCGTGTAACTCAATTTTTTCAAAAGATGTATTGTTATATCACTATATAAAACTGACATGTACTCATTGAAGATGTTCAGTTATGTCACCCCACTGTTAAGAGCATAAGATCTCATCACGAGATTAAGATTTCTTACTATTAGACTATTAATAACTTATAATTGATCGCTAAATTTGAATTGCACGAGGCGAGCTTAAGGTGGGATGTTAGGGTTTGATGAATTTCTGTAGATGCCTGTGGGCAGAGGGTGTTGGAAACCTGCCTAATTGGCAAAAGAAAGGTGACACAAGTTTGACAAAACTAACCAACTTGCCTGAATCTCTCTAAGCTGTCTGTACAATAGGGTTCACAACAATCACACATATTTCCTGTGAACACGAACGAGGATTCTACATCCAACTGGAGTCACGAACTCATACTACGTTAATTGATGAACAGTATTTTCTTTTTCTAGACCTAAACTGCTTCAAAACCAGAGAAATTGAAACAATTTTGACTTTGTTATGTCTCAGTAGATTATGATTAAACTATTGTAGCAATTACAACTAATTCGAGGTCGAAAATAATCATAAAATATCTTAAACTTATTGTGCTACTGTAATTTAAGTCGATGCACCAAGAAATACAGATTTTTGTTCATCCATTTACAGTGAGAAAGTGAAAGAGTACAAGACCAAGACCAGGAAACAATTCAGTACAGCACATGTCAAAATCGTCGTCTAAACCATAGGCTTGGAGAAATCGCTAGCCATCTGCACTAGCTTTAGCTAGGTTCTTTGTCACCCACAGAATCAAATCAATCATAATTTTGCCCAAGTACAAGATCAAAGTTTGGGTCCCAGACGGCCAGACCACGAGCTTAAGATCATTTCTGCTAGATTCCTTTCGAAAGTACTTTCCATTGATACTCTTGGCATACCAGTACCACTGTTCCCTCTTGCATGCTAGTTCACTTTCTAAATCCTTAAGTACCACGTGTACAAGTACAGAAGATTTACCACCAATGAGTTATCGCATTTTGTTTTTGTTCCTTAGTGAGTTCGTCGTGCGTTATACACGTCATGTACCAATGTCAGTGCTCCTGGAATTATTGAGTCCTGAAAAACGAGGGACTATTCTGATGCATGGAAATTCAGATATTATTAATTAGTTGCAAAGTTTCTGCTTAAATTACACCCTAGTTAGGTGCACATACGTGAAAGATGGTCCTTGGTTCGATTTGGAAAGCAGTATCGACAAGAATTTGCCTGTGTTAGCTTAAATGCGAGCCACCTAACAAGTTACCACTCAAAAATCACTTTGTATTTGATCAAGTTTTTGCAGAATTTTCTAGTATGGAAAAAAGAGACTGCAATCCAGCTAATCCGATCTTTATTGTCAATCAAATGAAGTCTCAACGCTTAAAGATATAGCACACCCGTATTTATTTAGATCTGCAGTTTCAAGAGAGTGTATATTTGTATCTGCAGAAAGATTTTAGTAGTTTAGAAGAAGAGCTCATTTTTCAAAATGTAAGACTTATCTTGGGTAATCTTTGTTCTTTGTCATGTTCTAACCTTTGTTCATAAACCACCGACAATCGGACATCAATTATGGAATTTTACACACACGTGCACCACGACTAAACAAACCAATTCCGCCATTTTTCAGCACTTTACAAGCAAAATGCATTTTAAAGAAGAAAAATAGGTTGATATTCTATGCCTTGACATAATGACACTACAAGTTAAGTGCACAGGATACACAAACATCGGCCACAAGCAAAGGAAATGCAATGATTGGTACTATGAAATTAGAGCATGCACCTGGAACATAGTGATGGCTGTGGGACAACTTTGTGCCCCTTAAATGCAACGAGGGCGTCGCATTTTCAGATGTGAACACGAACTGATCCATAAAAAAGAAGCCATTTGAAAACGGGAGAAGGATAAAAAACCAGTCGGAAAGTAATGTATGTGTGAATGGAATTAAGTAACTAGTTCGGCTACTCTGGACCAGACTAGCTTTTTTATCCATAGATGCTCATAATGATGATGATTAGGTTAGATAATCATAATTGATGATGGAGATAAGTAGCATGACAGTAATAGAAAAGGTCCGGAATTTGTTGGCCACAAGAGCTCTGCATTTAATCAAATATGTTGACTTGTGTACTCTGAGAGAGGGCTTTGCCATGATAACATTTCAGTATATATACAAGCGAATGCCAATTGATGATGAGAATCCCACTGCCATGCCATGATTTACTATTAAAAAAACAAGAAAGAAAGAAAGAAGTGTGAATATGTACTCCCAAGTATATATATAAATATATGTTCTTTTTGCCTAACTTTATATCCTAGGCCTAGAGCTTGGGAGTATATATATATATATATATATCAAGCTGTCTAATGATAATTGATAGGCCATCAAGCATGCCTTGTTTCGTTTAAATCTGCCCGCTGCTACAGGAATCAAGATTTTCGGTTCAATATTACTCTGTTTTATTCTATCTCATGAAATCTCAGTCATTTATTTTACGGAACTCATGCAGGACTCAAATAAATAAATGGCTGAAATTTATTGAACACAATAAAACACTATAATATTGGACAAAAGATCTGGAATACTACTACAGGGAGCTTGTTGCTGAAAACACAGACGGTAAATTTAGGTGTGCTATAGAGCAATACGTTATCCTTCGTGCTTTCAAGCGGCGGCTTCTTTCTTATGGTTCCAAAATAAAGAAAATAGTTAGTGTACGAAAACCGACCCTGTCAAATGTGTTTTATGACCTTCAAAGAGAACGGCATCTTACCACCTTTCTTACGTAAATTGTTGGAGACAAAAAGAGTCCAGATGTCTTGTCTAATAATATGGTGTCTTATTGTGTCCAATAATTTTCAGCTATTTATTTATATGAGGTCTACATAAGACCCACGTAAATTCTACAAAATAAATAATTAAAATTAAATAAAATAAGACAGAATAAAATAGGATAAAAGATCTTGTTTCGATTAAAAAAGCGAAGGAGCTAGGTACCGTCAGTAAATAATGCATCTTCAATTTTAGGCGGGGTTTTTAACCCCTTAAAGGACAAGTGGGGTTTTGGCAAATAATGCAGCCTAGCTTTGCAACGCGTCGCAAGCTTACTGACCATAATTAATGCCTTCTGATATTATGTTTTTTGGGACCATTACCTGGAGCAGACTTACATGGGCGGGCTCTATCCAGTTCTGGTTTCGCCATTAAGAAAGAAGATGAAGAGCACATGTTTTTCTTAATTCGCCCTAGCCACATTAGTTGCTATACTCTTCGTGCTCTCTACTTGTCTCAACCATTAAGATTTCACCATGACAATTTGAATCCAGCCAAATAGTTCGTATTTACATAATAGGCAACCACTCACACCAGCCACCATCCCACTACTCACACTCCAAATGATCAGTATAAACTTTTTGTTTGACAAACATGATGAACAACATGATTCTCATAGAAATTTCAATAAAATGATATGAAAGTAGTGGCTAATACTGCTGTGTCGTGATGACTCGTGAGGGCCAGATAAGGAGACAAGAATTTCTGTTAATCAGCACTACGAAGAAAATAGTACCTTCCCAAGGTTTCTCAGATCCAAATTTGGCCTAAATTATGGAGAGATAGTTGTACGCACAATGCAACAGATTAGATGTAAAATCTTGGCCCTATTGTTGTCACAGGCAAGGATGAAAATCTGCATAACACGACTCATTTGCATACAATACAGGCAGAAACCGATAAAAATCAAGGCTGCTGCAACCACTGTACTTAATAGTTATATAAACTATGGAAAAGTCTTGAAAGCAAGAAGATAAATATTTTGACTTGAAAAAGACCAAATCCACACATGCTCGCGTACCCAAAAAAAAAAAAAAAAGAGAACAGCATTTGATATCTTAAAGCATCTAACTTCAGTATATGCACTTTTTTTTTTTTGCGTAATAAACAAAGAAACTCTAAACCGGGGCAAAATATCTCCCTAGGCCTTTTTCCCTGTTGGGCGCTTCAATATCTTGATGGTGCAATAAATTCATCAAGCTCTTTGAAAGACATAACACTTTGTACCATTTGGACAACCCAGATTCAGAGTCAAGCAGCTGAGACCTTTTTCCCATCTTCGATGAAATAAATTGCAGTTTCTGGAACCTGTGAACAGAAAGGACTGATTATTTGCCCAAAACATCACCTAAATATGTATGGATTTAAATGAAAAGGACAAAAATGTAAATTATAGTGGCGATAAAACTGAAAAAAGAAGTGTTCGAAGAAAAGAACAATGGACGCAAAACCTTGAATTTATCACAATTTGAAAACAGAAAATCTAGAGGTAAAAGAAATTCAAAGAGAAGGCTCATTTTGTTCCAGTTATAACTATTTTTTTTTCTGTTCAGACAGATTTCAATGTCAACTGACAGATTCATGTACCAATACAACTGGACTCATCCCAGGGAAGGTAGCTTTACAGTTTCCTGGATCTAAAATTTCAACAGCTAAGCTAAGGCAGGTTTTGGCCAGAGTTTTCAACAGCCTACTGAACCCAAGTTTTCAACCTTAACAAAATCTCCATGACAGTGATAAAGCAAAATATGGACTCTTCTCAGGGAAGGTGTCTAAAGTTTCAACAGCTAATCCAAAGCAGGTTTTGGCCAAAGTTTTCAATAGCCTACTCAACTCAATTTTTCAACATTAACAAGATCTCAGTGACAATGATAAACCAAAACATGAACTATCAAAATATGCTTCTAAAAAGGAAAGAAAAGAATGGTACTATCAACTCTGTGGAATATATTACAGGACTACATTGTTCATGATGCTCTGTTCTGTGCATCTTTACGTGCTTCCTAGTTAGCATGGATGAATTGTGCAATTAATAACCTATGCAGGACAGAAGCACAGCGAATCACGAATGAGAGTTAAAAAGACAAATATGTAGAAGCCACAATAATTCCAAAATGGCTATACTTTCAAACAATAATATCATAAGTCCGTCGTCAAAATTTCATTGTCTCCCTGCCTATTTCGATTTTTCTCTTTCTTTTTCTTCTTTTTTATAGGAAGAGGGTGCACATGGAAGGGGAAGGACACACAATATTAATGCTACTTTCAATTTGCCATTACACTAATTGGTGTTTGGAACTACTAATCAAGCTCTTTAGCTGTTACTTCTTTTAAGGAATCAATCAGCCAAAATAGTTTGTTTGGAGGACACTGGTACTTCTATTGTGAAATCCACAATATGAAGCAAGTCATGATGAAAAGAGTCCCCACGTATATGCCCCCATCCCCTTCAGAAAAAATGTTCCTGTCGTCTCTTATTTTTCAGCTCACCAAATAAGCACACCCCAGTGATACATCTCTTCTCAAGAAACATAGCATGAAATAGAATAAAGAGAAAAGTAAACAACAGGATGATAATCGATCAAGCTAATACAGATAAATATGCATCAAGAAGCAGAATAACTAATCTTTGAGAATCAAAAATTAGAAAGCATCTTTCCTAAATGCCCAATGCTAGCCACTATAATGACTTTATGTTTCTCAGCCGCAAAGCATAATGAATTGCCAAGATTTTGAAAAGTTAAGGCGCATGTATGTGAAAATAGCATATATCTAATTCACATGCGAGTTGACACCACTAGAAACACAATTTCTTACTAGAAAATAAGGGAATCCGAAAAGAGTCTCAGAACATAAAAGATAATATGCCAAATAGATAAGAATGGAGAAGTGTGTTACATCAGGCCAGGTCTCTGTGATGAAGTCCACAATATCATAAGCTATGTCTCCTTGAACATCAATCTGCTCCTTTTCAGTTGGACCCTGAAACCAACCGTACAGAAAATAAGACAACAAAGGGAAACAATTCACAATGGCACGGACATATGCTGCCAAGCAAAATAACAAACCTTAACTACAGAGGCTCCAGTAGCAAACTTCTTCCCAAGTTTCTTCGAAGCATCAGTAAGTTTAACACCTGAATCACCACTCATATAATTGGGATAAGAACTTTAGAAAAGAGTGGAAAAAGTAAATTAAAATACTCACCAAAATGATCTAGCCCTTTGACAGTGGTAATGCATTTACGCTTGTTACGTGTGACCTTCTCAATAACTACTTCTGGCTTCTCCTATAAAAGTCCAAAATGCCTAGATTATTACTATGCTATAGAATCTGAACAGTGAAAAAAGCAAAAAAGTGAAGCAATTGATTTGCAAAAAAATTAGACTGAATTTTCTCACTTTCTTCTTGATCTTGCCACCAGGAAGACGTTTTACTTCTTCTTGCGGAGCAGGAGTACTGCCTGCAAAACAGGCTCTATCAATCTAACATTATAATTGCTTGCTTAATGAATACAAAATCCTTTCATATCATAATATCGGCTTTACAACGGTTAACCACAAACAAATACATACACATAAATGATATGTGTATAAAATATATAAATAAGAAAGCAATGGAGTTCACCGGAAGGAGTGGCAGTATCTCCGGCCGCTGAAGAGATAGCAGTGGATTGCAACTGGTCGGCCACTTTATCTGCTTCGTTGGAGCTTGACTCTGTATTAAGGAAGAAAGGAAAAAATAAATAATCAAATAACCAAAAGAAACTTGAAGTAACAATAAAGACATAGGCATACGGACCGTTGATGAGATCGGGATATAGGTCAGGGGCGTTTTGGATCAACCAGGGCTTGCATTTCTTAAAATCCGGACCGAATTCACAGTACTCTGCAGGTAAACTGCACACTTGACAGTATAATACGCGAACGGGTTGGGGTTTCTCCGCCATTAGACCTCACAGTCTGTATAACACAATGCGTTCTCACAACGCGAGAAGAAGCTTAACTCTTTTTATTTTCTCTTTTATTTTAGTTACTGATATTTGGGACTAGACCAAAGCCCGACGCTTCAAGTCCTAAGGAGTCAGGCAAAAGGTCCAATTTACCCCTAACATTTGTTAGAAAATGCAAGAATTCTAAGATGACACTTGTCATCTTTTTCTTTTACCAGTTTGATTCAAGTAATTCCCTAAAACTTATTTCAAGCTATTGTGGGTGGAGTATATTTGAAAGCTGACAGTATTCCCAATGAAAAAGTACGTTTGAGGTTCAAAAATGACCAATCATGCTCTAACCTCTCCAATATTATCAGTTTTGCCACAAACTTAAAGCATTTAGAGCTTTCCTCCACCGGGACATTAGCATCTGATCAGAAAGGGAGCTCTAAACCTAGCTAAATATGTGGGTTACCCTTCTTAGCTTTTTATGTGACGTAACGATAAATAGGTTTCTTCAATTATTGTTGCCAACATTGTTGTAGTACTGGATTGTGATGTTGTTCATTTTTTTGGGCACATGATGCATTTTTATAACTCCTTTATTTTGGCTAAAGCTTTAGTCTTTTGTTCTAGGTTTCGATAAAAGAAACAAAATCACAAAAGGAATGGAAGTGATGAAGTTTCTTTGGATCGAGAGGAGGAGGAAGGGCTTAGGAGGAAAATGACTCTAAAACCTAGTGTCTTTATGTTGTGTCTTTATCTTGGTCTATTTGTTGTTTGTGTCTCTCAGATTTTTGGAGTGGTAAATAATGTTTGTGCTAATTTGTCTATGAAATTTTTGTCTCTTTTCTCTAAGCTTTTTGGGTTTAAGTATTTGACGCAAGCTATGGCCATGTACGAAAGAGTAGAGTGTTTGTTTATGCCGTACAACAAATCGGTTGATTAATTTAAAAACATTCTTTATCTTATACATATTCAGATGTATAGGATAAAGTTTATAGGATAATTATATGTTGTAAATAAAATTATGATGTAATTATAATTATGACATTCATATTGCATTTATGTATTATCCCTAAATTTTTATAGTCATTATTCTATTAAAACTAGACATTAATAGAACATAAAAAACTAGCAAATGTTATGTTTTCTCTTATGAAGTAGTCATTCTTATAGGCTAAACTATGGAGATACATAAATAAACGTGTGGGAGTTTGTTAGAGAACAAGTTCACTAAACTGACCCTATATAAGAAACCCACTTGGAACATTACTTGTATGTTTATAGAAATTCTTATTGTAATGATTGTATAAGTGATCCTTTGACTTGAGATCTCTAATGTTATCTTGCATAGGAATTTTATGTTTTTATACTACTTATGACCTATTCTAATTACAGGTAGTTCAATCGGTAGTCATTAGATGTAGTATGAACTATATGGAGATAGTTGAGTGATCAAGATAGGATTCATCACCTTAAATTAATTAGAGAAAATGTTTCATTGTCGATTAGTATTGATTCGAAAATCCTTGGCCAAGGTAGAATGACATTTTGTAAATAGTTTATCCATGTCAGTAATTGAATCAATAGCTAATGGTGGAGAACTAATATAATTGGACTTAAAATAAGTAGATATTAATTGCATACTTTATGTCTAATCTGAACAATGTATGATGACATGATTGTATTATATGAAAAAATCATGCACAGAAAGGTTAGTCAAAATCACTTTGACATTCCTAAATGTTTAGATGGCCATGACGTGCTGTTAAACGTTAATCTTAATATATGGATCTAAATTGTTTAATTAGATAATATTAGATAAATTAAAGTAGTTTAATTTATCTAATATTAAATATAATTTAGGGTTATAATTTGTATATATTACTGATAGATGTATATTTGATCATATTTATACCCTATATTTGATGTATTTTTGCTTGATTTTTTATACTTTTGTTGTATATTTGGTTCTTAATTTGTTCCAAGTTTTTTATAGTTTATAATTGCCTTCATGAACTTAAAAGAGAAGAACTTGGATGAAAGCGCGACATAAAACAAAGATTTGAAGCAAAGAAGGGATACACGACCGTGCACCAGCTTGTATAATTCTCTCAGACTGTCCAAAATCGCGAATTCTAGGTATTTTGGATTATACAGGGTCGTGTATTAGACTGTGTATCACCTAGAACCCAAAATTTTTATTTTTGGAAAAGTAAGTGATAAATTTATTCAAAAAGGTGGAAATTACTTAATGATTCATTTTACACCTCTAGAGGGTGGAACTAATACAAAATTTTACTAACTACAGTGTCATGTAAACCCAATAACAACACTTTCTATAAATTCAATTTCACCTTAATATGATTGGAAATGAGTTGTTGATTAGTAGTAACCATGGTTGTCATTCTTAGTTTAAGTTAGAATTGCATCCACCCATATTCCTCGAACTCTTCTTGTTGGGATCCTGTTTCCGAGACCCAACTACTTAAACAAAACAGAGTCGAAAACGAAGACTGTTGGGCCCGAATCCTGACCCCCAAGGTTGAACCCGAGGTAACCCGTCGGAACAAACGAAGGAGATAAACTGCGGAAGCATACTTATCTCACTCAACCATAAATTCAAAACATGTCAAATCTATCAAACTAAACGCAATCATCCAATAATGCCATTTCAATAGCAAAATATTCAACAAATCCATGCTGAAAGCAAAATACATCAGGATGCTCAATAATAAGATGCTCAATGAACCATCCAAAATAGTACTAACTTAGTACAAAAAGCCTCTAACTATTGAGGAGCGCTCGATGCCCTGCAAATGATCAACTGCCGTCGGAAATCCCACCTGAGGAGGGAAATTAATGGGGTGAGCTACACAGCTCAGTGGCTAATATATTTATAGCCATCAGTAACTAGTACAGATTCTAGCATATGTATAGATATATGCCTAGCAATTTCAACAATCATAGCAGAA
>JAOSBP010000205.1:10963022-10986751 GCA_027563825.1 Erythroxylum mucronatum | reverse complement strand
CCGTGAAAGTTTTCACGCCCAATAACACGACCGACTCGTGTTAACCTCGTCAGAGGATTTTTCAAACTATTTCTACTTTAAAAACAAGGTTAAATAATATTAAGAAAATGATAATTCCAGTTCTAAAAAAATAGCAATAAACCAAGTTGTCGCAACAACAGTATGTAAACTGATCTATGAAACTAAATATCAAAACCCACTTCACTGACGGACAACTTGCTGAATATGAAACTGATGTAATATATGGCTGCACCAAACGAAAACCTTACAAAGAACAACTCAATCAACGAACGAGAAGCATCCAGAACGCAGCAGCTCAACCATCAAGACCACCACAAACGGTATTTATTTTTCTCAAAAGGACTTCACTTGAAATCTGCGCAACCCACTAAGGAAAACCTTAAACATCTGCGACATCAATCCAGACTAAGTATTCACGCAACCTAACACTAATCAATTGCTTGAATGAAGAGATAAAATAATATATGGCTGCACCAAAGAAAGGATCTCACACAACCAACTCAGCCAAAGAAAAAGAAGAGAATCAACGGCGCCACACACCACTCAAGTACATTTATAATTTTCAGTTTATTTTTTTAACCAGTTAAACAATTTTAACAACACACGTCAGGAAGCCCTAGTTGCAAATTCCCAAATCACCGCAGTCACTTAAAGATTGCCTTTAATAATTTCTTAAAAAAATAATGTTAGGACCCAAAAATCAAGCAATTAATCCATTTTTCAATTTTAACAAAATATTTAATTTGAATGCCAAAAATAAAAATTAAAATAAAATTAGAATAAATAAATTCTAACAAGAACGAAACAAAAATTGTTTATAGACAAATTCTTAATTGAACCATAAGTTAAAAATAATGCTCTTTCTTGCAATACGGTGTCATTATCTATTTCGAGCTTTTATACAAAATTGGATAATGATCTATTCTTTCTTTCTTTTTTCACAATGAACTTTAAACATTATCACCGCCACAGTTGCATTTACAACTCAATATTGCAGTCACATGTAGTGTTAAGTTTGGCTAGCGAACATTGTGTCAATTTCCCAGGAGATTGAGGGATTGGACGGTAGGTATGTGAACTGGGTCGGTCTTGCTTGTACTCTCTGGTTTCCCTTCACGTGTTTAGTTCTCAGCCATTGGTGCAACTGAATGTCCATCTTGCTTCAATCCCAGGCCAACTTCGCTACTAAATTTGTAATATATCTATTTTGAGTTGCCATGTTAATCTTTTCGGCTCATGAATGTTAGCACCAGTCACTGGTTCATAGCAATTAGTCGGCCGAAGTGTCTTAATTTCATGTTTGACATGAATGGAATGTTTCAATGGTTCATGTAAAAGCTAATTAGGTTGAGCCCATTTTATCAACTATTCACACTTTTCATTAAAAAATGAGCTTAATTGATAACTCTCATAACAATATTATTTGAATTATTTATGCCATCTTAAAAATCTATTAATATTATTAATTATGATTATCATATTAAAATACTGATTATATGTTTCTAAGTGAGGTTCCTTTAGAAAAGTAAAACAACGGTTAAACTCGTCTAGGTGATTTTAATGGGTCGTTAGACTTAAGTCTAGATTAATGTGAGGTTTAATTATTTTAAACATAGCGATATCGTTTTGTTTAGAAAAGTTAAGTTTTGAATAAGTCTAAACAAATTTAATTAAAAAATTTATTATTTTTTACCTTTAATTTTAAAAAAATATTTTAAGACAATTGGGACCATCCTACTTCAAAGAGCCATGTCGTTCTTGAGGTTTTTGAATACTAAATCCAGATTATTGTTCTAGATTTTTTCTTAGCAGTTGAGCCCGCAGCTGTCAACCACGTACATATAATTATATATTTACATCTAATTTGTCTCTTCACTTAGAATTACTAAATCACATATAATTTATATCGTTGAATTAAGAGTGATTGCGAGTTTAGAAATTTGTTCAATATACCCACGAATCATAGCTGCTAGCCGATATCTACCCTCTGATCGTCCCAAACTTAAAGAAAGGTTGGGCGGATCCTGAGGCCGCCCTTATGGCTATCACTAGTTCTTTGTCTTCTACTGCAGGTTCCAACAACTTTGTCCAACTTATTATTTTGGGGGTCTGCTTATATTCTGTTTGGTGTGAGCGTAACTCCCGCCGCTTCCAGCGTTCCTCTTCTACGAAGGAGAGTTTGGTCTGCTTAATTATGTCTGATGTTCGGGAGTTAGTGTTTACTAAGAAGGTTCCTTGTAGCTCTAATGTTTGCCGTGCCTTACGATTGTAATTGTTATAGGAGGGTTCTTTTTCGTGGTAGTTGATCTCCTATTTGCTGGTTTTACTTTTGTTTTGTATATAACGGGTTTTCCCTTTTGTTGACCTTGTATTTTTATCTCTATTTATTCTAATTCCTTTTTTAAAAAAAAAACTTGTGTCTTATTGAAGGCAAAAAGTAAGGAATTGGTATTAAGGCTTATTAAATTTTTTAAACTAATTATACATACTCTTATTTATGATATCACGTTATATTTTAAAATTTATAAAATAGTATTTTTAATCCTTTAAATTCTAATAAAATTAATTTTTAATAGTTTATATTATATCAACCGTTAATTTAATCCATGTAATATCATAATTATAAGGTAATTTAAATTATTAAAAATGAAATAATCTTTAAAATAATTTTTTAAACATTTAGTAATTATATTATTTTTACTACGATGAGCATTATTTTATTTGTGTTAAATTGACAATAAATTATATTTTATAGTGATATTTAAAGTACAATGACTATCACTTTAATGTATAAGTGACATCTTTTAACTTTTATTGAACATTCTTATCGCATTAGTAATACTGAATTTATGTGCCAAACCAATTAAATAAAATTACTCACTTAATTTAACCAAAATCGGGTCTAACTTAGTAGTTAAATCCTAACTTTTTATTTGAGGTTACTTCTTCTATTTTAGTCTTTTTTTAGGATCAATTGTAGATAGATTGTTGAATTTAGGATAAAACATATGAATTTCTAAGTAGCTTTTATTTAAAAAATGTTTATTGAAATTATTATTTAAAAATCTTTTATTAAGCATTTATTGATTTATATTATGTAAATAATAATTGCTGATAACATAATTTATATGCTCAATTTATCCTAATCTTATTAATAAATTTTATTAGATTAATGTTTATATAAATTTAATAAAAGTTTTTTAAAAAATTTAATGTCATATTATTTTTAATATAAAATTTAAAAAATAAAAGACGAAAATGTTAAAATGTCTTGGCATCGTAGATCTTAAGAAAAAAATATATATGCAAAGTAGTGATGGAGATCTTAAACGGGTGGTCTCTATAAATTCTCTGTTGAGTTGGAGTGGTCCACCATAAATCTTCTCGTGAGGTAGCATCTAGTGGCTTGTCTATGATGTTAAGGAAGGACATTCTTGGCTGTAATAACTCAGTAATCCAAGCATAATACTCAACTTTGACAAAGATTCTCGAGACGTGGTGACTCTGGTGCTGACTTCTTGCCTCTATTTTTACCCTATGTTTCTTCTGGTTGAGGACATTAGGGCGTTACTTGCCAGAGATTGGTGTTGCTCTCTCCAACATATCTTTCGTGAAGCTAATTAATGTGCGGACTTCCTCGCTAAGCAAGGTTCATCAACTATGACTCGATGGTCTCTTTGGGAGAACCCAGTTCCAGGACTACGTCTATTGCTCCAGAATGATTAGAGATTCGTGACATTTTTGCAGCGTTAGCTCTCGCTAGTTTTCTTTCTCCTTTTACACCAAAAAAAAAAAAAAAATTTGACAAAGTTGGATATAAGTATCCAATCTTTCAAGTTGATAGCATTATTCTCTGACTTCAAGCCTCCAAGTCCGAGCATAACAAAATCAAGTGCAAGAAAGTGTATTCTTTTTGCTTGTAGGGAATACAAAATCAAGGTTCATATAAACTTTTTAATAAATTATAGTGGAGCATGTGAATCAGAACATGGGCATATTCGTTACCACCTACTTTTAACCTGCTTTTGATTTTCCTTGGGAAAGCCTCAGCTATAAATGGATTAAGCAATAATTAACTAACCAATTGGTACGTAGTTGTTTTGAAGATATAGAATATAATTAAATATTAGTCACATGATGCATAGTAAACACACACCCTCTTCATTATTACGGTTGGTGTTCTGATTTTTCTTTTTTCCTCTCCGATCCGATCAGATTGGCTGGAGGATTGTACGTTTCTCGTTTACATCTACATGAAAAGATTCCTACTGTTAGGTGAGAAAAGACGTAGCAATTGAGGCCCGCCGTCTAACCTTCAAATTTGTCATAATGTTGTTACGTGGGATTCAACCGTTTGACTGATTATTTCAGGACTAATGCCACTAAATCCTAATTTGGCTTGAGTAAGACCAAATTACACCATATATATTGACTCTGAAGTGGAAGGAGAGGGAGTCGCCCTTTTCTTCCACTTTTTTTGACGGGAAGAATTTGCAATTATTATCATTTAGATGCATACCGGATAAATCTTCGAATTGACACAATAACTTGTAAATCACGTTAACTAGTATTTCGTATTAAACAAGCTCTCTATAATAGGTTCGATTGAGAGAACGTAAGTAAGAAGATTCGAGCACATAACCTTTTGATCTTATGTTCCCTACTCTACTAACTCGACCACCCCTAAGAGACGTCTTTCCCTTCCACATACTCGACCACCCCTAAGAAACGTCTTTCCCTTCCACATATGGTAAATCCTGCCATATTAGAACTCCAAACTCAAAAAAAATCCAGAAACGAGCCTTTGTACCTACCGTCCATTTTCAAACCTTAATAGAACTCCTTAGTGGCCTAATTCATAAGTTCCTTCTAATTCTATAGCAAGAACTGTTAACGATGTCCTTTAAAATGTAATTCAAGTGGTTTTAAATTATTAATTTAGCAAATATTTTATACTCCATTAGATGCAGTGATGGAGCCAGAAATTTAAGATAGGAGGTCCAAATATTTAATTTTTTAAATTTTAGAGAAGCCCAGTGCAATACTGACCTCTAAATAAGTTCATCCTAATATATATATATATAATTATTTAATAATCTTGGAGGTAGGGGACTCAGTGCACCACTAGCCCCCATCTACCTCCGTCCCTGATTAGATGATATAATAATTGTACCATTATTATGGAAAAATTGTATCATGCCTTCACGCACTCTAGTTCATATCAATTAAAGTTAATCTTTCGGGTATAACGCAAGAATTAAGAGCAAAGAGACTGATATGGTTATGCATAGACCATGCGCTGTAAAAATCTCATCTCTGTGTTAAAAGTTAAAACGAGTTGAATTGTAAGTAAAAGAATAAAGATGGCCTATGCAAGAATTAAGGATGATAATTAGCTGATGCATGAATTTAATTTCAGATATTTTTATTAGATCCGAGCTTATTGGAAAATAACGTTTTTTTTTTTTGAGGGAAAATAACGTTATTTTTATTCAGAAGAGTTAAGTCTGCGGGTATATTTGAGTTTAGAATATTTAAATTTGTACTTAATTAAAAATATTATTTTATATATTTAATTTTAAGAAAATTAGTGATGACCCACTTATTGTCAAAATCGTAAACCGACGCGTGCAGCTGCCAAAAAGTCACCATCCCGGAAACGATAAACCGAAATTCAGTTAAAGTGAGGTAATAGGGTATAAGCAACCCCCACCATGTAAAAAGTTTCATTATTTCTCCGTTTTAACACACCACTTGTAGAAGCGAAGTCTAACCTTTTCTTTTAATACTTTAGGTAATTCCTCTCTCTCTCTCTCTCTCCCTCTCTCTCTCCACCAAGCAACGCATATCTTTTGTCCGACTTAAAGCTGGCTGTTACATTTGCACAGTGGCTCCGTTCTGTACATTGATGTCCGTTTTTATCTTTATTTAATTTAAACTTTTTGTTTTTCTTTTCTGGTCTTCGGGGTTTGAATCGTCTTTCATCTTTCGTAGTAAATCAGTAACTCATGTTAGTGGAAACGTTTCTACAAGCCAAGGAATTTCAGACCTGTGTGAACTTGAGAGCTTCAAGTTCGTGGATTAGACATTACTATGGATTTTTTCATCAAAACCAATTCTGGGTTTCTCGCAACTATTGCTTCCCGTGCACTGTTTGTGAGACTTTGTTAATCTAACCCTCTCTGTTGTTGTTTCTTCAAGTTATCTCTCCACCTCCAAAAATTCTTATTTTTAATTAGTGTAAAGGCTATGGGATTTACTCGTCGTCATTGAGGAGGTTGTGCTGGAAGTTTTCTAGATTTGGTGCTTTATGGGATGGGGTTGGTGGCCAAATCTTTATTTCAATTAGTAAACGTCTGTCTCATTGGCTTGGTTTTCACAGTTGAAGAATCTGCAGGTAAAGCCATGTCCTTTGTTCCCGAGTTTGAATTCAGTTGATTAGATTATCCGGTACTCCATAGTTTAACTATTATTAATTCTTAGAATTCTTATGTTGGCAGTGCTAATGTGGAGAAATTTGTATATATCTGTATTGTGACTTGGTAATTTTAGATATGGAGTACAGGAAGACGGATACTATTGAGATCAATCAGTTTGGACAGTGTTATCGATCTGAACATGTCAAAATCTATGGAATTCTTGGGCTAAAAGTCGCCTTACAATCTGCTTACTAATGCTTTTAATTTGTAATCTAGCTGAAGTTACTGTTACAGACCAGTCCTAAATAATGGTAATAAAATGGGTTCTCACTCTGGATAATCATCACATGCATCTTCTGGGGAAGGATAACTTATTTAAGGCAATATCCGAAGAGAGTGAATGCTAGACTTTTGAAAGCTCATCAGTATTCTTTCACCTAGATAATCTGTCGTCTGGTTGTTTATTCCCGCTATTGGTCACTTTTCCCTCCAAGAGTTTAGCCTTTAGATGCTATGGAGAAATGGTGGGAGATGGAGCAGAATAATTCCTTCTTCATTATTAATGTTTCTAAGGACACGAAAAATGTTACTGCTGCTGACATTTTTAGAACTGCCAACAATTCAAAAAGTTTGATTTGAATTTTAAATTCTATTACAAATGTTGAACAACAAATAACAAATAACAAATAACATATGCATTTTCATTTTCATTTTCGTATTTTAATTCAGTATAAAAGATCCTAAAGATTTTTCTTTTCTTTCAGGGTACATTATACCCCCATCTCCAGTAATTTCTTCTGAAGTTCCTCCAACAATACAAGGCATAGCTGGACCAGTCCATCAGGGGATACCACTAGCAAGTAATACACCAAGCTCAGAGAACCAGCCAAATGGTAACTTGCATGAACTGGTAATCCAAATTTGGTAATTGGGACTGAAACTGCTAGATTAAGCTTTTGTTTTGGCAACGCAGTATTGGATTTGCACCCTCTGCCTGCATTACCTCCATTCATGCCTGTCCCAGTGCCCCAAAGTGTCACAGGGCTTGTACCATCCCATTTAACTACTACCCCCATTATGCCACCGTCATACAGTGCAGCTTCACCACCCTTCATTCTTCAAAGGCACGGGCCAACTTTATCGCCAACTGGTTCAATCACATCTCCATCACCTAAAATAGCTCCTCCACCCTCAGTTGCCCAAGTGAATGCACCACTAATGCCACCTGAAGCTCATCAGAGAAAGAAACCATTTAAAAAACATCCTGTCTCTCCGTCAAATGTGCCTGGTATTAACTCGCTTAAGTTGTTTTACCTGTAATATTTTCTTCATTTTTATGAAGTGTACATATGGTTGCAGTTGAATCTCCATCAAGTAATTTACCACAACATTCAACATTTACCCACCCTGATGCACCTATAACTTCACCAGGGAATGATCATATATACAGATCATTCAGTGGAGTTCCTATCCCAGAGCCAATTTCTTCAGGTATGCCGACGTGATACTTTTACCATAACTAATGGACAAATTGTGGTTGTATATCATTCCTCACTCTAAAGTGGTCTTCCTTCAATCACTTCAAGTTCACCGAAAATATGCAATGGTATTTTTCATAATTGTATCTATGTGTAAGTAGATTCCAATTTAATTGGTACTATTTCTTTTTTCTTCTTCAAAAATTTGATCTCAGTTGCACCCCCTCCAAGGAATGCACACCGAAACAAGCCAGTGGGCCTTCCATTAGCACCTGCAAGAATACCATCTATATCACCTGGTATGCATGATCATTACCTTTTCTTCTTCTAAGAAGCTCAAAAAAGCCTAGTTGTTGCGTTCTTTTTTCTAGTTCTTATTCTACTAATGTTGTTGAAAGCAGTCCCTGTTGGGTCACCTGAAAATGAAATGTCACATAATGCCCCATCAGTCCATCCAACTGTGCCTGGAGAATCTCCTCCAACATTACCAGGTTCAAATTTGCGTAACATTTGATACTTATTATACCAGACTTTAATTTGCTTCCCTGTGAGTCAAGGGCAACATATTTTTGTTTAAGGACCTTTTGTCCCCCCTCCATTATTGTTCCTATAAATGCTTCCATCCATTGTCACATTCTACTGAATCATCCTCAAAGAAAAGGTAACAGAACTGCTAGAGTTGTGGGAAAAGTTTGGTTAGTTTGAGGTTCTCTGCATTAACTGCACTGATTAGAACCTGAAAGTTGTGAATTAAAAGAGCGGAGCTTCATTTTGATATATCTGCTGTCTGAAAATGATTTCGTATCTTATTCCACTTAACTTGTTTTAAGCTTGGAGTGGGAATGTCTTTATTTTAGTCGTAAATAGCCTCTCTACAAGGTAGGGTAGGTTACGTACTACTGGATCTCCCTAGACCCCGCTCTCAACGGAGCTCACGTAAACTCTCATTACGTGTTGTTTTTGTAGTTAATTACATTTGATTTGTTCTTTACAGCATTCCACTTTAGACAAAATTACCCATCAAATGAATCATTTGATGGCTCATGCTTTTGTGAGGCATTTTGTAGTGACAATAAATTTACAGTTTATGGTGATATTCCTATTTATTTTTGACTGTGAAATTTGTGTATGTTTGATGTTAATTTTTTGTCCCTGTATGAGATTGTAGGTCCTGGCGTCTCTCCTTCATCAATACCTTCTCCTGGCATTGACCAGAAAAGAACTGGAACTCCTGTTATTGCTCCGCCACATGAAATGGCTAAGTCTTTACCACCCCAAAATTATCAGCGAACTGAAGGTGACAAACTGCAAACTTTTAGAAAATCAATAATATTGGGTGTTGTTATCTTTCCACCTACTTTTATTCTCATATATTATCTTTTATACTTTGAATTGTTTCATTTGCGGAATGTTTTACTACGTTTATATGGATTAGAGACATATGGCTTTTGACTCTGTTACAAAATGGTGATTGCTTTTATTAAACAAAAGGGAAATATAGACCAACGTTAATGCAACTTAAAGTGACATTACAGGTCCTGGTTCTTCTCATGCATTAGCCCCTGTACGAGGCAAACATGGAATTCCACTTGCTGCGCCGCCAGATGAGACACCCCAGCCTTTGCCCCCTGTCGCCCATCCACCAGCCAAAGGTAAATTAGTTAAACAGGGTTGAAGCACTGATATCTCGTGCAATTTGGAGATTTTGCGTCTTTCCATGCTAGTATTGTGAAGGTTCTTCCGCTGTCGCTCTTTCAGTGCACAAAGCTGTGAGGCCTCCTAGTGGTGCTCCTGTTACATCCAGACCATCTTCTTCAAGTAAAGGGTATCAATCTCCTGCTTCTCCACCATCTATCCCATTTCATAAGAAAAACCACACAAGAAACAACACTAATCACCCTGCTGCTGCTTTGTCACACCCGATATATCCTCCCTCTTCAAATGCTCAAGGTTTCTCTTTTAACGCTTCAAAATATTTCCCATATATAAAAGTAAATGGTTTGTATTATGCTCTTAAAGTGAATCTAAATTTATTCTTTTCATGCCTTTCAGGTCCTTCCATCCCTCCATTTTTACGGGCAAAAAGGCATACACATTATGCTTCTCCGGTTGGTCCAGGTACCACAATGATAACTGCTTGACTAAGTCATTTTCTGACAACTGCTCTCAAAACATATTGAATTTACTGCATGTAGGTCCTTCAGCTTCTGGATCACATGGCCTCTTTCCTAAACCAGCAACCATCGTCTCACCTGCTCCTTCACCATCTCCGAAATCATCTGTCTGGATTGAGAGTAAGGATCAACCAATTTTCTTACTTTCTTTTTTTGCTCTGCAGAGTATAGCTCCTGATCCTTTGTCATACCATTAGCTTACATACTTTTGAATTTGATTGCATTTCCAAGTGCCCGTTCTTTCTCCTTCTGGATCATCACTAAGGGGTCCAAAGAAGCCCTTCTTGCCACCTGTCCAAGCATTGCCTCCTCCGCCTCCTAATGAAGGTAATTAAACTTCTGATTTTGTAAATTTGAAATTTTCAACCTTTTGTTGTCCCTGTCTCTCTGGAAATTGTTCCTGCATGTAACACTGGTTTCTTTTGGGCCTGTAGATTGTTCAGCTACTGTTTGCATGGAGCCATATACAAATACGCCTGCTGGCTCTCCTTGTGGCTGTGTCTTGCCCATGCAAGTTGGACTGCGCTTAAGTGTTGGATTATACATTTTCTTCCCATTGGTTTCAGAGCTTGCTCAGGAGATTGCAGCTGGTGTTTTTATGAAACAAAGTCAAGTTCGTATTATGGGAGCAAATGCTGCCAGCCAGCAACCAGAGAAGACAATTGTCCTCATTGATTTGGTTCCAGTTGGAGAAAAATTTGATAATACAACTGCATTTCTCACTTTTCAGAGGTTTTGGAAGAAACTAGTTGTCATTAAAACTTCCCTTTTTGGGGTCTATGAAGTGTTATACATTCGCTATCCAGGTTCATGAATTTCCAGTGTCTATTCATCCATTTTGTTTCCATAGATTGTTCTGTATGGATAATATTCAGAGGTTCTGCATTTGTAGGCCTACCTGCACCACCACCTTCAGCATCTTCAAACATTAACATAGTTGATGATGTGCCATATTCTGGCATTGACAATAATGCAAGGACGATGAAGCCCCTTGGTGTTGATGTGAGAAAAATGCATCACAAAGATAAGCTTGGTGGCGGCATGATTGCTGTTATTGTGCTATCAGCTTTTGTAGCACTAGTTCTGTGCTGTACTGTAGCTTGGGTTTTGCTATTTAAACATAATGAGCATGATAGTCCACCAGCACAGACTCTAAAGCCTTTGTCACATGCTGTGCCAAAACCTTCAGGTAATTCCTGGAGCTATAAAACATGGTGCATTTATCGTGTCCACTGTGGGGTATACTAGTTCGATAGAGTGAATTAGGTGTTGGAATTTAATAATTATTTTCTCAAGTATTGGTTAGAAAAATGATTATATTGATGATTAATTGGGCAATCATCTTTTCCTTTTATATTCAATTATAGCCTAGTCATCATGTATACTTCAACTTAAGTGGAAATCATACCACTGAAAGTCTTGAATAGTGGCTATGGATTAAGAAAATGTAAATTTTGTAGGTACCACCGGATCAACGATTGGAAGTGGTGGGAGTTCTGCATCATTGTCATTTGGATCTAGTCTTGCTCCTTACACTGGCTCAGCAAAGACTTTCAGTGCAGTTGATATAGAAAGAGCTACTAACAACTTTGATGCTTCAAGAATACTGGGGGAGGGAGGCTTTGGTCGTGTTTATAATGGTGTTCTCAAAGATGGGACCAAAGTTGCTGTCAAAGTTCTAAAGAGAGATGATCAACAAGGTGGCCGAGAATTCTTGGCTGAAGTTGAAATGCTTAGCCGCCTTCATCACAGAAACCTGGTGAAGCTGATTGGCATATGCACAGAGCATGCCCGCTGCTTGGTTTATGAGCTCATACCAAATGGAAGTGTGGAGTCTCATTTACACGGTACTTCTTTTGCTCTTCTAGATCAACAACAAACTTTACGCTTTCAAAATTTCCTTTCTTTTGTTTCTTGAAAAAATGACAATGCTAATCTGTGTCTTCTCATTCAGGTATCGATAAGGAATCTATTCCCCTCGATTGGAATGCCCGGATCAAGATAGCACTTGGTGCAGCTCGAGGTCTAGCTTATCTCCATGAGGATTCAAGTCCTCATGTCATACACAGAGATTTCAAGTCTAGCAATATCTTGTTAGAACATGATTTCACACCAAAAGTTTCGGACTTTGGTTTGGCTCGAATTGCCATGGATGAGGAAAATAGACACATATCAACCCGCGTCATGGGAACTTTTGGGTGAGAATTCTTCTCTCCATCTGAAGAAAAATGATATCATAGGGCATATAAAAACTGTACTGCGCTTTTACCTTTGTTTTGTACAGAGTGGAGGTATCTCTAAAGCGCAACTCACAATAAGCATGCTTATTATCCATAGCCTTTGTCACAAGTATCTACGTAGAATTCAGATTGCAGCTATAATATGGTATTCTTTAAAGATACTGTCCAGATTACGATTGCTTTTCTCTAATCTGGAATCAGATGACAGTCATTGTGGGGTTAAAGGGGTTTCTTTTGCATATCTTCGTGATTTTGAGAAGCAATTTAATGAGCTTGTTACCACCACTTCATAACATACCATCTAACTTTGATCATGAGAAAAGGTGGTGGAGTGCCCTTCTTGTTTTGGAATATGTTTTACCTCTGCCAGATTTTCAAATACACGCCTGATTTCCTCCGTGTTTTTTATGCTAATAATTAATTTCTAATGATTTTATCCAGCTATGTGGCTCCAGAGTATGCAATGACTGGTCATCTTCTAGTGAAGAGTGATGTCTACAGCTACGGTGTAGTGCTTCTTGAGCTCATAACTGGAAGAAAACCAGTCGACATGTCACAACCACCTGGTCAAGAGAATCTTGTTTCGTGGGCTCATCCATTTCTGACAAGTAAAGAAGGGCTGGTAGCCATCATAGATCCATCTCTAGGACCTGATATTCCTTTTGATAGTGTGGCTAAAGTGGCAGCCATTGCTTCAATGTGTGTTCAGCCGGAAGCATCACATCGGCCATTCATGGGTGAGGTTGTTCAGGCCTTAAAGTTAGTGTGCAATGAGTTTGATGGGGAAAAGGAAGCAGGTTCAAGAAGTTCCAGCCAAGAATTATCCATTGATATGGATACTGGGGTGAGTGGTGGCTCAGGACGGGTTCATCCTTTCGGAAACCAAACGACTGCAGTGAATTACGACTCTGAGCCGGATATAGAGAGGGCATTGTCAATATCAGAGTTGTTGGGGTTGTCTGTGAGTTATGAAAGGCAGGCATCTGGATCATTTAGATTGAGAAAATGTTCTAGTTCTGGTCCGTTGACAACAGGAAGAAGCGGATGGTTTTGGCAGAGAATGAGGAGATTGAGAGGGGAAAGCGTGAGTGAACATGGGATTGTTTTCAGAAAATGGCCAGGTTCGCATTGAACACCTATAATTCACGAGGAATGCATGGTTCTTTTATTCTATTCTATTCTAGGCAATAAAAGTAATCAAGGATTACTAAATTAATACTGTTCTGTCTGTCCAGTCATAATAGAAACAGCAGCCTATGCCCCTTCTTAGTTAGATTCTCCCAACTGTATACAACTTTTTCTTTCTCAATATCAAATTCTGAGTGATACTAGCAATTTGGCCATGTATAAAAGAGAGTTGTTCTAATGCATAAGGCTCATTTTTGCGAAGGTGGAGAGAGAGCTATCAATTATATATAATTTTTTCTCTATATTCTATAAAGAGGATATTTTCGTAACTCAAATCTATTTCCTTTTAGTAACAAATGAGCAATTAGTTACGCCAATTTAGCTATATATATATATATATAAATGTAAAATTATTTGGTGCAGGTTAAATTAAATAAAAAATAGATTTAAGTAATTATTTAAATTAGAAATTAAATCAGCAGGGCAAGTCAGGACTACTTTCCTCTGAGTTAGCAAACTAGTCGATTTTCACTAATGTGCAGTAGTAATTTAGAGACATATAATGCCCGGTTATTTTTAAATTAAAGAGTATGTATTTATATGTTTTGTTACGAATGATTATTGTTAAAGTTAAAATTTTGAGGGGAAAATTAGAGGTGTATGATTTTGGACAAAATTTTGTACGCAAAAAGAGGAAAAAATATGAGTCGAATATTTAAATTGGATTAACAAAAGTATAAAGAAAAATTAATAATCCAAAAGGATAAGTAAAATTTAGAAATGTATGATGTTGAATTAATTTTAAGAATTAACGGCTCCAATTTTATTTTAATTTGCATGTTATTAATTATTCACTTTATGTACATATTAAGTCACAACCGTGCATGTTATTATTAATTATTAATTATTAATTAATTAAGTATTATATAGTAAGTGCGAATGAGATGATTGTTATGGGCATAGTATCTACTAGTTTGTTCAAATGAACTGAAACATGGATACGAGTATTAGTCCATTCAAAAATAGGAATTGAGTTCATCTTAGCTTTGTTTAGACTGCTTTTTTTAAAACAAATTTCTATCCAAATGATGAAGCAGACTTGGTTTATCCTTTTATTAAACACAAGATTAGAAACGGAAACAAAATTTGGCACGTTGTCTTTGTTTCGATCATCTACTCCGTTTCTATTTCCTCATGCCTATCTGTCTCTTGTATATGTATTAGAGGATATAGTCTCAATAAATTAATGACTTATGATCACGAATAAGTACAGTGGTGGTGACTTATGGATCTAAAGCAAAACTTATTCTCCTGGGCAAGGTATAAAATATTCCTTAATTATCATATAAACACAGTAGTAAACTTGGTAAATGTCAACTACTTTAGATTTAACCAAGAGGAAACAGACATGAGGTTAGGTCAGAAAATTGAAGATTGTTGAAATTGGAAGCACAAATATACTTAGTACATATTTGTGCTTTCTCCTATTGATTATCTCATATTTTTTTTGTAGAGTTTTAGCTTTTTGTTTTTTGCAACAGGTACAGATATAGGCTCTTCTTCTTTTTATTTTATTTTTGTTTGATTTAAGCTTTAGATGCATATTTTTTTATCTCCAAACCTTTAATTGAATCACAATTCAGTCATAAACAATTTTAAAATATTTAGTTTAAATCAATATTTAATTATATATTTAGATTTGGTAGCACCATACACCTTGAAAGTAATTTAAGATTTTAGTTATAAAAAAACCATTGTTATTACTCAATGTTTAAAAGGAAAAGGATTAAATTTCAAACTAAAAGTTTGAAAAAGCATTAAATCATTCTCGATTTTTATTATCCATAAGTCGAGATCTTTGTTTTAACTCCTTTTAACATTTTAGAGACCACACCATATTATCAAAAAGTTGGTAAAGACAGGAACTAAAATGGTATACCTTTTCTGTATGTCATCATATGATAAAACACGATCTTTATGAACATAAATATTTATAATTTCATCCACTTCTTTCCTACATAAATCATTTATATCTTGAATCTGGAAAACCAAAAATTAAAAAAAATCACTTTCGTTCAATTACAGGAATAAAAAGTCAAAAAGAAGGTTAAATGTAATTATATTAATGTTATCCCACCATGTTTAGTCCTAAGGATTTCTCCTTTGTAGCTTTCTCAAGAGAAATTGTGTCAGAGCTAAGAAGGGAAGTAATTGAACTCAAAGTGGGTTATACAATAATAGGGGAATGGTAATTGTTTGAATTCTGAAGAAACCTGTCACACAATGTGTCAATCATACAAGTATATTCTTTCTCAGTATCAAAAACATTGGTTTACAAAAGGATATAAAGGATCACCCCCACAAGGTGTATATATACCCAAAATCTCAGAGATTTCCTTGTGACTAGAAAATAGAGATAGGAACTCAGACTGAAGCATAGCCTAGATGTATAGAGTTCTGACTTCCTTTTACCCTGAACATTTATATAAAAGAATAATTAGTATCATATACAATCATGAAATTATCTCATTCCTTGTGATGGAGATCTCCTCACATGAAACATGAGCATACTTTAGAAGACTGTACTGGTCCGACAAAAGCAGTATCATTTAAGTCATAAGCAAAAAGAGCATGCATCATACTGAAGAGCCCTTGAACAAAACCAAACTCGTTATTCTCTTAGTAAGGCCATACTTATAAAGACATAATAAAGAACAATTTTAAACCAACTGAGGAGCACAAAAAAGAGCTACTGAAAGAACATTCTTATAACTTGTACCAAGAAGCATATTCTAGATTCCATAAATGTTTCGGATCCTAACCATCTCTTAAAATTTTGTTAAGACTTTCTCTGTTTATAGCTCATTTGCCTAATTTTCCATTAAATGATAATATAAAAGTTACCCCTTTTTTGAAATGATAAAAATTGATATGATATGGTATAATAAAATAGGGTTTCTCTTTCTATTTCATCCTATTAGATAGGTTTTGAAATTTATTAAATTTTTAGCAAGTACATGAGGGACGAAAGCACATCAATATAAGCAGTATTAAATAGTATGCTTAGAACTATATTTCCTATTAAATGGTTGCAATTTAACTTATAGAACAAGCCCCAAGTAAAAGATGTAATTAAGATCGACACTTTGGGTTGGCATAGTAACTTGAAAGCGAAACTGAAAAGGGTAAAATATGCACTACTAACCTTCAGCAGCTAAGTTAGCCACCACTTTTACTACATGGATTCTGACATTGGCATCTTTTGACTCAAGCAGTTGCAAAACCTTTTATAGTCCAACTGTCAAACAATTTTATGAAAAAATTATATAAGAAACACATGAATTGGATCTTAGTTATCATATAACTCTATGCATAAAATTTGTTTACCTTGCTTAAAAAGAGAGGCCATTGGTGGCTTGTGTCCATTGGTGGATTCATTAAACTGGGACTGCCTATATTGAGACATAAGGGAATCTAAAGAAGTGAAGCCATTTCCAGATTCGCGTCTGTCAACATACCTTCTTGTCTGCAAACATAAAAATGACGTCAACAAGGCTAGATTTTCAAAAACACACATTTGTGACTAAAGAAGAGACAAATCTGCTTCATCTTATTTCTCAAAACCACTGATGTTGATGCAAGCAGTTATTTGAAAGCATTTTAATTCCACTGATGTTGATGTAAGCAGTTATTTGAAAGCATTTTAGTTACTATTAAAACCAAATAATTACGGGCATAAAGTAAGAAGAGCATCTATCTGAATAAAATTACCTGATCAATTTCAAGATTCACGTGCAAAACTAGCTTTTCAAAATCATAATTTCTTTTTCTATTTTTTTCTTTTCATTGGCATCATCCTCCAGTTTCTTATGCAGCTTTATAACCTCAGCATCATCACCTACCTAGAGCATGAAATAACCCCTTATATTTAACAAATTCCAAACACATTTCTCTTCTTATATAAGTAGTGAGGGAAGGAAGAAAATCTTGGCATCACATAGAAGCAGTATAACGATAGTAAAGTATTGTAATCCACATAACACATACCACAGATTGCAAAAAATGCTCTAATTGACTCTTGAGCTTGTTGGCCTCCTCTTCAGCTTGCTTTCTTAAATGAAGTTCAATTTAAAGCAACCTATTTAATTCAGCAACGTCCTCACTCACAAAAACCCCTAACTTCTGAAAATAACAAGAGATGAAAAATGAGTAGTTATCAAGTTTAAACTAATTGCAAAGTAAAGCATAAGGAGACCTGATATACAATGATGAGGGTAATAAATAATGGAAATATGTTTACCATTGAAAGACATTATGATTGTTTTTATGGTGCATAAAAGATGCATGCAAAGGAGCCAAGTTATGCCTAACATTTTCCATATATGTCCCAAGTCAAAAACAAACTTATACCAAGGCAAGATGTAACAAAAGAATCCTAGCTAGAGTTGATAGGAGTAATGCATTATCATCTCAAAACCGGCTAGATTAACCAACCTAACTAGCAAAGATACCTCAACATTTGAAAACCTAAAAAAATATCAATTATAGATAGACTACCTTTCTATTACATTTACCGATGAAGCCATCATGCTGATTCAACATCATTTTCTCTTCGAGTTTCTTGACTGACTCTATATACTCCATCTGACAATTTATTTTTTCCTTCTGCAGAAATAACACAAATCTCAAATTGGATACATTTTCATGTAAAATACAAATATGAGATTTTAGTGAAAAAGTTTCCTAACTAAGAAATGTTAACTCATTCCACTTTTGTTTCCTCATGCACATGCTAAAGGTTAAATAAGCAGTAAACCCAGATGTGTCATTCATAAAATTTTGCACAATTGTAAATTATTTGATGTAAAAAGAATTAGTGGCCACACAAAAGTAATTAACAAATTTTTAATGAAAAATGTAGGATGTGAAAGTAGTGGATTAACCTCTAAGGCTTTTGCAAAGTTTCTTTCTACCTCAGAAATTTGACATTACACTTGTAGGTTAATTCTTTTGACTTCGTCATCAAAAGTTTTTTACTGTCTTTCATTTTCAGTTATTAGCTTGTCAACTTATATTTCAAGCTTACATTGTAGTGTATTACTCCTTAGCGACAGTAAACCTCCCTTTACGAAGCTTCGTCCTAATCTTCCCCACATGAAACACATTAATAGATTAAGATACATGGTTAGCATCACTCATTTGGGTAATAACTACCTAAGAAAAAAATAGTTAAAACTAAGTATACAAATTAGGGGATATCTAGATTAGAAAACATGGCTAATGGATATTTCAACTCAAACAAAAAACTACTATGACTAACATATATATGGAAATTTAGAAAAAATACAAACATAATCAATGATTTGCCTAAGCAGAAGCCTTGCTCTGCCTGAATTTGAGTATAATCAATAATGTCAAGGAATTTCGTTATTCTGAAAATTGAAGATTTGAATTGATACTTGAGTCAATTTTCGATAATCCATTAATAAACCAATTTCATAAATCACACCATTCCTAGAAAATGAAAAAATATATAGATGTCTTTGCTGCAAACAATTCTCTAATTGGACAAGTATGCTCTAGTTGTCAGCAAACTTTAACTACTTTATTCTCTCCAAACACAACAACCAAACATTGGCATACTTAAGAGTTGCAATGAAGGGCAAGAAAAGATCCCTCTGCAACCCACCTTCATAGAGATTATATGAAGAATGATTTAATGTGGACACAAGAATCTGGACATGGCTTTATCATGCATAAACATATGAGTTAATTTACTATCAAATTTCATCCATAAATCATTTTATCATAATATCAATAAATTGGAATGGATAAAAAGACTTACAATGTCATTGATAAATAAATGTCTAAAAAGTTGTTTCAAAATCAATGCATCTGCAACATTAATAACCTACAAAATTTACATAGCATTCAATCCTTTAATGAATTAAAATCTTCGATATATGCAACAATTTTTCAGTTTATATACTATCAATTCATCAACACACAATAAGATGGCTTCATCTGGTATCTCTGTTACAACAACTTCAAAGGGATCTGAGATGCCTTTTTGTCTCTACAAGTATGAAGGGGAGATTTTGAGTTCCATACAGAGGCATAAGATTAAATGAACCAAATTCAAATAGTCTACTTCCTAGATTTTTTCTGAAGTTGAATAACGATCCAACTTGTAAGCATCAGTTGACTCAATCTCATCATAGAGTCTCTAAAGTTCTCTCAAAGTGCCTACCTGCTTAAATTATCATTAGTATGTCCTTTGACTAAAAAATAATAAACTTTTTTTGAAGAAAATAAATAATTAAAACATTAGCAAGCATGAAATTCACCTTAACAGAAAAAGCAGTTCCCATGTTTGAAATACAAAACTTATATGTCTACCATTAAATTCATCAAGTTGGTATCAAACAAAATGTGTCGACATCCATAGCAAACTTCCTCTTCCTTGCAAAGCATACAGGTGTTAGATTTTACTTGAGAAACAGACATGGTTAATCTTAAACATGACTTACATTTTCTACTTAACTTATTAACAAACACAAAAGGGAAAGGTTGTTGTTGTTGATAATGTGTTTGATATTTTGGGTGAAAGAGACATTTTAAATTGATCTATAATAAGATATATATCAAAAGGAAAGAAGAATCATGAAGCGATTCCACTTATTGTGCTGGTTTCTGAATTCATTTCTTCAGCTTGCCCCATTTGAAAAATAAAGAATTATTGTTCGATGTTTGTAGATGAGAGGGAGAGAGACTGGAGAGAGAAGGTCCCAATTTCTCTATCCCTAATTTACGAAACCCTAGATAATGATGTGTGTGAGAGAAAAATGATAACATGAATTCCCTCTTTTTAGGCAAGTGCATATTTTGGGTTGATAGGTGTCATTGCGAATGCTGAGGACGGAGTAATAGTAAGATTGGGCGTTGGATCCTCCTTCCCACTCTATGTCTAACTTTATGGGTCGTTTATGAAGAATAAAAGAGAAAATATTTCATGGAAATTTGAGAGAGGTGGAGAGAGAAAGCGCTTTGTTGGAGAGAGAATAAGAGGAAGTGGAGAGGTAAGAGTTATTGATTGGTGACAGAGAAATTGGAGAGAGAAGTTGGAAGAGAGGAAGACGATTTACTGTTGTCTTTACTGCGTGATTGAGACGATTTGTTGGAAAGAGTTAAAGAGTTATTAATTGGTGACAACAGTGGAGCCATTTTTCGATTTTCGCGTGTATATTATTGCCATATAGTGCTTAATAAAGTGAAATTGGGGCAGTCATTAGAATTAATTATATTTTATATACTGTTAATTATATTTTAATTAATTAATCAACTAATTATATTTTAATTAGTCGATTAATTAATTACATATATTTAATTAAAAATAAAAAAGAACATATATGTATTAGAGGCTAGCCTACGACCCCTAGTGTATAGTACTTAATTAACTTAATAATAATTAATAATGAATAATAACATTTAATTATATTTTAATTAATTAATCAATATAATTATATTTAATCGATTAATTATATTTTAGTTAATTAATTATATTTAATTAAAAAGAAAAAATATGGTCACAACCTGTGAATGTACTTACAAAATAATTAATAATATTTAATAA
This sequence comes from Erythroxylum mucronatum, assembly GCA_027563825.1. NCBI lineage: Eukaryota > Viridiplantae > Streptophyta > Magnoliopsida > Malpighiales > Erythroxylaceae > Erythroxylum > Erythroxylum mucronatum. Next base: position 10,965,658 of record JAOSBP010000205.1, on the reverse strand, counting down.
TTAATAATAACTTGCATACATAATTAATAAATAATTAGCAATAATTAATAACTAATAATAATAATTAATAATTAATTAAAGATTGAAGAGAACAGGAGAGATTAGGAGAGTTAACAAGGAGAAGGACGAAAGAGATTGATTTATTTATTAATTGGGTTGATAGATTTCTAGTTAATGTTGCAGAAACTACCAAAATTTATTTTGTTAGCCTCCACTTGATTACTCAATATTTGTGTCAGTTTTTTTATTCAGAAGTGAGGATATGTTGAATCTATTTCCACTATTTAAAGTTAATGGAATAAATTGGAGGGGTTAAATAAATTGGGACCGTTAGATGTAATACATGTTAGGAGGAGGACGAAGATCCGACAAGTCATCAGCATAGACTTAATAATTTAATAATAATATTTAATAATTAATAATAACATGCACAATAATTAAATAATAATATTTAATAATTAATAATAACATGCACAGTTGTGATTGTTATAACTTGTTTACTCACAACCATGCATGTACTAGTATATAGTTAATAATAATAAAATTTAATAATTACATAATTAACACTTAATTAATAAAAACATGTAATAATTAATAATTAATAATAACATAAATAAAAATTAATAATATTTAATAATGAATATATCATAATTAATAATACAATAATTATTAATCAATTATTATTATTAAATGATAATAACATGCGCGGTTGTGAGTTAACAAGTCATAACCGTGCATGCAATAGTATATAGTTAATAATACTTGTGAGTTGATGAAAAGTGTGGATCATTGAAGCCATTTGATGAATTGGACTGTTGGATGAAAAAGCGTGATCGTCATCCCATTTATCCTTAGCATATAATACTTAATATACTTAAAATCGTTGTATGTCATGAGCGTGACATGTTAAGTCACTCCAGCGAGAAGGACTTAACATGTCACGCCCGAGAGGCATTTTTGTTATGGAAATTTCTAATTTTAATCTTTTATTTATAATCTCATCTCTTTTATAACAAGCTTTCATGGTAAATAAATTGTTATATCAAGTAACATATGTCAACAACATCATATGGAGTTTGACTTGTAAGTTGTGTTGAAATGTTTTCAGAAGTTGCTGGATTGAAATTTTGAAACGTCAAAATTATTACTATTTGCTTAAATTATGTTGTATATTTTATTCAACCATCGTAGTATACACATGTAGAAAACGTAGTCGTACATTCGCCATTTCACCCTTATTAGATGGTAACCTAGGAACAAAACGTAAGAGAAAAATAAATAATGACACGAGTCACGATTGTGACTATTTAAGTCACAGGCGTGAACAAGAGTATAAAGGAGAACAATTCGAGCCATTCATGAAACGAACGGTAGGATGGAATTTTGTCCATCCTATTCATTCTTAGTATATATATTCTTAATAAAAGAGACCACACAACAACGACACCTCACAACCCCAATGCACAACTACCATAGCATAGACACGTGTGTGTGACAGACCAAAATCAACACTACTAATGCCCCTATTAGCTAATTACTTTCACATCTTCAGCCTTCACTTAAGTTATGTTTGATTGAAAATAAGATTTTTTAATGGAATGAATTCATGAAATGAAATGAAATGAAATATAATATAATCGTTTATAATGGAACGAGATGTAATATTAAAAAATTATTTTTGAGAAAACTGGAAGGGTTCATAACATAATATAGTAAAATATTGTTTTGAAGAAATGTTTATAATATAATATAGTAAAATGTTATTTATCATTTTATATTGCATCATAAACTTTATAAATTAGAGGTTTCTTATTTTTACTGTTAAAGATAAAATGAAATATAATATCAAAGTATCCTCTTTTATTCCAATTAATTATATTATATTATAAACCATCCTCTTGAACATGAAATAATATTAAGTTTTATTTCATTAATAAACTCCTAACTACACTTACCTTAATGGGTTGTTTGGTTAAGGGGAATGACTATTCCATTCCTCCTTCATTCCTAGTAATAACTTATTACTTTGTTTGGTTAAAAACAAGATACAAAATAAACAATCCTTCGGTTTAGATATTCTTTCAATTCGCGGAATGACTAAAACAGTCCCTCCCTTATCTTTATGTATTCTGAGCACGTCAGAAATAGATTTCATGACTTGAGGACAAGTTTATCCTTCTTTATCATGAAAGAGGGTTGTCCATTTCCCAATCTTCAAGTGATTCTCTTCTCCACCCCAACCTTCGATCGCGATCGTCTACCCCTCTCTTCTGGGTAAGTTAAAAATGTTCTCTCCCAACAAGTTTTGTCCTTCTCTTCTACTTTCACCATTTTTGTACTGTTTGTGTTCTTGAATCACCGGTAGTTTAATACCTCTGTTTTATCTGTAAAAGTCCTAACTTGGATATTCAAAACCTAACATACCAAACCAAAGTTCGTCGCTTTCTCACATGATTCAATACTGAGTTCAGGTTTCTCGAAGATTCAAGGGAACACATCGAAACTTTTCAAATTCTTGACTACAATATCACCATCACCTTTTTCTATCTTAACAGAGTTTGTAGACCCACCTGAGCCAGAGGTTGAAGACGACACTAAAGCAGAGAAATTTGACTGGTTTTCACATTGGTACCTGG
>JAOSBP010000205.1:10938055-10956000 GCA_027563825.1 Erythroxylum mucronatum | reverse complement strand
GAGTCGACCCGAGGTTGCACCCTGTGTTGCAATTCTTGGTATAAATTGTATTTGACCGGTTTCCAAGAATCAATTTTTAAATTGAACGATAAACCGCGAGTCAGGTATTATGAAAAAATTATTTGAATGTGTTCATTAGATCATTTTATTACAAACCCATTGCTAAAATACTCAATATATTCTGAAATGGTTATGTTGAAATTCATTTGTAGCGACTAATGGTTCGTAATCATTAGGGATAATATAACCTAGGTTAAATGATGCATCGTATGTGGTTGTTCTCTTGATTAATCGGTTTTCCTAATTCATAATACTACTACCCAATTGAATCTAGAGATCTTATCTCAGGTTGTTGATCTTATCTTAGGTTGTTCGGTAGTTAGGTTTAATTAACGATTGTATCTTAATTAAACAATACCTAAGGGAAAACTTGAGTTAATTAGTAACCCACGATTAATAGTTGTTAGGAGAGGATTGAGAACAATAAATCAATGAAATATGTTAAATTAAGGTGAAGACCGAAATTGAACTAAAGAACCAAGTCCCTATCGAATTCTCCACTTTTATCATTTTTTATATGTTTTCTTTAAACTGGTTTTGTTAGTTAGCTTTATTTTATTTTCTTATTTTCTAAAACCCCTAAAACTTAAATACCAATTAATTTAATTTCAAAAGCTAACTGAACATTATCTATGGGATCAACCTAGACTCACCACAACTATAGTAGTAGTCTAATTTATTTTGACTAACTTTACGACACGTTACTAATTTTGGAAGCTACCCCTCCATGGGGCTCTCAAGGTTGAGAGCTTTGTCCCTTCTCTTCATTGAAACCAAAAGCTCCCAAAAAACCTAGACACTGATTAATTTCATTTCATAAACTTTACACATACTCTTTGTGGGATTGACCTAGACTCACCACTGCTACCGTAGTAGGTCTAGTTTATTTTGATTAGCGTTATGATGTGCTATCATTCACCCGCAAATGTACACATTCATTGAAAGTTACAGGATCATCACACACAGTCATGTAAGTCATGAACACGAGGCTGTGCATGACCATATATGTCTTCACACTTCACGTCCTTCTTCACATGATTCTAGAGACCTACACGGTTGATACATGCAGTCATGTAAGTAGAGAACATGGGTGTGTTTGTCTAGAAAAGGCTTGATTCACCCATCATCCATCTTATAATCAATTGTTCGTCATCCTTACAAACCATAAAAAATGTCAAAAAATACCAAAAGTCTTAAGAATAGGGTTGAACACATACTTAACAATCTCCCCCTCCAACCTAAATATGGGGAAGACTTATTAAGCTTCAACAACTACTTGAGATACATCTCTACACGCTTACTACAAAGCTTATGCTTGTTTCCAAGAACTATTTTAGTTAACATATCAGCATCGTTCATGTCTATATGAACCTTCTTCAACATCAATTATTGACTTCAACCAATGATATCTAACATCTATATGCTTTGTGGGGGAATGATATATAGTATTTTTACTCAAGTCAATAGCACTTTAACTATCAAAAAATATTATATAGTCTTTTTTCTTCACATCCAATGCTTAAAGGAGCCTTTTTAGCTATAACATCTTCTTACAAGCTTCCACTATAGCTACATACTTTGCTTCGATCATAGATAAAGCTACGCACTTTTATAGATTGGATTACCATGAAATGGATTCCTCTGCAAACTTGAACAGAAAACCTTAAATGGATTTTCTTCCATCAAGATCCCTAACCATATCTGCATCCATATAACCTTCTAGAGTTGGTTCATCATCACCAAAACATAAAATCCACTTTGAAGTACCTCTTAAGTATCTTAAAATCCACTTCATTGCTTCCCTGGTTTTGGCAAGAATCTGCTCACTAGCCCAACAACTTGTGCAACATTTGTCCTTGTGCACATTATTGCATACATCAAAGACCCTACTGTTGATGAGTATGGAACAGAAGACATACCATCTTTCTGCTTTTTTGTTGAGGGACATTCACATTTACTTAGCTTGAAGTGATGTGCTAAATGGCTTGATATAATTCATATTGGAACTTTTTAACGCTTGTTCAATATACCTTTCTTATGACAACCACAATTTCCTACTCTTTTGATATATTCTAATTTGACTATTATTATACACCTATATTTGATGTATTTTGTTTGATATTTTATATTTTTGTTATAATTTTTATACTTAATTTTCTCCAAGTGCATTTATGGGTGATAATTGCCTTCATCAACCAAAAGGAGAGGAATTTGGGTGAAATTGTGGCATAAAATAGATATTTAAAACAAATTGGAGATACATGATCGTGTATGTGGCCATATAAGTCTCTCAAAATCTGTAAAGTCATGATTTTAGGGGGTTTTGGAGCTACACTGTCACCTATATGATCGTGTAAGTGACCATGTATGTCCCAAAACCCCCTAAAATTTGCTATAAAAGGACATAAATGGAGGCAAACAAAAGGGAGCCGACTTTTGCAATAGATTCCAAACGTGAAGAATGTAGAGAAGGGATGATTTTGACCAAGGAGTGTGGAGAACATGAAAAATTCATCAAAATATCCAATAGATTACAATATCAAATCTCAAACTTGCAAGAACATTCAATAAAAGAGAAAGAGAGATTTAAAATTATGATTCCTTTGTTTTCTATTCGTCTTTCTTTCTATTTATCTTTAATTTCATTTTCTATTATATGTAACTACATGTGTTTAATGTCTAGGTTTATTATGATTAAATTTTAATTGATCTATTATGTAAATACAACTATTTGAACATGCTTAAAATACAAATTTAATCATAATAGATCAATTAATGTAACTACATATGTAAATACAACTATTTTAATTAATCTATTATGATTAATTTTGTATTTTATGCATGTTCAAATAGATCCAGAATATTAGTGCATGAATTGATTTTATATCATTAAGATTGAGAAATCTTGTGTATGAATAAATCTACCATAATTGAGAGAAGTTGATTGTAAACCTAAAGATAGGTTAACATAAATCCTCTTGATTAACATCAAACCTAATAGCGAAATTCATAAATCGGTAATTCAATCCTGGGAACTTTAACTGGAAAAATTTCAATTAATTACCTTATGGATTAGTTGTCAGTAGTCTTGAGATATTTATTAACATAAAATAGAAATTTCCACAGTCCAATAGTCAATAAAATAATTGCATGATAAACGGTTAATTACCTAGTGGTTTTTAGGGGGATTCATTACCTATACACTAATCTTTGATATTGAGTTTTCTAAGTAATTTTCTTTATTCCTCGTCATTATTGTTTCTTATTCTATTTTTAAGTAATATTTTTAATTAAAAAAGTCTAATTTGTAGGTTAGATAATAGGATAAAGGTAACTACTAGTAATTATGATCTCCGTGGGGTTGACTCGTACTTGTTAGTGCTAGCTACATCTACGTCATGCACTTGCGGTTAATTAAATATTGATAACATAGAAATTATCAGTCAAGTTTTCTTCACCGTTGCTAGGGATAATAATATTAGGAACACCAAGATTTTATTACTCTAGCCATTTTTTATTATGTTCTATTTTTGTTTTTATTTTATTTTATTTTATTTAAATTTTGTATTTATTTTATTTTTCTTGTATTTATTGTATTTATGGATTATTCATTTAATTATCTTTTGAACTCCTCTACATTGACGGTGTGCTTGTCGATTATTTTTATGAATTAAGGTTTAATGTCATAGCCACAATTCACGATGGAAGGATGGAGCAATTAGTATTCTTATAGGAGTTATGATATTTCATCACAATATGTAACATCACCATATTAGAAAGAGTGTTTTTCTCATATGTTTCCATAAGCCCTCAACTGATGTCCAAGCCATATTATGACATTTATTAGAGTAACTATTATAATCATGAATGTCGTGAACCACCTTACATATGGGAGCGACTGAGTATGTACAACCAACTTCAAGGTGCATCATACGAGAATACCTATAGTTTAGAGTGGAGTAAACCTTACGAATGTGGATGAAATGACTGTACTCCAACTAACTATACACAACAAGAACAATAATACGAAAGTATTATAGATAAACTAATAGACTACCATGCCAAGCGAGTAGCCAATCGACGTGCATTTGGGGAGAGACTTTCTTTACCTGATTATCTACATTTCAAGAAGATGAAGAGGTAATTGCTGCTCCAAAAGTTATGATTGCCAAATTTATTCAATAATCAAACATGAAGCATTAAGAAACAGAGGCTCTTATACAAAATATGGTGAATCGAATAAACTAATTGGCAAAAATATTATTTGACGAGTCACATAGGAGTTTGCCTAATCCTACTGAAACAAATCCTAAAGAACATGGAATGATAATCATTGTTAGGAGTGGATATGAGCTTTCAAAAGAGGAGGAGGAGGAGGAAGAAGAAGAAGAAGAAGAAGAAGAAGAAGAAGAAGAAGCCTCTGTCCAGGACAAGGAAGTGGAGAAGTGGTAGGGAATAATTGAAGAAGACTAGCTAAAAACCTTTGCTAAGAAGAATAGTGGGCAAAGGTGGTTGAGAAAGAATTAATAGATGAACCAAATAAGGAAACTGCTGATGAGTCATTGGTAGTCACGTTAAGTATGGAGGGTTCCCACTTCCTCCAAGACAAGTTGCATGTGTCAACAGATGATTCAGGAAGTTTTGTTATTCCTAATTTTATTAACAATTTGTTATTAAAAAGACCATTATTATCGTCAATAGGATTTATTAATTTGATAAATTATGTTTTTATCATTATCTTGTAACATGTAGCCTAGTTACAGGCTATAAAATCATTATGTGGAGAAAAGGGTTGAAGCAAGCTGATTATAGACCCATGATGATAGTATTGTGTAGGGTACGTTGAGCTGCATAGGAGGCAACCTTTGAATTACGATAGGTTTTATTTTAAAATTTTATGTTATTTCTATTTTTTATATTTCGTATTTATCTTCTTTATTGTTATTGTTATTTTTATTTTCTTTTCTCTTTTTATCCCTTTTTATTTAAAATTTGCAAGAATGTTACTCTAATATTGGATGGATAGTCCCCAAATTGGAATCAAAAAATCGTCATTAAGGGAAGTACCAACTAAACTTTCTCACTTATTATATGTGCTTATATTGTGTACATTGAGGACAATGTACGACTTTAAGTATGGGGACGAGTTTATTGATTTTAATGATTTTCTTAAGTTTATTATAATCTTGGTTATTAAATTTTTTTGACTGATATTCTTAATTAATTGAAAATTGTCCATAAATACTTTATTTCATTATTGAATATTGATTTGAATTAGTATGAAAAAGGATGATAGTTATAATAAAATTCCCTTTATAAGTTATATTGTTAATAATCATTGTAACAATCAAGTTTAATAAAGATTACATATTATTTACGCATAAGAGCAAAAATTTTCAAAAATTTTAAGCTTTTTTAATTCTTTCATGGTGGAACAATTCTAGAACTTGCTTTTATTATACATATTATGATCATATTTTATTAAATTATAAGCATTTAAATAATAAAGGCACTTAGATTCAACACTTGCTTTAGATTATTTCATCTTTAATGATTATCTTACCATTTTTTATCCTTTAGGAATAACCAATTTTAAGTCTTAGCCTTTTTCATTAATCATAACCCAATTATTAACCTTTATCCTACTTTCTTTAAAGCCTTTTTATTGTTTTGACCCCTGAAGGTTATTTACATTACTTGCTTGTTTGAAAACTGAAAATTTGAAAGGTCCAGTATTTCTTTAATTGTGATACAAAGATGAATCATTAAGTATTGTGATTCAAAAAAAAAGTGAGAATAGAAAAGAAAAGAAAAAATGAAGTACCAAAGGATTTGTAATTAAAGGACCTGTTTATATTGTGAATAAGTTTCTAGTAATCTCTCTGTAGTAAATTTCCTTTAAATCAACACATTTTTATCCCAATCATACCTTACCATTACAACTCTATTATGACCTTTTGTTTTTTGTTTCTAGTTTATAAATAAATGGTGGTGGACATGTGATAATATTGTAAGCCTATGGTAAGTGAAGAAAGAAGTAATCTTTTTTTCTTATTTTGCAAAACAAATGCCTTTGAATATATACACAAGTCCTAGCTTAATTTAGGTAACTAAAATATTTCCTATTTACACCAATATCCCTTATTTATAGCAATTTCCTAAAGTAAATATCCACGATATCCTCTTGTTTCCTATTTTATGATTAGGAAATAATTTCTCCTAAATCATTGTTTTGATTTTCATCACTCCCCTTCAAGCTGGTAGGTGCAGAGGTGTCTTGCATTCACAATTTGCTTATAAAATCTTGAAATTATGCATTTGCCAACCTCTTAGTAAATACATATACCATCTATTTAGTAGTAGGAATGTATAGGGTGCAAATAAGCCCACTTTCTAATTTTTCTTTAACGAAGTGCCTATCAATCTCAATGTGTTTAGTTCTGTCATGTTGTGAGCAATACTAATAGCTAACTTATTATTACAGTAGAGCTTCATAGGTCCTTGCCACCTAACTTTCAAATCATTCAGGATGATACAAATCTATAAGAGCTCACATATATCATGAGCCATAACTCTAAACTCTACCTCAGCACTTGATTTATCCACAACTGACTGTTTCTTATTTCTGCAAGTAATAAGGTTACCCAAAAACATAGTGCATCACCCAGTGATTGACCTTCTATCAATGCTTGATCCTGCCCAATCTACATCTGTATAAGCTTTAACTATTTTATTGTCTTTTTTTATAAACATAATCCCTCTTCCAGGGGTAGTTTTAAGGTACTTTGATACCCTATACACTGAGATGGACATTTTTAGGGTCATGCATGAATTGACTAATTACACTTACGACATATGCTATGTTAGGCCTGATATGTGACAAATAAATTAGTCTTCCCACTACTCTTTGATACCTCCCCCTATCAACAAGTTCATCATCTTTGGCCTCGCTTAGTCTATGATTATGTTCTATAGGTGTATCAATCGGTTTGCACCCCATCATTCCAGTTTCTTCTAGAAGGTCTAGAATATACTTGCGTTGGGAGAGAAAAGTTCCCTCTTTCGAACAAGCTACTTATATGCCCAAAAAATATTTCTTCTTCCCCAAATCTTTGATTTCAAACTCTTGGGCAAAGTTTAAGTTTGAGGTGTTTCATCTCTTCAATTCATTACCTGTGGCTATAATGTCATCAACATAAACAATGAGGGCTGTCATTTTGTTTTCTGCAGCAAATTTGATAAATAGAGTGTGATCTCTTTGACTTTGCTTGTACTTCATTTCCAGCATAGCCTTTGTGAATCTCCCAAACCATGCTCGAGGAGATTATTTAAGGCCATACAAGGCTTTCTTTAATTTGCATACTCTATTCCCAAACTTACCTTCAAATCCAGGAGGGGCTGTCATGTACACTTCTTCATTTAGATTACCATGTAAAAAGGCATTCTTTACATCAAATTGTTGAACAGGCAATCGAAATTAGCTGCCAAGGATAATAGTATACGTATAGTGTTCATTTTTGCTACTGGGGCAAAAGTTTCAAGATAATCAACCCCATAAGTTTGAGTATACCCCTTAGCTACTAGCCTTGCTTTATATCTTTCCAATAAACCATCTGCTTTATATTTAATTGTGAATACCCATTTACATCCTACTGGTTTTTTTCCTTGTGGTGAATCCACTATTTCCCATGTTTGATTCTTAATTGATGCATTCGTCTTATCTTCCACGGCATTTTTCCAATTCCTATCCCTAAATGCCTCATCAAGTGTTTGTGGTGTGGAACTTGAATTTATTTTTGTAAGAAAACATCTATGTCTTGGAGAACAATTGTCAAGTGAAGTGGAGTATGAAATTGGGTATTTAGTGCATGTTCGTGTGCCCTTCCTAAGAGCTATAGGGACATACAAATCATCAAGTTCAGGGTTTTGTATTTCAGTACCTGATTCCGGGTTAGATCCTTGAGCCTGCTCTGGTAAGATTTGGACAGTGTCCCTTCGTGAGTAGACTACGAGAGGCTTGTTAGGGATAGGTGCAGTATTTTTTGAGGTATCTGGCTTGGCACTTTCTGCCTTATTTTGGTCAGATTGGTTTAGGTGGTGTAGGGACAGTAGTGGCTGACTCAATCTGTGTATTTGGGAAAGATAAATCAAGTAAGAAGTTAGTCTCCCTATACTTATCTTCCGCAGAATTCCTCATCTCCCCATGAAGATAAGTATTAGGGAAGAAAGATGGACTCTCAACAAATGGCACGTCCTTGGAAATGAAGAATTTATGTGAGGGAGGATGAAAACATTTATACCCTTTTTGTGTAGGAGAGTAGCCAACAAAGATGCATTTTAGGGCTCGTGGGTCAAGTTTTCCCCTATTGTGGGCATTAATATGAACAAAACTAACACATCCAAACACCCATGGAGTTGACTATGTATATTAAAGTTGGGGAAGAAATTATGGAGCATTTCTATTGGTGTTTTGAACTCTAGAGGTCGTGAAGGCAATCTGTTTATCAAGTGAACTCCAGTTAAAATAGCCTCTCCCCAATAGTGTTTAGGGACATTCATTTGATATAATACTTTAGTGACTTCAAGTAAATGTCTATTTTTACGCTCAGCCACTCCATTTTGTTGAGGTGTGTCAACACAAGATGAAAAATAGATAATGCCTTCACGTTGAAAGAAACAAGATAAGGTTTGATTAAAGTATTCCCTGGCATTATCACTCTTGACCCCTTTTATGCTCACCCCAAACTGGTTTTTTATGATGTGGAAGAAATTAGGAAAAATCTCACTAGCCTCTGATTTGTTTTTCATGCGAAAGACCCATGTGACCCTTGTGCAATCATCAATAAAGGTAACAAACCATTTTGCTCCTGACACATTAGGTATCCTTAAAGGTCCCCATATATTAGAATGAATCAAAGTAAAAGGAAATTTAGATTTATTATTGCTCAAAGGAAAGGAAGCATGACAATGTTTGGCAAACTCACACACATCACAGTGGAAACTGTTAGGATCACTGTTTTTAAACAAATTAGGAAACATGGTTCTCAATAACTAAAAGAAGGATGACCTAAACGATAATGGTGAAACCAAATAGGGTTAAGAGTATCTCTGATCATGAAAGTCAAGGAGGGATGTGAGGTTTTGTCTCCACTATTAGACTCCAAAAGGTAGAGTCCATCCTTTTTCTTAGCAGGCCCAATCATCTTCCCCATTTCCCGATCCTGATATACACAATAATTAGTATCAAAGATGGCAAAGCAATTCAAGTTTCTGGTAAATCTTTTAATGGACAAAAGGTTGGCAGAAAGTTTGGGAACATGTAGCTACACTTTTCAAGAGAAGATTAGGGGACAAAGGAATGGTTCCTTGACTTGCAACAGTAGTAAGAGAGCCCTCTGCAACTTTAACTTTCTGTTGCTTGGGCAGGGGTTATAGAAATAAAAGAATGATGAGAGGTAGTCATATGGTCTATAGCACTTGAATCTATGACCCAAGAGTCCCTAGGAGACACTAACGAGGCACTAAGAGCATGTGAATTAGAAAAATCACCTGATTGGGCTAATGAACATGATGCACCAACACCTTCCAGGGAATTCAAAATGCTCTTTAGGCGCTCAATCTCTTCTTTGTTAAGTCCTTTTGGTTCTGATCTAGCTTGATCAGAATCTCCACAGTTTGTAGGTTCAGTGAAGTGGGTTTTAGCCTGTCCATCCTTGTTTGCCCCTTCTTTCAGTGCTTTCTGTGGCTTCCCATGTAACTTGCAGCAGGTCTCTCTAGTGTGACGAGGCTTCTTACAAAAATTGCACCAGACAACTTCCTTATTTTGAGGATTCTGTTGGTGGTGGTTAAGGGCTTCTTTGTTGGTTTTCATAGACATGAATGCTGAGTTTTTAGCATACTTGGATTCCAACATCACAATACTCCGGCTCTCTTCTGCCCGGATGAGTGAGCAGGCCTCATTAAAAGACGGTAAAGTTTTTACCAAGTATTTGAACCCGAAGTTGGTCAAATTCAACATTAAGACTTGCTAAGAATTAAAAAATTCTTTCCCTTTCTCCAAACTTTTGTAATTACACTTTCATCACTGCATTGCATTTTAAAATTTTGATAATGATCCAACTCAAGCGAAAGATTGTGATATTCAGTGACAGAGTGCATACCTTGCTTGATAGATGAGATTCTGGTCTTAATCTCATAAATTAAAGAGGCATCATTTACCCTAGAATAAGATTGAGTAACAACATCCCATATCTCCTTAGCATTAGCAAATGAGGGGAATATGTAAGCACCTCTAATGTCTGGTTCCGTAGAGTTCCAAAGCCATGACATGATTAAGGAATCCTCTACATCCCAAGCCTCAAACTTGGGATCCAAAACAGAAGGCTTTCCCTTGCCCTTAAAGAAAGTCTTAAACCATTTGTGACCAGTGAAGGTAGTTTTTACGATTGAGTTGGTAAGATGGAAACAAGGTTTGTAATTCACCAATATGGGTAGGGGTGTAAATTTTGGGATTACCAATAGAGGAGATTTCAGAGGAGGAAGATATCTCCACATTGGGGTTTTTGCTGGCAATAGATTCAGCCATCTGTTTTCCAGAAGGCACTATTGGCAATGAAGGCCAAGTAAATGTTAGAAAAAGAAATCAGGAGTTAAAGCGTCCTGGGCTTTGATACCATAAAGAAGTAATTTTTTTCTTAATTTGCGGCACAAGTTCCTTTGAATATTTACACAAGTCCTGGCTTAATTTAGGTGACTAAAATATTTCCTATTTACAGCAATATCCCTTATTTACAGCAATTTCCTAGAGTAAATATCCATGATATCCTCTTGTTTCCTATTTTATGATTAGGAAATAATTTCTCCTAAATCATTGTTCTGATTTTCATCACAATGTTCTAAAAACCAGATCGAAAATTAAACCAATAAGATAAGAGGTTTAAGATTTAAATATTCAACTGATAGTAGATCGTTACAAAACTATATATAATAAAGATTGAAAAAGATTAAAGATTTTGAAATAGGATTGAAAAAGAAAAATGTTAAATGAAAATTAATTAGTTTATTTTAGTTTATAAAAACTCTATTCTTTACGAAAGCCAGCAGGTTTTTAAATAATAAAGGTTATTAAAATAAATCGAATAGAAAAATTGAAAATTGAACTAAAAATTTGGCCGGTTTAAGATTTTTATGGTTGAACCAGCATGGTTCAATTTTTTAATTATTGTAAATAAGTTGCTTTTTGTGTTATTTGTCGTGTTCTTATTTTGACAAGAGAAGCTTTGGAAATTTATTTTTTTCCAGGTCAGCAGATAATTCTGTTCGCATGTTTGACCGAAGGAATCTCACTTCCAATGGAGTTGGGTCCCCAGTCAATACATTTGAAGGGCACAAAGCTGCTGTATTGTGTGTACAGGTACTCTACATACTTCAACTTGTATCTTCCTTTATTCTTTTCAAGGTACATCTGTGGCTGAGAAGTGTTTTGCCTGGAAGTCTATAATTCAATTTCTCCACTCTTTTCCAGTGGTTTCCAGATAAGTCTTCAGTGTTTGGAAGTTCTGCAGAAGATGGCCTCTTAAACATTTGGGATTACGAGAAGGTATTGAAGTTAACATCTTAGTAGCTATTCTTGGTCTATTAATAAATTTGCAGCATGTGAGATGTTTCTTTGACCTGAATAACACTGTATGTTTGACATAACTAACTTTTAGAAGATTTTTTTTGGTTCCTGTTTCTTTTAACCGTCTGAAAAAGGTTGCACATCTTTCAAAGAAGCTGGTGAAAGTGTACAAATATTGTTTTATAATTAGTTAATTGACACTGAACATGTGAAGACCATGCATATTGCTTTATTTTGTAGTGCCTATAGATGGTATTTTGGATGGGCATTTGCAGAAGTGCCATATGAATTTAATTTCACATTCAATAGTTGGAAAGCATGAAAACTGGTCAGGCTGCTGACGCAGCCATGCACATAACTCATCCCCATCATTGTGTCATGTTTACAAAAACTTGTGGATGTGTTTAGAATGAACAACAAAATCACCATGAGCTGATAAAATTTTGGGATTGTTTGGCATATTGAAAAATTTTGCAGCTTTGACTATAAGCATTGAAAAAGTCTTATTTAGCTGCTCTGCTTGTCTGGCTTAGTCACGAGTTTGGTCCTCATCATTTACAGGTTGGTAAAAAGAGTGAGCATGCAACTAGAGGCGCAAGTAATCCTCAAGGATTGTTTTTCCGGCATGCAGGGCACAGGTTAAATAAAGTTCATTTTTTGTCCTTTGATATTAAAATGTGAAAGATAATTGCACAAACAGATGGTTCTGGAAAGTGAGTTCAATATATTTGTTTATCTGAGTTTTTCTATCAAATTGATTTGTAGGAATGGCAGTTTTCTTTGCAATTATTAGCATATTGTGTATTTTTTAGCCTAGCTGTAGCTATTCTTGGAAAATAAGTAACAACTTTGAGGGAATGTCAGGCCCTATCCTATGAGCTTTCTTTGTTCACATTAACAGAATTTATTATCCAGACTTGTTTTTCTCTTTATAGCTATTGAATAAAATTATCCACCTTCCCTCCATGAACTTCAACCTAAAACAAAATTAACTGTAGTTCTGCAGTCTGACTTAAGAACCAAAAAAGATTACTATATAGTTCTTAATTCTCTGAAAATAAGTGAAGTTGTATTGTGTTTATTTATCATATTTATATTTGATAGTGTTTGAAATAGGGCAGATTGTGAAGTTTTTGATCTGGCTGCATATGATTCCAAACTTTTTGACTCTTGTATACAGGGACAAGGTTGTTGATTTCCATTGGAACACATATGATCCTTGGACAGTTGTCAGTGTGTCTGATGATTGTGATACAACTAGTGGAGGGGGCATATTGCAGGCTAGTAGTTTTCCTCTCTACTTGCTTTCAATCTATCTGATTACTTTTTAGAAGGTTTCTTGATTTTGATAAGATGAATGGTATAATGAAGATAGATTCTTAAAGAAAAGGGTTTTGCTTGTAAAAACAGATATGACGAATGAGTGATTTACTCTATCAGCCAGAGGATGAGGTTTTGACCGAGCTTGAAAAGTTCAAGGCGTATGTTGTCTCATGTGGTTCGAAGGCGTGAGGAGTCAAATATGTATTAACTGTTAGGAACCATGCAAAGAACTCTAGCAGTGAGTTCATGTTGTGATTTAGCTGTGTTGTATTTTTCAATTTGAACATATATGATAGAAATTGGTAGGGACGCTGATGCATGTACTTTGTGGATGTACATCTCTTTCTATACTTGGATAATGCTTTGAAAGTTATTCTATGAAAGAACTAAAACTAAGTAGAAGTTCTTATAATGATTGTTTTAGATTGATTGTGATGATAAATGTTGTGCCTTGAAATTAATAGGATGTGGGAGTGGGTCGATTGTGTTCATAAAGGTGGATCTAAAAAAATTATAGATTTTAGTTATTTACCGACAGAAAAAGAAGTCCGTCGGTAAATTTACCGACCAAACACGAACAGAATAATCGTCGCTAAAGACCAAAGGAACTTCTGGTTGATCTCGAAGCTAAAGAAGTTATATTCAAAGGAGATTCACAACTAGTGTACGCCAAGTGGCAAGGAAATATAAATGCATGAGTTTAGCTTTATCACCCTTTTATATTACTGCTATCCAATTGCTAAAATTCTTGATGATATAAAATTTCAACATATTCCACGAGGTAAAAATTGGGAGGCAAATCAATTTTAACAAATAACATTTGGGTTGAAAATTTCTAAAGACTTAGTTCATAAGTGTATTACAGTACAAAGAAGATCCCATCCATCCATTTATAAGAGAGAAATTTTACTAGAAGTTTCTAATATTGATAAAAAAAAGTCACCCACGATGTGAGTTTGTAGATTAAAGACTTTTTGAAAAATCCTAGCAATCCAAAAAGTTGTCTTTCAAACTTAAGCAATAAGCACTTAAACTTGTGTTGATTGAAGAAATTCTTTTTCTCCAAGGAAATGACAAGCTTCGTCTTAGATGTCTTGGGATGCTTGAGGCATTAATAGTAATGAGACAAGTTCCTAAAGCGGCATATGCAGCACATTAGTTTAGAATAAAGATGAGATGACTTATACGACATCATGGATACTATTGGCTAACAATCATAAAAGATTGCATATCATATGTTAGAGGCTATAAGCAGTGCCATAAATATGGAAGAATTTAGAGAATTTCAGCGTCTAAGTTGCATTATATAGCAAAATCATTGCCATTTAAAGTATGAACCATTAATCTCGATGGAAAGATATTATCTCCAAAAGGCTATATTTTGTTTTGATGGCCACATATTACTTTACCAAATGGTGGTAGCTCAACATTTGAAGAAAGTTAATCGAATATATATAAATAGATATAGTTAAATTCTTCAAGAAACATATTATTCATTAATTTGGAATTGCTCAATCAATGATAAGTGATCAAAGAACTATATTTATGGGTCAAGAATTTAGTGAAGATCATAAGATAAAATTGTTGAATTTAACTCCATATTATGCTCATACTAATGGTCAAGTCGAAGCATCTAACAAATAATTATCGAGATTCTGGAGAAAATGTTAGAGGATAATTTAAAAGAATAGCACAAAATTATGTCTGAGACCTTGTGGGTGTATTATACTTCTAATCATACTTTCACAAGAATTAGCCAATTTGCCTTAACTTGTGGACATGATGTTGTTCTTCCTACAGAAGTAGCGGTTCCATCCTTGATAGTAGCTAAACAAAACTCTTCAAACACTCCAAGTTTTCATAAGCAATATCAATAGAATTAGAAGATTTAGACAAAGTACGACTTCAGTCTTTTAATAATATGATTACTCAAAAGAAAAAGGTGGTAAATTTATATGATAAAAGAATTTGTAGTTGAGAATTCCAATAAAGGGATCTAGTGTGGAATTTGATCCTAGCACCTAAAATAAAAGATAAAGAATATGGTAAATGGTCCCCAAAATTGGGAAGGGTTATTTAGAATCTATATAGTTTTGAATGGTAATACCTATTGGTTTTAAAACCTATAGAGTTTTGAGTGATAATGCCTATTGGTTATCTAGTTTGGAAGATGAACCTCATAGGAACTTATCAAAGGAAAATATTGAAAACCTTATGCATGTACCCTTTTTGAAAGTATAAAAATTAAGGAATGGGAGTAAATTCTTGAAATAAAACAACATTAGATTAATATTCATAAATAAAATATTAAAAATCTACTTGAAACTAGCCAAAAGTTGACAAAGTAAAGAAGTTGATAGCTGGTTCACTGGTTCAAGTTAAAGGACCAAATTCTCCCTATTGATTAATGCATGTGACACTTGGTCCTCCTTGGCTTGTTAGACTTGTTGCTTCCAAAATTTGACCTTTTCTTTTAACAACAATAACAACTACACTATCTTTGCAACCGTCCGATTGACTTCATGAAACCTATGATTGAGCCTTTTTCCTTTTTGTTTAAGGGATTTTTTTTAATTAGCTTAATAGCCCATTCATGTTCAATAGCTTCATTTTATAAAGAATCAAATTTGTTTTTCTTCTTTTGATTTTTTATCAACAGATTCTTGCCTTTAGTCTCCTCTACATGATAGTCCATTTTATGTTGATGCGAGAGGCTAAATCTTTCATAATACATAACCTAATTATGACTAGATTTTTTAAATGAAGCAAAGAATTTTTAGCTTTATTAAAAAGTCCCCTAATAAGGATAACTGAGTTGTAGATGTTAAGATATTTTATATTTATTTCTTGGGATCTGTTGGCTTGCTTTTTAGCCATATTTTACGGAAACTGTAATCCACGATTGTAGGCACATGTACAGCTAAGAGTGTTTTACGGAAGTGGAGTTCATGAGTGTAGGGTCAATGTACAGCTAAGAGTGTTTAACTATATATTTGATGTACAGATACAATAAAAACATAAGAGAAAAAAAGCAAAAAGTTGCGTTCTGCCATTGTTTCAACTGTTCTTAGTTTCGTTCTACCATTGTTTCAACTGTTTTGCCATTGTTTCAACTTGGTATCAGAGCCATGGGCAAATCTGATGTTGAAACTTCTGGATCTAAGTCTGCTCCAATTATCATTCAATCTGAAAGTTCATCTTTCAATGCTGGGATTATTCTAAATGATACAAACTATGATATGTGGTCTCAAATTATAGAGATGCACATTGCTGAAAAAGAAAAACTCTCATTGATTCGTGGGAGCACATAACCTCCTACAGAAGAGGATGAGGGATATGAGAAGTGGTACACCGACAATCAAAAAGTTAAGAGGTGGTTGTTGCTGTCTATGTCTCCAGAGATTATGAAGCGATATATTCGCCTACCCACTGCTCGCGATATTTGGAAAGCACTGTCAAAAGCTTTTTATGATGGAGCTGATGAACTACAAGTCTTCACGTTACATCAGAAGGCATTTTCTGCAACACAAAATGGTAAATCTCTTTCTACTTATTATGGAGAACTAACTGAAATTTTCTGTGAGCTAGATCATCGTGATAAGGTGATCATGGAAAATGAGAATGATGTGGTCTCTTATCGCAAGTCTATTCAGCGACAAAGAGTGCACATCTTTCTTGCTGGTTTAGATGGGGAATTTGAACAAATTCGCGGTGAAATCTTAAGAAAGGATCTTGTTCCAGAATTAGAAGAATGTTACTCATTGGTTCGACGTGAGTCTGTCCGCCACGCAACAATGAATGGAGAACTTGAAAAATCTGAAGCATCTGCCATGGTTAGCAGGAATAAATCGAATCAGAACCGATCATCTCAAAACCATCAAGCTCGAACCAGATTTAAGGCTTCTACAAGTACCAACAAATCCAGTTTTAAGTTCTCCCACTGTGATCAACCAGGACACACAAAGGATCGCTGTTTTGAAATTGTGGGATACCCAGAATGGTGGGATCATAATCGTGATTTGAGAAAGAAAACGACAAGTCATATCTCTACTGCTGCAACTGTAGAAGCAAATATTGAGGAAGGTGTTGCTGAAAAATCATCAGCGTTGATAGCAACAAAAGGTAATGGTGGTAAGGCTTTAAATTCATCTGCCTTTGTTTCTAATAGTACATGGATAATTGATTCCGGAGCTACGGATCACATGACATTTGATTCTGGAAAAGTCTCATCCCTTAAACCTTCCTCACAAAAATTTATTTCCACTGCTAATGGTTCATCGGCACCTATCATTGGAGAAAGATCCTTGTCTCTCACTAATACATTGAACTTAGATTCTGTACTAGTTGTCCCATCTTTGGATTATAATCTCTTGTCCGTTTCTCAAATTACTGATGCTCTATTTTGTGTTGTAATTTTTTGGCCTGAACGTTGTGTGTTTAAGGACATCCGAACAAGGCGGACGATTGGTTGTGGTACTAGACAAGGAAAGTTGTATTACTTGGAATTGGAGTCCCAAAGTTCAAATCAGTTACGTCAAGTTTTTTCGGTGGACAGTTTTGAGAACAAAACAAAAAAATCTGATATCTGGCTATGGCATCGAAGGCTCGGACATGTTTCTTTTGGGTATCTTAAGAAATTATTTCCCAAGTTATTTACAAAATTTGATGGTTCTAGTTTCCGGTGTGACGTTTGTGAGCTTGCAAAAAGTCACCGTGTGTCTTTTTCACCCAGCAGGAATAAAAGTTTGATTCCTTTTATGGTAATACACTCTGATGTTTGGGGTCCATCAAAGGTGAATACATTAGGTGGATCACGTTGGTTTGTTACTTTTATAGATGATTGTACCAGAGTGACTTGGGTGTGTTTGATGAAATTCAAAAGTGAAGTGAATTTGTTGTTTCAAAAGTTTCATAAAATGATTTGCACCCAATATAATGCAAC
>JAOSBP010000205.1:10876795-10891143 GCA_027563825.1 Erythroxylum mucronatum | reverse complement strand
GATATTTTTTCCAACTTTCCGAGCCCGAATCCACCTTTTCTCCTATTGAAGAGGGACTGACACCATCCGTCGGATCCACTCTTCCTGAAGCTGACGCACCTTCTCCTTGAATATAAGGTATGATTTTGACATGATGCAGGTACGACATTACAATCCTAGTTTTTCCTATTATTAGCAACCAATACTCTCTCCAAAAGACTAATTTGAGCGTCGGAGGGGCCTTCCGGGATACAACCCCCAGCGTGCCTTGCTTGTTTTGCAGGTATTCAGCAACCATAATCTTACAAGGTCATGGATTCAAATAACAACGTCCAGCCGCAGCAGAATCTGGCAGAACCAAGTACATTTTGGATAAGACACAACAAAAGCTGAATGGTTGGAAATCTAGGATGTTATCTTTAGCAGGTCGAGTTACACTAACACAATTCGTAATCTCGTCCATGTCTATCTTCACGATACAAACGGTACGCCTTCCTCGTCACCTGTGTGACGATCTGGAAAAATGAATGTGGGACATCATATGGGGGTCGCAGGAAGGACAAAAGAAAATTCACCTTGTCAATTGGGATTAAGTGTGTAAACCCAAGAAAGGGGGGTGGCAATGGGACTTAAGCGCATTTGATTGATGAACGATTCTCTCCTTACGAAACTTGGATGGGACTTACTTACTAGACCCCAGGCACTGTAGGTCAAGACTCTGAGGGCTAAGTACCAGGTAGATACTCATCATATCCCGCAAACTTTAGCAAGGAATGGAGCTTCAATTACTTAGCGAGGGATTTCAGCAACGTGGAATCTTATGCGCCAAGGCGCTAAATGACAAATAGGAAATGGATGACACATCCTTTTCTAACTTGACAATTAGATAGACGATTGGGGCCCTCTCTATTTAGTGGCTCACATCGAAATTCCTAAGAGCATTGTCAATGATACAATTTATGATTTTAAGGACGAGAGTGGCAATTGGCATTGGCAGTTATTCCAACATTATCTCCCCGCCATAGTTTGTATGAATATTGCGACCACCAATACTCACATAAACGACCGCGAGGAAGATAAATTGATCTGTGGACAAACTACACATCGGAGATTCACCGTAGTATCTACTTACGATCTTATTGAGAATATAAACACAGACGTCTTCAACAGGTCTTAGGAGGAAATATGGAAGTGGGTGGGACCACAACGCATCAGGTCTTTTCTCTGGCTGGTGGCTAAGTGGAAATTGTTAACCAACAAGCAACGTGTGACATGTCATCTGACTATGGAGAATGGTTGTATTTTCTGTGGACAGGAGGAATCGACCCTACATGCTTTACGGGACTGTACTCAAGTAAAATCTTTCTGGCACAAATTTCCTCATGACATGGTTGGTGGGGACTTCTTCAGTCAAGAGGAAGGAACCTGGCTCAGGTCCAATCTTAGTCATCACGTGCAACTAAATCAGACCGCGTGGACTACTATTTTTGGCGTCGTCTGTTGGTTTATTTGGAAATGGAAAATAACAGCATTTTTTAGCCGGGTTTTGTTTGGCCAATTGACGGTACTAAAATTGTTATGGATTATACTACTTGGATCATACGAGCCAGTGAGATGAAAAATCAGGTCTTTCAGTTTCAGGGGCTACCTTTGGGTACTTTAGTAGGCTTAACTAAACCCATAGAAGGATGGGTCAAGATTAATACGGATGGTTCGGTAAAAACGGGATGCAATATTGCATCAACATGAGGCGTTATAAGGAACTGTCAAGGGCACTGGTGTGTAGGCATCTTACAAAATATAGGAGTCGGCGATCCTCTAATTGCCAAACTTTGGGATGTGTATTTTGGTCTCATGCTAGCGTGAGAATGGGGCTATAGGTGCGTGATAGTTGAATTGGATTTGTTAGAGGTCATTAATATTCTATCACCATCTCTGAGTGATCTGACTGAGAATTCTTTTTTAGTGACAAGTATCCGAGCCTTGATACTTCGAGCATAAGAGGTGCAACTTAAGCATACACATCGAGAAGAGAATTAATGTGCTGATCAATTGGTTCATTTAGCTTCTTTAACAGAGTTGGGCCTGCATACCCTTTAGGAGCCTCCAATGTGCATTTTGGATGCACTATACCGAGATATGAATGGAACTTTGTACAGTAGAACCCTTCATAGGAGTCTAGGCATTGCGAGATAGTCGCTTTTTTTTTTCTTTCCCTTGTAAAAAAAAACTTAACTTCGGCCATGTTTGTAGTCCGTTAGGATCAAAGATTCAAAATTCAGGAGATTGTAAGGGGATCATCTACTTTTATATATTCCAGAGATAATTTAAAAACAAAATGACAAGGTATCTGAGATCAGACAATCTGTTCCTTTGAAGAGGGAATGGCATATTGCTATTATTACCTGTTGCTTTTACTTTTGTGTCTATCATTACTTGTAATAATATGATTGTGATGGAAAAAGTACTTTCTTCTTTACGTTTCTTACTTTTGAATTGATTTGATTTGTCTTTCATTATATAGCCTTGAATAACTTTTCACTTTATCTGGAATTGGATGCTAAAGAGGAACAAGTTCTAGATCCTAATCTCTTTTTGGCCTGTCTATCAAATTAGTACGTTTAAACAAAAATTAAAGGTGAAATATAATTTGTTTTTCTTTAATCATGGTAGCAACAACTGATCTCATTTCCATCAAATCAACAATGGTTTACCAACAATTCAATAAATAATTTTTTTTAAAAATGTTAATTTTTAATAATTTATCTAAGTTTGCGGTAAATCAAAATTTACCATCTAGTTCACAAATCAATATATGATTGAATAGGTCATGGTAAAATAGGGATGGTAAAATAGTTCAGGCCTAACTTTGTTCGGTTGAAGTTAACAGGTTAGATCGAGCTGGGCTGCCTTAGACTCGATAGCACTCAGGATAGGGCCCGAGATAGTAGGAGTTGTCTGGGTTCGGTCTGGCCCACTGCCATTCTAGGTAAAATTGTGCAATTAGCTCCCTAATTTTGTGAATTATTGGGCTTAGCCACAATTCAATTTGTTCTTATGAAGAAGCTGTTGCCTGTCTATCTCTCCGTATCCATGTATGAATCGATACAGTAATTACTCAAGACCCATCAAGAGAACTTCTACTTGGGCCAGATCTTTTAATTGACAGACCACGACCACTGCGATCCCGGAGGTTAGGGTTTTGGATATGCAAGGCAGTGCAGGTCAGTTGTCCTGCGAAAGTTTTGTGCTTCAGCTCCCAAGTTCTTGATTTGCTACGCGCTTGGTTTTGTGGGCGTTTGATTCTGTCTAATTCTTCTTGTTTGAAAGCTAATTATCATACAGTCTCTAAGTGCATAGTTAGTGTGAGAGGATTAACCTGTTATATGGATACACGATGAAGGACTCTTAACTTGAAAACAATATTGAAACCATTGTCATTTCTTGTGAAATGCCTACTTTAAGTGTATTGGTAAAGATTCCATGGTTTGTTTGAGCTGAGCAGTCAACATATTTTCGGGTATTGCTGCTAACGCTAGAGAGGATCATGTTATTAAGTAATATAGTTAGAGTTGCAGTCTTGGCATCTGTGGGTAGATATTGGGTTTAATCAAAGCAGTTATGCAGTGATATAGAAAAAGTAATTGCCATTTCCCCATCAAAGTTTGACCTCGCCCAAGTTTTGGTGTAGTATCTGTGTCATTTATGCTTGATGATTGGAAGACACAAATGTTTGGTGGTTGCTTCTATATTAAGATATGCGAGATGATGTAACATCGTTGAACTAGCAAGCTAAGTAGAAGAAACAGACCTGCAAAAGTTTTCAAGCTAAAAATTATCCAAATCCATTAACTGATTTTATTCCTTTTCAAAATAATTCTTGCAGAGAAAATGCTTTTCTTACAAAAGAGAGAATGAAACCCCCCAGGAAGCTAGTTACTACCTGTATGAGAGTATCTGAGAACTAAACATTTTAAACTCGTAAGTGTAGTCTCCCATGATTTATGGAGCTCTTCTGACAGTATAATAGCTTGTCTATGTACACGGCATCTTTGCAACTAGTTTGCAGTCTGTGTTTGGCTTTGCCAATTGCATCATTAGGATATACTTTGGCCGCCTGTGGTTCTTCTTACTAAAGAAATTCCAGATGGATCACCACCTACTTCTTCAAACACGACCAATGAGTTTCCGGTTGATCTAAGCCATGAACGTGGAACATGGTACCTGAAATTTATTAGAGTATGAACAAATTCTCAGTTCCATGAACAAGTTACTGAAAATTGGATAGGTTTTTTTCTTCCCTCCAAATTGATAGTCCTGCATTTATCCTACCATCTTTGTGAAGGCTCTCCACAGTTTGTTCGACATTTGTTCTCTGTGAAGTATCCAGCATAGTTGCAAGTGTCACAATTTCCTTGAGCTATGTATGCAGGCCAGTGACGTCCTATACTTCGTCCATTTATCCATATCTGACCTTTTCCCATGCTACCCATGTCTAATGCTAATGGATCGTTACCTTTTGGTGCAGCAAAATTTGTCTGGAACAGTAACATAACAATGGATTCTCAGGAATTTCGTGGGAAAACAAGAGAGTTAAACTGTTGGGCGTCACAGAACCCTCACCTTGTACCAAGTTAGGGGTTGCTTCTGAGCCAGTGACAATCCTTGTGTCCAATCAACCGATGAACTCCCACCATCAGTGTACAGGTTTGTGGTTTCTCCTTTAAGACCTATCTGCTCAGAGACGTGGAAGCTAATCATGGTCCAGCTTATTGTGGACTCCAGGAAATTATTATCACACAATAATTATTTTAGGATCTATGCCCGTTTACGTTGAACAGGTACACAATGCCAAAGCATCTTCCCCCCATGAATGCAAAATACCCTCGATTTCTTTCTATTTTTTATTTGTTGGTGTATAGTTTAAGGCATCAGCTTTCTTAAAGGGGGATGTTCAGGTTCCATTTAGGAGATGTTTGAGGTATGAACTAACTACTGGGGCTTGAACCAGGGTTTGAAAATTACCTATCAGGATGACCAGTGAAGAAGTGGAGACAAAAATGGAAACTAACCTTGTAAGTCCATACATTTCCTGTGAGGTTTCTTGTACCCCCTTGCAGCCCTTCCAATAAAACTGGACCTAGAACCCCAGTATTCCACGTTTCAAAGTGCAGGCCGACATTCTGAGATGAAGTAAATGAATACAGATTGTTAGCTACTGCAGCTTATGTTGCAGAGCCCACGAACAAAAGACAAAAAGTGGACTGACCGCAAGGCCCACAGCCACGCTTAATAAAGAAATCTTGTTGACACCAGCTCTCAAATTAACATTCTTCTTAAACGTTAACTTAGGGTTCTTTAATCCTCCATAAACCATTCCTACAATCCAAATAATCTCACAAATTATGGCCAGACTGAAGTCGTATTAAGAGATTGAGATAAGCAGTCATTTATTCCATCCACCACCTGCTAATTGACCATTTATGAAAACGTGCAAAGCATGGCCAGCTGAAAAAATTGTGAGGAGGGGCCACTGTCCACCGTTGAGAAATGCTTCGCGAGAATCTATGTCAACACTGAATGGACAAGATATAAAATCAAAGTGTGCACAACAAAAACGAGACTGATCGATCATATTGACATTCATATACTTACTCCACCATGTACCACAAATAATCCGTGGTATCCCAGGTCATGCTTATTTGCTCCACCAACCCCTGCTTTGTAAATGTGCCATCATCATCAGCAGAGGCAACGTCTTCAATGTAAGACTGCCAAGAAAATTGACCACCCTCTGCTACCATCTTCACTTGATTGCTTTGGGAGCCCAGCTGCAACCAAAACTCACTTCACATGAGCATTCATTAAGAAACCTTCAAAACGAACTAGCAGCTAACGTCTTACCCTTGCAGTGTTGTAGACTTCGGTCTTGCAATCAGGAAGAATGCTGATAGACCAACGGGGCAAGTTGTACTGCTTATTTCCATAGGTCACTCCCACAGAGTTTGCTGTGTCATAGTTTGCTAAGAAGGCAGCACATGCTGATTTTGAGCTGAAGACATGAGCCTGAATAATCATTGGGTTCAGGGGTTGAATTGACGCAAGCAAGCACATGTTTTAAACGAATACGAGAAACTTCCATCAGTATATGCCTTAGCGCACGTATGAACTCGGATGAAATATTAATTCAGAATGAGCCTTACCTCCTGGTTATCACCCAGTTTTATCAACGTGGGATCTACAGCGACTAAAGCAGGTTCACAGAGCTTAATTGCTTTATGCAAATCCCTCAGATGTCCCCATTTTGGCTCTCGCGGAATTCCTGGAGGCAAAATAGACATCACCTATCATGTCAGGTCGATTTATCATTTAAATCTTTGCACCTGTGGTTGTCCACTTCATACTTGGTGGTTACAGCTTTTAATTGCTGCAAAGCGGTGATTGGGAGGTGGATAAATAACTCACCCCCTACTCAAGGGAACGTACCATATTCATCAATAGGCGCATCATAATCGTAGCTAGTAGCAATGAAGGGACCACCAGCAGTTCTTTCAAAGTTGGTTCCTCCATGGTACTGCAGACGAGGAAAAAAAAGAGAGCAGAATTTAAGTCAATCAATCATCATATAATCTTGTACAAAGACTAATATGAAGGAGAAGCTACGTAACTTACCATATAGTAATTAACAAATGAACCACCATTCTGTATAAACCTAGCCACTCCAAATGCCATATCTTCTGCTGGCCTATGAGGAACTGCACCGCCAAATTCTGTGTACCTGATACCAAGACAAAAATGCAAATTGCTCTTAAGCGTTCCAACAAGTACAAGAAAGAATAAATAAATAAATAAAGCTCTTTTAACTATTCACTCATCTTTGGTGTGACTTACCAACTAGTCCAGGCTTCTGTCCATATTTTGGGTTTATAGTCCTTATTTGGTTTGAAATTCTCACAGTAATATGCATTGCAGGTGTCTATCTGCACATGACAAAGACACCAGTTTGAGTAAACACAACAAGAACCAACAAGTTATATCTATATCGTTCATTTTACAACAAATTGACCTATCCTAACAAGTTGGTGCAGAATCTTCACCGTGCTTGATCTAAAAAGCTATCAGGAGACATAACATCAGTTTGTTCAACTACAATCCCAAAGTACTAGAAAATTTTGAATAAAGCCAAAACGGAAGAGACTAGTGCCACCCTCGTTCAGAAAGGGAAATCGGACCATAATATTCATACCGAGAAAAAAGAACCATTTAAGGCCCACCTAAGTGAACAGTATATTGTTATAAAAAACCCCACAGAGAAAGATTCAGAGTTGGAAACTGACGCCACAGAATAGAGGCATAAAGAAAAAGATTTTAGCGGAATTACTTACAACAGGGTCAGGTGCATCTTCTTGTTTGCACATAACCCATGGAACTCCTGTGCCAAGCCCCACGGCCATGTCAGCTGCCCATTTTGTATACGCTTTACCAGGAGCACCAATTTCCCATTCTACTGGTCCATATTCATTTTCTATCTATTAACCAAATAAGATAATCAGTGAAATGATGATAAAGACAGCCACTTTCTATTATAAACTAATGAAAACGTCCCTCCAACTCTCTGACCCGTGTTCTTGAGTATTGAACCAATCAAAGGAGAAATATAATAGCATAAGCATAAGCAAACTAAGGATACAAGGATCTTATTTTCCTTGCCTGAGACAGGATTATTGGTCCTCCCTGAGACTCGAACAGCTTTTCTGACTTCATCATGCCTACAATTTTCTCTGTGAACTTTTGCATTGCCGCCTTCATCGTAATAATTAAAATATTATGTCAGTTCGGTTTGATTAATCATACCGGCAATGACGAAAGATTGGAGAAAAGAGTTACTGAAAATGGCAACAGAAAATTCCAGGTAGAGCAACCTTGAAAGGCTCATTATCAGTTCTAAAAGAAATTCCCGGAACGTATTTAAGCCAGACAGGGAAACCCCTGAAAACAGATCACAAAAACAGAGCTCCTATTAATAAAAAATAAATGGAGACAACGAAAAACTATAGTAAAAGATAGAAAATGAACGACTGGAAGTGATAGGTCCAGAGTTGGATAAAGCTACAAAATTCATAAGTTATTGTCTTACCCGAGGTTCCATTCACCACAAATGTAGGGACCAATCCGGAGATGAACATAGAGGCCTGCTTGTTGAACCAGCTTGACGAACTTAACCAAATCATACCTATCCTCGAAGTAATACTACCATTTTTTTAATCATTTTCCGGCACAAGAAAAGAGAATTCTGATGAGTTTTGGCGGAAAAAATTCGCACAAACTTGAAGGAAACATGCGAAAATAAATTATTGGAATAAAAAAAACAGAGTGCTGCTTTGAATTACTTTTCCAGGAGAAGGCTCATGTCCGTTCCAGAAAACATAGGTTTGAATAACGTCCAAACCTCCATCTTTTGCCTTCTGGATAAGATCCGGCCACATCTGCAGCCACCACGAAGCACGAGAACAGAGTCAAGAAACTTAACCAATTGCTAAAAAGAGAGTGTTAGAAGAAAATGAAACAATCCCATTTGTCAGAAATTGGAAATAAATCAGAATGAAGCGCATTGAACTTATTGCTACCTCAGGAGTGCTTCTGGGGTAATGAATGGACCCAGACATGAGAATCCTTCTCTGTCCATTGATTATGATTGCTCTATGGTCATATGTTACAGAAGCTGAACAGCATGAAGACAACAATACCAGGAACATGAACAAGCTGGTCCCTAAAAGGTTCCACATTGAAGCTCTTACTGAACCCATAAGTTGGTTTTTCTCTGACAAGCCAAAGCAACAGAGTTTAGTTCTTGTCTGTGTATCCAACTTTCAAATGTATTAGAAACAATTCAAAAGACTGGGAAAGACAGAAAGTGCCTACGCAAATCTTCCTTTTTCTATTCTTTTACGGACAGAAAAGAAAAGGGAAAAAAGATTTGAGCTCGGGAGAGATTACGTGAAATTATTGAACAGGATTTGTTGGGCTGTGGAGTTTGGTTTAGAGTAGTAGTTGAGCAGAGGTATTTATAGAATCTGAAGAATGAAATGTGGGTCCCCTGTTGCTTTGCCTTTGTGGGAAGGCTTACCAGCGGCGACAAGGAATTTGTTATCTTTAAGCTTCTGATAAAGCGCAATTTGTGTTTACATTTGCGAATTTGCTGTTTTCATAGGAACAGAGTAGAGTAGGGGACAAAAGTGACCTGCCAATGCCATTTCCTTCTCTGCAATAGTTTATTGGCTTCCCTTAATTGCAACACTCCTTGCATTAATGGAGTCAGTCCTAAGGCTCAGGCCTCGGAGAGTTGCTGATAAGACTCATCTGCACACCCTTTACCTCACTTTTTCAACCTTAACGATGATCCGTGAAATCTGTATGTGCAGTATTGTAATGTATTTTCAAGCAGCAATTCAAGTCAAGAGTAAGAACGTTGTTTCTTTTAGGCATTTCGTTCCTACTTTGCTGCCATCCAAATTGTTATCATTATTCAATACAACAAGGAACCAACTAATACATAAGTATCGTATTTAATAAAATTATTGAATCTGGACATGAGTACCTAACTTCTAGCATTATTCTTTTTAGCTACCAGGTTATTATTGTAATAGAAATAGATTCCTTTTTTTTTAACAAGGAACTGCAGTCGTTATTTTTTAGATGTGCCTAAATCTCTAAAGTAACAAAATAATCTGCAAATCATGCCAACCTAATATTCCACACTAAACAAAAAGAATTGGCAAACACCAGGCAAAAGGAATTGGCACTTCTTTGCTCGAATTGCCAGATTTTATGCACGTGGACAAAAAGATTGTATCGTAATTTTAGGCATATTTGTTTTTGTTTTCTGTTCTTATTTTTAAATTTTTTAAAAAACTTGATTATTAAATTTTGATTTATGGTTTTTATTTAGTTTCTTCCAATATTTACAAAAATTATAAAAGCGATTTTTTTATAATCTGATTTACTATCAACTAAATATATTATTTAATTATTTAATATTAATTATTAATAAGAACAATAAACAATTTTAATTTAATTTTATAATTAATTTAAATATTAACTTCTTAAAATAATTTTAATTTAATAATTATTAATAAATATATTGTAAAATATCTTTGAAATATATTTTTTACATTGATAATTAAAAATAAATATTAATTATTAAATGAGGTTTAATCATTAAATTTTTTATTTTAATAAAAATAATAATTTTACTGATAATTATTAATAAATATTATATAAGAAATTCAATTAAATAACTAATTAATTTAACTTAACATAATTTTGTTTTTATTTGAAAAGATAAAACCAAAAATCAAAAAACAAACATTACAAACCACCAAAAAAAAAAAACGGTCCTTAACTTATAAGGTGGGAGACTAATAATAGGGAACTAAGACATCTAGAAAATTTTGTTCTGGTACACTTGTTTCGCATGAATCACGGATTGGTAATTGTATGCCACATCACAATCCCTGTAGGAAATTTTTGTCGCATCAGATACGGAATATATTTATTATTTACACAAATAAAAATAGATTAAAATAATCCAAACCAAAAAAAAGAAAAAAAAAAGATACGCAGATGATCTAATTAAATATGAAAATGTATTATTATTCGTATTAATATTATTATTATTATTAATTTTTTTCTTTTTTCTCTTTCTTTTTTTATACAAGTCATTTGAAAATAATTCTTATATTAATTAGGGGTAAGATCGTGTATTATTAAACTTTCCCACATTTCATATTTTAGCATAATTTATACTAAATATTGTTGTTGTTATTATTATTATCTTTAATATTAAAATAACAATATTTTACTTTAATTTAATATGCCCAATTTTTTGATATAATATACAAACCTTTTGCATATACATACACGCATATATATATATATACATATATTTGTTAAATTACCCGATATTCGGTTCCACATGAACAACTAATCCGTATTTGAGCTTATCATTTTGTGAATATATATTAACAATGAAATGAAGAAAAAAACATAATGCACAAGTCAAGTTGCTTACTTATTTGGTTCGTAGTTAAAGCTTATCAATTGTAAATATGAATATTCCATCTAACTCCAAGAAAGTCATCAAGTTGCCGCGTCCGTGAACCAAATCTTGTACTCTCAGCATTTTAAAGTTGACCAATACCAATAATCCACGTCAGATTTTCCGCCCTTTTCCTCTTTTCTCCTTGGAGTCCACAGCCACAACAACAGCGTCACTGTTTTAACTAAATTCCAGCCTACCTGCCTACGCAAGCAATGTGCACTTTTACAATTAAACCCTCAAATCTTTATTTGGAATTGTCGAATGTTTTAAAAATTAAAACCATTTAATCATTTAATAGTAAAATTTTAAATTAATTAATTTTTTAGTTTAATTTTTAACTTATCCATTTAATTTAGTTTAATAATTTTTGTTATTAATTTATTATTTAATCGAACAGTATTTATAAACTAATTAGTTCTTTCTTCCAATAAAACTTATTAGTTCTTATAGATTAAAATAAATTGATTAAGTTTTATTTAACAATATATTTTAAATTAAACTTTAAATTTTTTTAAGTAAGGATAATCTTCTTCAATTATTTTATAAATTTTATTTAATTTTTAATTAATTTTATGATAATTTAAAACCGTTTAAACTTTGCAAATAACAATTAATCGTTACAAAATCAAATTTGACGGTTACGAGAATACAGATAATATCACTTAAAAGACAAGCCATGTCTAAACCAAAGCGATTAGTACCAATGGAATTACGTAGAGGGCGTGCTGATTGTTACTGACAACAACTAACTGATATTAACTGATGATGATGTCCTTGAATTAGTGCTGAAGATTTGGTGATAACTGCTAAAGATTAGGTGACCCAATACTATATTTTATGTAACTTTTGTGAAGGTTTGTAATTAACAGAAGTGATGTGAATGTGATCTCCTACGATTGAATTTGGTTCTGTTATAACATAAACACTAAAGTAATGCGTTTCATATTTTATGACTACAAACTCAGTAACATTACGTCATTGTCCATGTGGGGCAAAAGCTACAGTACTTGTGTTTTTTATCATCTTTGAACCGCCCAGGGAAAGTGTTGAGTTGAGGTCTGGAGGACGGAAAGCAGCTGTTTTAAATGTCGTGTTACATTAAAATTGCTTCATATCTTAGTCAAACACTTGAAGGCTACAAAGGTCACATGATTTTGTAGATACTGTACTTTAATGGGTGCACAAACGGATGAGAGAGCAAGGAAGCTTCCTCTTTTTTGTCATGGATAACCAATTCAAAACCTTCGAAAATGAGATTATGTACGTACTTATCCATCCAGGATTTCTATTTATAAATATTATGATATTAATGCATTGAAGTTATATTGGGGAAGGAATCATACTTTTGTATCTAATTTAACTTTGAGGAAATGGCCTTTTCAAGGCATGAATACTTTGCCTCATCCAAAGGTTTGAAGAAAGTGATTCTCCGAATAGAATTCCTGCTTAATTACTACATTGAGATATAATATCAGTTTCAGTCTTATCCATTGTCTTCCTTTACTTCACAGAAATACAAACTGAAATCAACTTGTTATTGCTTTAGACGAGTGCATTATTTGTCTGGCCCTCCACTTCTAGTTAAAATTTAAGGATAAGAACATCTAACAGATTATATAGTTACTGTAGCTTTTTAACGAACCTAAATCAGAATATGATCATGAATGCTTAAGACGTTCACGTTTCCTAAATCTATCAAAAGTGGGTCCTCTATGTTTTGGATGAGATAGGGAGCTGAGCTGAGCTGTCCCATAGTTCAACACACTTGAAACTGCACAAATTAATGATCAATTTTTAGCTCATCTCTTTAAACGTTAGACGGGTCATGGCTGCTTGGTAGGGACTGTCTGTTCCCAGAATCCTTGCGTGTAGGACTAGAAAAGGAAAAGCATGTACGTACCTATAAGTTATAAAGTTACATTGAAATTTCTAAAAGCAGCATTCGAGTTTGATAAACATGAGCACACTAAAACAGATGCATTAATGAATCAGATGGACAAGATATATAGCTCCTGCAACAGGGGAGACGATGGCTTACGTTGGATTTTTTTTTTTCTTCTTCTCCCTTTCAAGCACAAAACGAACATATGCATACAAGGAAACCACCAAAGCAAACATTTGCAACTGTCGTCTCTTTTATATATGAACAAATTACGTATGTTAATCTTTCAAAACTGACAAAGATGTTCCACGATTTTCATACATGAATATTATATTATGAAAAAGAAATACAACATTCTAATGCATCGATCGCATTAAATGACAAAACAGTAGTTCATGTGCCTGCCGAATCAAGTTGGCTAAGGATTCATCGATGAGAACTCAAACTCCTTGATGGTAAGAGTATTGGGATAAGCCCTTATTGAGGAATCATCAGGTTTTATCTTATGGATGAGTTTGCCACGTTAAGAACACACATGCATGCATGTATACATGGATTTCTGAATTCGGAGGGTTATAGACTTCCGCACTTTCTTTAACAGGTGGGGCTTCTAAGTAGTTTATTTACAACACTAGCTAGAATCTTTTGTGGGGCATATTGAAGATCAATCACTCATCTACGAGAAGGATGTGAAAGTGTTTCCCATAAGAAAAGGTTTCGCAACCCAAAAACCCAACTAGGTGAACCAGCCTAACACTCAAACTTTTGAGTTAAAATACGAAATATTAACGTCAAGGAAGAAAATAGTCCAATAATAAATATTTCCATTCGATTTAAATATTTTCTTCCAAATAAAATGTGGGATTAATTATAAAAAAATTTCAAATTTTATTTAATCTTATAATTATAATCTGAATTTTAAAAAGCAGCAATTAAATACTTAAATTTTTAATTTTTTTTCAAATTAGACATTAGTATGTCTGTTAATGTTATTTAATCTAACAAGCCAAACAAGACATAACTCGTACGATTACAACTTTATTAAATTGTAACATCAGTTTCTTTCAAGGAAGAGAGCAACAAAGGGTCTTATCTGTTTTATTTTAAGAGAAAAGCTTTGGAAGAACTCAAGCACTTGGTTCAAGAAGCTCTCAAGACTCGCCAGTTCAGTGCTTCATCAATAGAAGGAAAGAAACAACAAAATGAAGAGACAATTTTTGAAATTACCCCACATTACAATGATTTCTATGTTGTTAGCAATGTTTTAAATACCGTACCGGACTTGGTATTGGATTGGGCTCTGGAACGGAACTGTACCGGTACCGGGTACCGTTTCGGGATATTTTTTAAATTTATAAAATAGTCCCTAAACTTTTTAAAAATTGC
>JAOSBP010000205.1:10839644-10863633 GCA_027563825.1 Erythroxylum mucronatum | reverse complement strand
TTAAATGTTGATTTGATTTTGATTATCAACTTTCAATTTTAAGTTTTAACAACCAATTAATCAACATCAACAATTTATCTTTAAAGTTTAAATTTAAACACTAATGACCAATGTGAAGCACACCACACTACCATAAGGTTAACCATAAGCACCAAATTATCATTAAATAAAATACATGTACAATTAAATTCTAACATTTCAAATTCTCAAACTCAATCTCAAATTCAATTGTTCAAACTCAAATTCAATCTCATTCATCAATAATCCAACAATTCAATACCGTAAATCACAAGCCAATTTTCACCATTCAACACCGTAAATCACCATTCCAAATTTTCAATCCACTTCCAAAATGGCAAAATCCAAATCCAATTTTAGTTCAACTTCAACATTCACAAATGACAAAAATCTTCCAAATTCAACTTCAATATCCATTCCCATTTCCCATTCCTAGCCAAAATCCAACATCCAATTTTTTACCCAAATCTACTGATTGGATCCAACACCGTATATTCACAACAAACAACACAAATTTTTAACCCCAATCCACCATCATCCAACAACCAACACAATCAAAGAATAAAAAATTTTCAAAATGCCATGAAAAATGAAAAAAAATTCAAAACACATACACCCAAACAATCGGGTCTTCGCCTTTTCGGGTCGTGTGGTGTGTTGAAGGAAAAGAGACGGCGAGGAGGAAGGAAAGGATCGAAGGAGTGCTAGAGTGGGCTGAGGTTGAACCGTCGAAGGGAGAGAGAGAGATCGCTAGCCGCGAGGAAGGACGAACCAATGGTCGAAGGAGGAGGAGACGTCGACGGCGAGGAGGAGACGACGACTTCACGAGGAGAGAGCTAGAGACCGAGAGAGAGAGATCGGAGAAGACGAAGAGAGAGGACAGAGGAGCAGCCAACAGCGTGGAAGAATCGAGAGGGGGGTAATTAGGTTAAACTTTCGGAAATTGCAAGTTAGTCCTTGCAATTTTTGGAAGTTACGGTATCGGCCAGAATTTTTGGTTCCGACCGGTAGTTGAGGCCAGTACCGACGTTTACCCATTTCGTATTGTTTACCGGCCGGTACGGTACCTTCTGGCCGGTATCGGCCAGTACCGTTCAAAATCCTATACCATGGCCCTACTTGAATTTTTTGTGTCTCTGTGGCAAAAAGTCTTTATAATCTGTACCTTTTCCACTTACTAATTACTGTAACCGTATGTCCAGAAATGATGCATCAATAACATGAACTCTAGGCTTTTCTGTTTGAGAAATAGAAAGCATAATTAGAAAAAAAAAATCAACTCGTAGGGATGTAGCACGTTTGCAGAGAGGTCATGTATCCGGAGTTTTGAGAAAAGGAGAGAAGAACAAATCGTAAGTGTTCGAACAACAACTATACAAGCAAGAACTACCAAGGAAAAATTTTAGTGATTAAGTCGAAAGATTTTTTATCGAGAAAAACTCAAATGACGAAAGTTATTCATTAAATTTTCCAATATCCATTGG
Organism: Erythroxylum mucronatum; assembly: GCA_027563825.1. Lineage (NCBI taxonomy): Eukaryota > Viridiplantae > Streptophyta > Magnoliopsida > Malpighiales > Erythroxylaceae > Erythroxylum > Erythroxylum mucronatum. The sequence continues at coordinate 10,862,131 of JAOSBP010000205.1, read as the reverse complement.
AAAAGAACAACAATAACCCACTACAGTAACTTGACTTTAATACTTGTTCCTTATTAAATTGATAATCCGAGATAACTTTAATTAACTTGACGACAATTTCCTGTCAAACTTGACAATTTGCACAATGTCTTTGGTACAAAATCGGGGTATATCAAAGGACTAAGGTATGACCTAGAGCTTGTTGGTGCATTTTCGTTATGACCAACATATGTTACGATGCTTCAAGAGAAGAACCAGACGCTGAAGACTAAGTTACAATGTATAGAAGAGAAGTTAGATCGTAATGTAAAAGAAATAAATAAGCTTAAAAAGATAATCAAATAATTACTAGGATCAAACTATGTCAATAGTAGTGATGACGATAAGGAGTTTTAGTTTGTATATTACATGTAATTATTTTTTTAATAAAATTCATTCCATTCTTAATGTTTATTTTATTTCAATTTATTATTAGTTAAAAAATGACACCAACATTAATTATAAAATGTAACTACTTCATATTTCAAACTGTCTTAAAAATTGTAATAAATTTAATTAATTTTTTTTACAATTATAATAACATTTAAATTTGAAATAAAATTTTTGTCACTAGAAAGTATTAGTTACCAAAACAAAATCGTCACAAAATATTATTACCTACGTTTACAAGAACGTCTCTAAAAATATTTACCTACAACAAGAAATTAGTAGCTAAAACTATTCTGCTAAAAAAACAGAATTGTTACAAACAAGTATTAACTACCAAAACAAAATCGTTACAAAATGTTGTTACCTACGTTTATAAGAACATCTCTAAAAATATTTACCTACAATAAACAATTAGTAGCTAAAACTATTCTGCTACAAAAGAAAATCGTCAGTAAAAATAATTACCTACGACTACCGTTTAGTAGTAAAAACCTTTATCTACGAAACATATACGTCGTAAAATCTTATGTACGACATTCTTCGTTCTCGTTAGTTATATGTTTTACTGACAAAATTATTGTATATCTAAAATCTTTTTGTTACGATTTCAAAAAAACGTTGCGAATGTTATTTTGCTATCAAGATTTAGCGATCATTAGGATGACGATTATTTTTCGTTGCAAATTTTAATATTTAGTGACGTTTGGTTTAGTGGCCAATAAACTTATCTGTTGTAGTGGCTGGGGGTGAAGGATATATGATCAACGTTAATGGATTATAACTATGATGAAGGGTATATAGTTGTGCTTGATCAAAGAACGGCTCATTGCTTAGATGAAGTGGGATTTTAGTGGGATTACGTGGTGGGATGCTGTACACTGACCTTTGTCTGCGCAAGCATTGAATGCCTTTTGGCTTATATGTCCGCCTCGCGATTCTAATTCATGTTTCATGATCGATCAGGACTACTCCCTGTTAGAATATTCCTTTCTTGACCACTCACTTCGTTTTTCACGGGATCTCAATGTGAAAGTTACACATCTGGCCAGAGTTATACGAACACGATACAAACAATATAGCTCATTAGAATAAAAGCGAGTATAAAGAAACACCTGAATATCAGTCATCAGAAACTAAGTCGAATTAAAGTTTCCAATTAGTTAGGGAAGTGCCACTGAACTTAGGTAAAATATCCTTTGCAAAGATAATTTCTCTTCTTCAAGAAATGATGGATTTATAAAGACCAATAACCTATTTGATCGTATCCTTCCAGGATGAGAGTTGCAAATTGATTTTGGACAAAAAGAAGAGCGAAGTTCATATATGCAGTGAGAAGCGACAATGAAAGAATACAAGCATATATACAATTGGAGATTAAGAAAGTAGAGCTTGTCTAGCATCTTCATATTCTCCTTAATTACCAATCATAGAATGAAACTTAAATTACATCTCCTAATTTGTTCCTACAAAGGAGTACAATCTTTAGAGGTGAGCTTATCTGAGAAGAAAGGAATCCCAATTTCCTTAAAAGGGATGCAACCTCTCTTGAATCCTGTAACTTCTGAGAATGTAAGGAGTAAATGGTTGATACAAATAAGAAAATTTTGCTTAAGTTCATTTATGTATTCAAGAGCTAAGCAATTGTATTGAGCTCATTAATGAGAGCAGAAATTGAGAAGCGTCTCTATGATAAAATAAGAGAAGATCTTCCATAAATGAGAAGTTAAATAATTTTTGTAGTGAAAAATAAGTATATCCTTATCGTTGCTTAGTGAAGCAATGCCATAGAAAAATATTTTGTGTGCTTTCTCAAAGATTATTAACCACGCTTATTTTAACTAAGAATTATTTTTTGCAACGACCAAAACAATTTTAATGAATAGGCTACATTTATATTTCATATCCAAAGACTATTATCTATATTTGTTTTAACTATGGATTATTTTTGTAGCCAAAATAATTTTAGTGAATGAGCTAAGTTTTTTCATAACTAAAAACTCTTGGCTATGTTTTCATAAAGAAAGTAAAATTTGTAAGTGATAGAACACTCACATCAATAAGAAAGGAGTTAAAAAGATCTAAAAACTATATAAAAAGAAATATAGACTCCAATAAGGGCAAGTAGGATGAACTTCCCAAAGTAACATAAACCTTACCATGAGATTAGATTGAAAAGATCCTGCCTAGAAGAACCAATAAAAAATGGAAAATTGAGAGCGACAAAAGAGAAAATTTAACCTAAAATTTCATTGTTCTTAACATAATTTGGTATTCGAATGAACTCATTGTACTTCATGATACTGCTAAGAGGAAAGCACCACTATGTTTAAGACTAAGCATATAAAAGAATAAATGCCTAGTCAAAACTTTCATTTCTACTTTAATCTATAAGGAGAAAGCAAACTCTGGCATAATAATGATGTTGTATCAAGTACAATATACTGAAAAATAAATTTGGACGAGGTAAATCACAAATAGAAGAAACATTAAGTTTTTATGTGAAAAAGCCTTTTGAATTAAGGGTAAAAACTATGAGATCCCTGCTCCATTATAAGAACTCCACTATAGTAAAAGATTCATACAAAATGCCCTCCAAAATAGTCATATCACCAGTGCCAAAAAAGGAGAAAAAAAGGATAAAGGCAATAATGATAAATAAGGAAGAAAAAGAGAAATCAACTAAAGTTGGACTACTATTTACAAAATGAAAGTAACAACTATAGTCCTCTAAATAAGATTCTCATTATTCAAATTATACAATAACATCTCAGGAACTCCAAGCTCAAATTTGAGCTTGATCCAATTGTGGATGACTCCAAATTGGACAAAAAACTAAAACTAGTTCAAAAAAATTCTACTATAGTCTTTCTTATTTTCTCATCTCCCTTTCTTATCATCATTGTCGTGTTTACAACTATTCCAACTTTTTCACAGTAAAAAGGGTGATTCCAAAGATTAATAACGGGTTCCTAAAAATGATGAATTAAGTACATTTTTACTTATAGGAATGAAAGAAATCTTAACTTAACAATTCTCCCTTTAATGACTATATGGAGAAGATCTCCATCCCGATGTTTAAGCAATATGTGAGTAAACTTCTCTCTTAGAAAAAATGGTTATCATATCAAATCGTTGTCATTTATACAAATTTTTATGTAGCTCAAGCAACTTAGTCCAAAACATCTCTAATTCAATGTTATCTAATAACAATATATTTTAATTGATTATGAAAGATAGAGTTCTTGACAAGTTGCACAACATATTAACCATCATAACGTCACACATTCCTCTTTGCACAAAGTTGAGCTCTTTCACAAAACTCTTCATTTAGAATATTTCTTTGCAGGCTTTAATAGTATCAACACACTCACTCTGCTTCTACAACATAGATTGCTAAGATACAACTCATCTTATAGAGGTAATCAAATAGCCCAAATTAGACTTCCTTGTATCAATATTTCCTGCTATGTCTGGATCTATGTCTGTAGAAAGAATAGGTTCCTATATTGTAAAACATAAACTTTAGAAGAGCTACTAAGATATCTTAAAATCCACTCCGTTACATTCTAATGTTCTCCTATCATATTAGAAATAAAATCACTAATAACACTATCAGATCTTATATAAATAATTCAAATTACTAATAACTAACACAAAAGAACTATTTTCATATCTTCTTTCTTTTTTACTATAAAGAATTGAGTTTTGCATAATTTAGAGTGCATAGCAAGAGGTATACTTACCATTTTAGCTTTGTCCACATTGAACCTTTGAAGTACCTTCTTAATGTATTTCTATTTTGATAGCAAGAAATTCTTAACCTTGATATCATAAATTATCTTTATGCTAAAATTTTACTTTGTTAACTTTAAGTCTTTTATAATAAAAGATTAACTAAAATCTTACTTCAACTTTGTAATCTTAATAGAATTTTGACTAATAATAAGCATGACATCAATATAAATTATAAAATTAAAAATTCATCACTAGAGATTACAAATTATTTTCTTATATTATAATCAAATTTCTTATATCACTACCTTAGTGTTTGTTTCAAATTATACAAACTATTCCTTAATCTACAATCATAATCTTCTTTTCCCTTGATTTTGGATCCCTATGGATACTTTATATAAATCTTCTCATCTAAATTAGAATAGAGAAAAGTAGACTTCACGTCTATATGCTTAACCTTTAAGTAAAGGCATCTGTTAAACCCAAGATATAAATCGTATGGATGACATCTTCATAACTAGAGAAAAGATTTCATTAAAATCAACTTCATTCTATTGGATAAAGACTTTGAAAATTAATCTAGCTTTATATTATAGAACTAAAGTGCCATCATCATGCTTCACTTTGAAAATCTATCTGTTCTTTAAAATTCTTTGGTCCTTAGGTAGCTTAACCAAATCAAAGTGTGATTATCATGCAATGCTTTCATATCAACCTTCTCTTATGCTTATTTATCTATTGTTTCCTAAAAACTTTTATGTTCTCACTCATTAATGACATATACATACTCCCTAAGATAGTAATGTAATAAATACTTTCTCTCTCAAATAGATATTTTGAGAGAAGTTTTTGGAGCTTATATAGTTATTACCTTTGTAATTGTTGGTTGTGAACAACCATAACATCATGTACTAGAGTACCCAAAGTGTCTAAACCCTATTGATTATTCTACACTGGATCACCACTTTAATTATCATCTTATATCTCAACATCCTAAAGACCAAACGCAACTGCATTTGGTGCATCATTCAAAGAAAAATGATTTAGATTAACCAAGTTTTTGCTTTAAGAATAAATTATTTAAGTCTTCTTAATATCCTCAGTAGTTTTGTCCTCAAAGAACACCACATCATGACTTCTAACAAATTTACTCTTTACAGGAACATACAAATAGTAGCCAAACTTATCTTAACCATAAGCTATGAAGATGCACTATTTGTCCTAACATCCAATTTTGACTTCTCATTTTTAGGAATATGCACAAATACTTTACATATAAAGACTCTCAAGTGATAATAGGAACCATCTTTTCCAACTAAATTCTATTAGGGACACCACCATCTAAGGCAATAGTAGGAGATAAATTGAGAATATTAGCAACTATGCAAAGTGTTTCTACCAAAAAAGGAACTTGGCATCACTGAGGAAGTCAATTTAACTCTCTCCACCAAAGTCCCATTCATCATCTTTGCTAAACTATTTAGTTAGGAAGTTTTGGAAAGATTTTTCATATGTCTAATACCCTACTATCTATAATAGTTACTAAAAGTACATAATATTTACCATTGTTTGACTACAGAAGCATTTCAATTTCTTACTTGTTTATTTTTAAACTAAGGCTTGAAATTCTTTGAAATTTTCAAGAACCTAATCTTTGGTCTTCAAAAATAAATCTAAAGTTTCCTAAAATGATCATCAATAAAGGTGAAAAATAAAGTATACCACCATGTGATCTCACTAAAGGACCACAACCGTTAGAGTGTACAAGCTTTAATAAATTTGACTTTTTGAAAGGAGGATAACTCTAAAAGCAACTCTTATTTGTTTCCAGCCAAATAGTGAACACACTTTTCCAACCTAGCTTCCTTAATCCCAACAAGTTTTTTTTCTTATCCAATTAATTAATCCTTTTTTCTCTCATATGACTTAGTCTTCTTTACCATAATTTTAGTGACATACTCTCCATCGTATTCATCAAGTCACGATAAATAAAACATTGCATCATGTACAAGTTAGAGGACTTATTACCTTGGGCCATAAACATTTAAACATTAGTAAGTTTATATGATCTATCATTGAATGTATTGCAATAACCATCATCATTAAGCGTTCCTATAAAGATTATGGGATAATCAATCCTAAAGTGCACAACCTTTTAAGATTTTTTAAATTTAGTTTCTAAGCTTTTAAAATTTTTAATTAAGTGACCAACTTTTTAAAAGCTTAATAATTTAGATCAAAACGTTAACTTTTACTGATATGAATAATAGATGGACATTCATGTGACATTTTGTAGACACGCCACATCATCACAAAAACCTTTTGAACTAAATGGTTATAGTTTTAAAAGGTTGGTTACTTAATTAAAAATTTAAAAGCTTAGGTATTGAATTAAAAAAATCTTAAAAGGTTAGGCACTTTTGAATATGTTATCCTAGAGATTACATTCAAGTACATATCATATGTATGCATAACATGTTTAAGATCTAACTTTGGAACATTATTAGTCGTCAAGCAAAATTATTCTCATGTTAACCACCATAATCTTGCCACCATATTGCCTATCTTTAATAATCCAAAATCACTAAGAGTATAATAAAAGAACTTCTTCCTTAGTATGATATGATATGAAGCATCAATATCTATAACTCATCTAGTCTCATGGCACACTAAATTGATGACATTCTCATCATAAGCAATAAGAAGATCACCATCAATAATATTTACAATATGGTTCATTGTTACCATATTGTAACTTGCTTTTTTCTATCTCATCTCCTTTTTTTCAATTGAAATAGTGCTTCTTTATATAACTTGCTTTACTATAATGATCACGCATAAAGTTCTTGTACTTTTACCTTGATTTGCTTATACTTATCTCTCTTTATTTTTTTCTAACCTTTGAATTTACTCCTCCCTTATCTTTAGTGACTAAAACATTAGACTATGACGAGGATAAAGATGAGCCTAAGATCTTGTTCTCAATTCTTCATTTAAAACATTATTTTTAACATATTCAATAGTCATCACACTACTAAAAGCATAACATGTCAAAGAAACATATATAATAATCTAGTGAAATATTGGGCAACTAAAGCCTTTATATCACATCTTCAAACTTTATATCTATTTTATACTTCTGATCAATGACACCCCATAAATCATTTAAATGATTGAAAGTAGGAATTCTCTCATTTCAACTCAAATTAATCAATTACTTAAGTAAGAATAACTTATTATTACCTATCTTAAAGTATAAAGTGCCTCAAACTTATTATATAAAGTTCTGGCATTCGCCATATTAATAATGTGATTAAGAATATTGTTTTCTACCCATTTCCTAATATAGCCACTAATTTGTTGATTGTGAAATCCTCAATCATCATTTACTATAGACTATGGCTTTAAAGTAGCAAACATGGAAAAATGCATCTTTTTTCACAAATAAAAAGATTTTTCATCTGACCTCTTTTACTTATGGTAATTCGTACCATTTATACACATAATATTTCTAATATTTTCTTCTCCATTATTCAAATATAATTATTAAAGATATTCAGCCACAATTTTTGATACCACAATATTGGGAAGAAAGCATCAATATATATAAGATCAAAACATATAATGAAATAAAATACTTAATAAAACTTCCTTTTCTACTTAAATATATGAGGAGCAAGCAAAATCTAGCAATTAATGATGTTGTAATACGTACAATATGCTAAAAATAAATATAACTAAGGCAGATCACTTACACAACAGACACTAATACTTTACATGGACACCCCTTCGAATCAAAGGCAACCCCTTGTTCATTAAGGAACTACACTATACACAAATATCCTTACAAAATGGTCACCAAATTGGTCATAAAACAAGTTTTAAATAAGGAGAAACAAAGGATAAAGTGTTAGCAATATACAAGGAAGAAAAGAAGAGAAATCACCTAAAAATTAAACTCCTGTTCACAGAGTAAAAATAGTAACTATAGTCCACCAAACAAGATCTACACCTTTTAGATTATATAATAACGTCTTAGGAACTCCTATACTAAATTTGAGCTCGAGCCAATGGTGAATATCTTTAGATTAAAAGAAAAACAAAAAGTGGCTAAAATTTTTTTAGTACACTATTTTTTTTCCTCTTTCCCTTTTCTACCAATTGCCTCGCGATAAGTCAAAGGAATTTTTTGTACATAAAACAGAGACGACTTAAGCTAATGGATACAACCAAGATGGACTCTTTTTTAGGTAAAAAGTGTATTTTAAAAATTTTCCAAAGCACTTGTTAAACTTTAAAATTTTGGAGAGTTTAAATAAATATTATTATTTAAATCCTAAATAAACAAAAATACTGACATAGTTATGTCCGCATTTGTTATCTGTTGTTAATATGACATAAATTTATTATTTTATATTAGAAATATGGGTATCATTATGCCATATGACATATACGTGGCTTAATGAGATATTTTAATTAATTGAGCTAGAGGTAGAGAAGAGATGGTTAACCAAAGACATATTCCATATTTAATAAAAAATGAGTCAGGTTAATGAAGATTATATTATCTACATAAAAATAACATAATTTGTACTATCTTCACTCTTTTAAACCTCCATGTAGTAAAAGATGATCATTTGTTTTCTAGTCTAAAGAAAGAACCAGCAAGACAACCAATATGAGAATTTCCTATTTCCATCAGAAAAGGAAAAAAAATTCATTAATCAACCCTCCACTGAACCATAAATTTCTCTCATGTCTTAATTACATATAAAAAAAACTAAGTAAAATTAGGTTATTTCTTAATTTTTCTATTAAATAATATAACTTATAGAACTTCTTTTAAAAAAAGGAAAGAAATAATAATATAAACAAAGAAACATAGATTGACTACTAAGACGCAATGACCTCAAAAATACAAATAATCTTAAACATTAATAATCAATCAACGAATGTTGCAACATTTGCCTCTTCCACTTAAAAATAGACTTCCAAAAGCTCTATCACCATCACCACCCTTGAGTTTCAACTCCTGAACATCCATAACCTCCATTGCTTCCCACCAATTTTTCCAATCTCATAGAACATTTTCTCTCTCTGTTCTCTTTTCTTCCAAATCTGCTTTAGATAGAGTCAGACAAAGACGTGGGTAGTGTTAAGGTTTTGTGTGTACTTATTTTTCCTTGGACAAGCAAGAGACGAGAAGAGGAAGGGACAAGCTAATGTTATCAAAAGAAAGGGTTTATAGTTTCGATTAGGAAGATTTTCTTAAGACATTGATGGAGGTTTTACGAAAAGGTTGTGAGCAACATTGTATAAGGTAGTGCTTGAGGAAGAAACCAATGTGGTTGTTAAGAGGCTGAAGGCAAATATCTAATCTTTAAGATTGTTGTCTCCACGTTGAAGATGATCAAGAAGAGACGAGGATTAATAATTAATTTAAGAATTTCCTAGTAATTGGGGTTTTATTAATTAATAAATAGGTTAATTAGGGTTAAGTTAGATTATTTAGGTTAAATTGGACTCAGCTAGATAACTTGGGTTAATTTAAGTTTGGGTAATAGAACCCATATGACTAATAAAAATAATAAATTTATGTCATATTAGCATTAATGTGGCAAATAACAGATGAAAACATAACTTTGTTAATATTTTTTATTTGCGATTTAAGTTAAACGTTTTGCAAATGATAGAGTTTATTTTGGACATTTTATTTAATTAAAATATATAATATGAGAAATTAATTTAACTGAAGAAACAAATTACAATTTATTAATAAAAAATAGATTTTTAATGAATGAATAGGTAAAATATACATAAAATGATAAAATGAATAAGATGAAATTAAATTCATTTATAAAGGATAGGAAATGAAAAAAATATAATATGAGAAATTAATTTAATTGATGATAGAAATTACAATTGATTAATAAAAAAGAGATTTTTAATGGATGAATGATAGAACATACATAAAATAATAAAATGAATAAGATAAATTTCTAATTTTTTACATATCAATTATTAATATGTATAAAAACTATACAATAAAATTTTAAGTAAAAAAATTTCAGTTACTATTGCTAATGTGTATATTACCTTGATGTACTACGATATTTTGAATTAGAAAAAGAATGTTTTATTTTCAAGTTTGGGGGTTTTGTCTTAATTGAAAATTGCTCAAATTGAGAAAAAAAATAAAAAAAGTTCATATTTTTCCTTTAATTAAATGGAAATCTTGAAATTATGAGAAATGCATTTAATTGATGAAATAATTAAAAAAAGATTATTCAAAATTTTTAATGATAAATTCTACAAAAATTCAAGATGAAATCATAAAATAATGTTGCAATCTGGGATTGGGAGAGTGAAGATTGGAGAACAGCATGGCAATAGATATTGTTTGAAGTTGACAATTTGAAAAAAATCACAATTAAAATAATTATATCTTCAATTATAAAAACTAATGTATTAACATGAAAATAAGTAATTCTCATAACAAATATTAAAGCTAACAAACTTACAATGCAAGAAAGCAGATAGTAGCTAATTGTCGTACTCAAAATCATCAATAGTTTATATCGCTTTTTCTCCATGCAGAAACATTATGTTTAGTTCTATAGTATTAAATTAAAGGAATATTATTCACTTACTAGTAATTAATAAACCCTTAAATATACCTTCATCATCAAATATTTTTTAGTTGAATGAGTATGAATATGACTAGCTACTTATACATTAGTACTTGTGACTATATTAATATACAAATTAAAAAAACGATATAAGGTAAAATAATAAAAATTGACGAAATTGAAATATCATAAAGAAAGAGTTTACCTTAAATATCTTCATCATCTAAACCAATTTTAAGGACATGTAAAGGTTTTCACAGTACGAGGATGAAGTCAAACACGATGAGTACTAATAAGGCTATTACAAATACTAAAAGCATACACCGAAGGAATAGTAGATGAAGGAATTGCTAATAGGTCTCTTGCATTTACTTGTATGATCAAAAAATCATTTCCACAATTCTTCCACCATGATAATACACAGAACTACATATCTTCAATTTCGACCATAGAATCTTTTATTAAATATTTATCAAACTCCATCATATTATACGAAGTCCTAGCCTTTTTCTCATGAGTTTTATAAATGAAAGTAATAAAATGCTCTTAGAAGATGATCCTGAACATGAACATGAAGTTGGAGTTAAATAGAATGAACTACAGCGATCTCGATCCTGAATTTTGTCTAATTTGAGTTGATAATCATTAAAGAAATCATAATAGAATTATTTAATGACATCAACATGCTCTTGAGCCCGATAACCATAAAATATGTTATATATAAAATTAACCCCCTCCATCTTGTATCTCAAGTCTAGCACAGATATGACTGCAATATAATATCTAACCATATACCCATAAGAATTTAACTTCTTAGTCATCTATTTTGCCATATCTTGGATCACCTTATTAGAATCAAACATCTAATCAAATAAAGCTTTTCTAATCTCAAACATATTACTAAAGCAATTGTGTGAAGTTGGATATTTTATTCCTGAGAACAATGCAGTTACAATATGAAAAAATTCTAACTTCACACAAAGTTCTCTAGCTAGCTGTTATTAGTCTTCTTAAGCAGACTAGTATATTGAGAATCTGTTTTTCTCGGTCTTGTAAATATCTCAACATATTCTGTTAATCGCTAACTACAAAATCTTGAAGGTTGAGTTTCATCTAGTTAGACAATCCAAAACTAACTTCTTCGTCTTTGGAATGCTTAACAGTCATGCAATTTCTTCAAAATTTTACACTCTTTTATGTATTGCATTCTAATATGCTACACTATCCCAAATAAAATCTATTGCTTTATTTATCGTCTCTAAACCATCCTTCACAATCAAATTTAGAATACTTATGAAACAATATATATGAAACAACCTTCCACCCACTAACAAGCTCCCATCTTATTCTTCAGCTTCTCAATCATAACATCATTCATGATATAATTTTTTTATTTGTTATGGTGGATAATTTGGGGTTATATTCTAATCTATCAAACAGTTGAGCAACACGGTTGCCAACCTTTTGCTTGTATGTGATGTCATCACATAAATAAACTTACCATTAACAAATATAACCAAATATCAATCATTATATAATCAAAAAATAAATGATAAGAATATTAAAGAATATAAATTACCTCAGAAGTTTACTGCGTAGAGTCTAGTCATTGACAATATAATATGTAGTCACTGTCATATAACCTTTATTTTAGTTATCAAATATCCACATATATGTTAGGATTGTAACTCATCCTTCAATATTCAACAACATTATTAAAATTTCTTTCTTCTTATCTTCGTATATCTTCATAATATCCTTCTTTATTGTATTACAAGTTAGGAAGATTGGTTACAGTAAGTTGAGCAACATCCTAAATATTTTCGTATCGATTATAAATATTGGATGTTCATTAATAATTACCATAAAAGTAATCAAAAACCTTGATCTGTTGTTGTCATAAGTCGTAGCAGTCATTTCATTCTTCCCTCTCATTTTATTACACAAACACATATATATCTTTAAATGAAGATGTTCTACCTTTTGAAATCTCAACCAACATCTTGTGACAATATTTACATTTAGCTTTCTTTACTCTGTCTATTGATCTAGTCTTCTTAAAGTGAAATCACTTTATAATGGACTTGGACTTCTATCTTCACTTGGTACGGGATTAGAAGTTTCCACATGTATGCTCTCAGGTATTGGATTACAACTCTCCGTTAAAAGAATACGCTCATCCATTTAAAACAATTAATATATAACTATATATGTTATTCATAATCATAATTGATAATTCATAAAACATAGGGGGAGATATATTTTTAAGATCTAGCACAATATAATTCTAGCAATATAAATAGTTATGCAAATTAGACTTTATTCTAGTTAAGATGTCACTCAACTATAAGTTGTGTCCTATAAGAAACTTTAAGATAAACTTTAGGATAAAGAAATTCCGTTGTTTTCTTAATTTCTCAAGTCTTTATTTAATGTTTTGTTTAAATTCTCTTTGTTTTGTTATTTTTCAAATTAGTTTAAATTATTTTGGTTATTTCACTTATTAATAGGGCATTGTTATATTGGGTCACATTTAACAGCTTATCTTAAAACACCATCTCTCCCTTCACGCTACAGGGGCTGAGGGGTTAGAAATTGTCATGTCATGGATCAAGTGCAAATTGAAGTTATCAATGCTGTGATTGTTTGCCATTTCACATCCCTGACAAAAACTAAGATGCTCTCACATGATTGTTTCATATAAATAGTTCCCAAATGACAACTTTAAAACCAATAATTATTATAGGTGATAAGTTGTTAGAAAAATGCATTTCCAATATCTCATGCGTTGCTTTTCACTAGCTAATAATTTAAATTTTTACATAGGTGGTTTTCATATGTAGTAAACAACATCCTTAGATTATTTAGGATGGATCACCATATTTTTTTAAATTTTAGATGCGACCTGGTAGCAGTAAAAGCACCTATCATATGTAAACATCTAAATCGATAAAATAAATTAACAAATATTTATAAATTGAACTATACAACAAATCTAATAATTCCTAATCATACATTGAGAAATGATGTCATAAAACATAAGCAAAGCACCTTAGAAAACCTAATTCTAGAGTTGAAAAAGCTACTTTCTATTAAAAATGGGGGCAAAGGGTAGCGGGGGCTGACAAGGTATAAGGCGGTGAAGTGGTAGGGTGGCAGGGCGTGGACACTTAGACAAAGACAAAGGCATTGAGGCAAAACTAGAGAAGAAGATGAAACCGAGAGACATCGAGGTAGGAAGGAAAGAAAGAGAGGGAGGAAGGGGAAAAAATCTGTTAACTTAACCTAAAGTAAAATAACATCATTTTGCCCGTAGTTTTACAATAAGATAAAACGTGAAAAATAAGGGTAAAATGACGCCATCTTGCTCTTAGGGCAAAACTAGATTTTTTTGGTTAGAATACAATATACAAAGCAAAACGACATCATTTCACTTTTCACATATGTTAACCCAAGGCATGACATTATCAAAATTTTAGAGCCAAACTGAGCTCGAGCCCAACTCCCATCCCTACTTGAGAAAGGCAATATTAGCCCACACAAGTAGTTTTGTTAGGATAGCTTGCATCCAAAAGTGAAAGACAACTAAAGCAGATTCATCAATCAAATTTGATCCTTTTCTGTAATGAGAAAGAGAACAACCAATCTCAAATATACTCATAAAGAACTATAAATAACAATCACTAAAAACCCTTCATTGTTTAATGATATCATCAGCAAAAGCGTTTACTGTTGGAAAATAGGGCTAGGATCCGATCTCGGCTACAGCGGAATAATTACGAAACTTTTTCACTTTTTTGATTTCCCGAAAAGCAAGATCTCTTTAATTATACAAAATGATTGACACATGAATCATAACAAAGTATGAATCGTGATTTGTACCATATTTGAAAGCTTGATTTTTGTCTTATCGTATCCCTTGAACCGTTTTTGAAACCGATCCATCTCAACTACCGTAGCCACACAAGTGTCTGACATCTATCGGTATCTATAGAATGGGTTGAGAAAACTCTGTAACTCTTACAAAGAGGTTTAAGCAAGAAGTACTAGCTCCAAAGAACTTAAGCCTATTTATAATAAGCTTTGAGTGTTTTGGTAATTTAATTGAAATTAAATTCTAAATTCAATTAAAATTTAATTAGAATTACAAATAATTCTAATTAAATACCAATTATGCCCAAATAAGATTCAGTATCTCATATTGATCTTTATTTATTAAATATCTCATATTTAATCATAAAGTTTCCCAAACTTTACAATCTATTCCATCTTGATTAAATTAACTTTGCTCTCTTCAACCCATTCTACATGTGAGATTCGTTAGGTTCCCAAATATGTTGGCAATGTTTATAAAATTATAATTATAATTCACAATTAGAATTAGATAAATAAAAAACTCCTTTTAATTCATCTTTAATTCTCTAATTAAATAATTTATAATCATAGATCAAGATTGACGTCTAGCAATGAGTCATGACCACCTAAAAATTTAGGAATGTTAAAGTGGTTTTGACTAATCTTTCCGTGAATGATTTTTTCGTATAATTCAATCCTTTCATCATACAATGTTCCGATTAGAGATAGAGCATGAAATTAATATCTACTCTATTTTGAATCCGATCATATTAGTTCTTTGCCATTAACTATCGATTTAATTAATGACATTTGTAAACTATTTACAAAACGTCATTCCACCTTGGCTAAGGATTTCCTGAATTAATACTAATCGAGAACAACAAAACATTCTCCCTAATTACTTTAGGGCGATGAATCCGATCTTGATCATTCAACTACCTCTATATAGTTTATGCTACATCTAGTGATTACTGATTAAACGACCTATGATTAAATAGATCATAAGTAGTATCAAAACATAGCAATCTCCATATAAGATAACTTTAGGGTGTGTTTGGATGTGGGAGGAGGGATGGAAGGGAATGACCCAAATGACTCAGGCCATTGTTTGGGAGTCTATTTTGAAACAAGATGGAATGGCAAAGGCAATGGATGGCTTTGGGAGCCATCCTTTGCCATCCAAAATCTAATATTTTGTGACCTCCTAAATTGGGGGGTCAGGGATGGAATGGCATGGCTTGCCTTCCAAACCAGTGCCAGCCCTGGGCAGGGGTCAGCAGGGCATTTACCCAGGGCCCACGACGGGAAGGGGCCCCTAACCCCATATTTTGATTTTTTTTGACTCTCATAGCATATAAGTAATCCATTCAAAATTGATTTAACGTTGGTGATGTTTCGAAGAGTAAACATTAGGTAAGTTCTAAGATTGCAGGTAGTAAGTACTATAAGATTGCAGGTTACGTAGGTTGCAGGTAGAGGTAGTAATAAATAATTTTAACGTTGGTGATTAAGTTTATTTAACGTTATAAGTTAATATCTTATGCTTATAAATAGTCTTGAAATATTTAAGTGTACTTTTACCTTCTAATTTCTTTATTTTCACCAATATATGTATTTAAAGTACTCCAACTCAAAAATTAGCAGCAAAAAATTTTACCATTCTGTCTTCTAAGTTATAAGTATAATTTAAAGGTAAAGTTTCTGATTTTTTAATATATTTTTTCTCTTTGTTTTTTATTTTTAATATTAGATATTAAATTTTGTTATTTATTTTTTCCTCTATCACATATATAATACCATTTATATATCTTTGTGATATATTAGTTTATATTATGTTGTTTAACAAATATTACATAATATTGATCTTGATAATATTATTAATGATTTTGCATCTAGAAATGCACTGAGAAATTGTTTTTCATAAATTATGATCCTTTATATATTTGTTTGTGTATTTGTTAGTGTTATGATAATTTAATATTTAGTTGATTATGTAAACTTATAAATTGAGTGATTTATGTTTCATATAAACATGTAAAATTAAGTATATTGTCGATTTATTGGGGTCATTTTTTTTATTTTGCCCAGGGCTTATAAAATGATAGGAACGGTCCTTTGCCATCCAAAATCTAATATTTTATG
Organism: Erythroxylum mucronatum; assembly: GCA_027563825.1. Lineage (NCBI taxonomy): Eukaryota > Viridiplantae > Streptophyta > Magnoliopsida > Malpighiales > Erythroxylaceae > Erythroxylum > Erythroxylum mucronatum. Next base: position 10,845,362 of record JAOSBP010000205.1, on the reverse strand, counting down.
ACCTCCCAAATTGGGGGGTCAGGGATGGAATGGCATAGCTTGCCTTCCAAACCCTAATTTAATAACAAAAATACCCTTAAAAAATTAATGAAATTACAACCCCAGTCCAGCAAGTACCTACGCGGCTACATGTTACTATGTCCATTGTGTTTCTCCTTCAACTGACTTCTTCCATTGATGAACGTTTTCCTCCACAGCTATTAGGGTCATCTGTCTTCGTTCCATCAGGTAAGCATCGACTATTCTTCTGTGTTCATCTTCTTTACACTTTTTATATGTGAAGAAATCAGAAATTTTTATTGATGCTGGTGTCATCTTCTTTGTTCATTGATGGGCGTGCTTTGGGGTTACTAAAATAGTTTTATGGCAACTATGCATATCAGAAATTTTTATTGACGCCAGGCATCCTACTATTTGAAATGCTTTGGGGTTACTGAAATAGTTTCATGGCAACTATGCATATTTTATTACAAGGGTAATTTTGGAAAAAAATATTACAAGTCATTCCATTCCATTCATTTTTAGTATCACTTCCAAACAATGGTCAAAGGAGTCCCTCTCTTATTTTATTTAAACTTCCAAACAATGGAGTGACCCATTTCATTCCATTCCATTCCACTCCATTCCATTCCGTTCCATTAATTGCCATTTCATTCCATCCTAAACTCCCAAACATACCCTTAGTGATCTCAAGTCAAAGGATCATTTATACAATCATCACAATAAGAATTCCATAGATATACAAGTAATGTTTTAAATGGATTTCTCATAACGAGTCTGTTTAGTGAACTTGTTCTCTAACAAGCACCAAAATGTTTGTTTAAGTATCTTTATACTTTAGCCTATGGGATCAATTACTTCCTTCATAAGGAAAAACAACGTGTGCTAGTAGAACAATGACTAGGAACAATTTATGGATAATGCATAAATGCAACATAATTCTCATAATTATAATCTCATTATAATTTTATTTGTAATGTACAATTATCCTAAGGAATTTATTATATACATTAAATATGTACAAGATAAAAAATGCCTTTAAATAATTGTCACTAAACTACAACCAAAGCGATTGACTGTAGGACATAAACCAACAATCTCCCATTTGCACTAAGCCAATCATTAAGTATCTCATACCATATCACTATATGACGATTATTCTACTGTTGGGATAGTAGCTTAGTTAGAGTATTCTACAAGATTTTCTATAATGAGCACTTGCTTAAATCTTATAACTTTCATCTTAATTATCATCATAATTAAGAAAATTTATCTAAATACATACTTTGATCTTTGATGAGACCTTAGCTCCTTTCGCTTGCCCAATGGCTCTAATGTTCCACAGTACATTACTATCTTGAACAATGCAAAGAAACTATATCAAGTTCACTAAAGAACTTGTTGATCCAATTAATCATTTTTACTAAATGAAAAATGTATTATGGCTCAATTAATAACCATTACTACATTGGCACCTTTCCAATCTTGAATGATATTGTTCTAAGTAAATAAACCTTAATCAGGATTTACTTCTAAAGTTATATCTTTATCATCTTGAACTCAAATATGAACTCATATATAGAGTAATGGATATCTTTAATACTTCACAAGTATTTGATATCTCAAATACTAAACATCTTTAGTACATTATCTATGTAGTTGGACTTAGAATAGGTTAACAACGTACAATCTATCTCTATAGATCTAATTGCTAGAATTAAGTTGCTACCTTTTTCTATCTAATAAGAGTTGTTCTTGGATAATTATATTTTCAACAATTGAAAGTTAGAATTGTTATTCTCTATGAGCAATATGTATCTATATACTCCCACCGAAGAGGACAACTATACTCCCACTAACCTTCTTACAGACATGATAAATTCCCAATCATCTCCAAAACAAACTCTTTCAATTCATCATAAAAGTGAGTGTTTCAACCTCTCATAACCTTTCAACTATACATCAAATGTATCAATAAAGGCAAGGCAACAATTCTAATTTGATGTACTGTCATGAGATTTGAACTTTTCAAATTTTATCTTACTTCCGCTACTTATCTTGAGAACCATTCTCTTATAAGTATTTATTGAAACAAACAATTTGTTTAATAGGTATATAAGATTATGTCCAACCTTTTAGATATCTCATAACCTTTTGTTATCCAATTTAGTTCTAAACTTAATGGACAATATATGCTTCAACTAAGTATTACATCCTTAAATCATTAACTTTGACTCTTTCAAAGACTTAGTGTTTCATATCTAGTATGAAATCTTGCTAATTGATTTAATTGGAACCATTGAAGATAATTCATTGTACTAGGCATAACTATAGAAGAAATAATATTGCATTATACAATATCTCATATTGTATTTTACTCTTTACATAAATCCATATCCTTATGGAATTTTGCTGTGAAGGTTTTTACCAGAAAATCTAATTCCTTATAGATAATCGAAAATTTAAAACTTACTAAAATGATCTCAGCAAAGTGCTTCAACATTCTCAATGCTTAATTTCTACTTAGATTTAAAAAATTTAAACTTTTCAAAATTTTAAATCAACATTTAATTTAATACATATGACTATATCACATAAAGTCATTAGTAGTATAATGAAATATATTATTATCCTTTTATGAATTATTATTCTATCCAATACATCACATTTATAAGATTTAATAATTTAATACCATCATCATCCTTTGGCCAAAGGTTGATTTGGTTATTCTTCAACTTTATAAGTTTCACAAGTTCCATACGATTCATAATCAAAAGGATACATATATCCTAATATGTAACTTTATGATTCTCCTTATGTAGATTTAACCAATATGTCATAAAAGGATAATCTCGGTTATCCAACTTTTAATTCTTTCCACTTATGTTAAGCATAAGTCTCCTTTGATCTAACACATACAAACTCTTTGTATAAAATTGGATAAACTACTTTGACTTAATAATCTATTTCTAATTATGCATTGAACATTAAAATAATGTTGAATCCAAATTTAGTATCAAATACTCATAAGCATGAATTAGAAATACATATGATCTTTATCATATCACATATAGGCAAGAAAAGTAACGCAATCATTTTCTTCTAATGACAACTATTTTCATAATATTGCTAAGCCTATAATTGTAGTCCACAGTTATGCTTTTAGTAGGCTAAATTAAGTGGAAGAATTTCATCAAGGTACTGTACCTTTTATCTCTACTCCATGTAACCTCTTGCATCTTGATATCATAGTGTTGACATATATCTTACATGTTGTCATCAAAGTTTATGAGACATTAGTCAACCCAAAATGTTAATACATTTTATCATCTATATGATTTTGACATATCTCTAAAATTTTGTCACTAAAGCCTCAATTGGATTATAGCAAAATTGCAAAATGGGCATACGATTTTCTTTTCTAACTTTGAGAACTCTTCTTAAACATAACCTATGTCCAAGAAGTTGGGTTCACTAACTTAGTATCAACTATACTAAACAAGGTAAATTTCACCCAGAACAAAATATAATGAAAGAAAATCAAATAACTAATTATATGCCATAACTACCAAATAAGATTAGGACTTTAATCATGCATTTGGTTACTCTCACTATTTTATTTGAAATAATAACCCTCACTACTATTTGGAAAGACTACTATAATCTTTCTAGTGGGTTAGGATCCTATTTAAATATAATTGATCTTGAGTTTGCTCAAGAAACCAACTAAACTTAAATTAAGTAGATAACAACTCTATCAATCACATTTCATGTGACTCCTAGATCCGTTAGGTGACAACTTTTGCCAAAACATATCATATATGTTATTCCTAACCCTGCCTCTAAATTCATGTGATCATGAGTTTACTCAGCCAAATCACACTAATTTAGTTAAGTAGAATCCACTATCATAAAACTAAACATGTTTGGGTTAAAGTGACCTTGAGATTGCTCAATAAGTCAACTATAAATAGAACTCTGGTTTATTTTTATAACAATGGAAGGCAACAATCACATTCTTAAAGTGTACTTAACATTTTAACGATGGATTTTAACTTCATTTGTCTCATCAAATACAAAATTGCATATAAAATATCACATATAAAACATACAATTTTAACATGCATCCAATATATATATCAAACATATAAATAAAGTATGCAACTTATATACACTCATTATCAAATTATATGCATAATATATCAAGCTTCATTTGATTCTAGTTATTGACCTTCATAATCTAAAATAATATTTCCAACTCCTTGAAAAATTAAATTAGATTAAACTCATTGATTCCTAAATTAATTAAATTCCTATTCCAAATAGAAATTTAATATGATTTGAAAACAGTTTTCAAATCCAATTGGAAACTATTTCCAATTATCTTGACTCCTTTAATTTTAATTGAAAACAATTTTGAATAAGTTATTCTACTTACTTATTATAATTTAGGAAAACTCCTTTTTCAAAATTATAGAATTAAAACATTCTAATCTAATTAGAAAACTATTTCTATTCTCATTAGAAATTATTTTTCCTTAATTAGAAAACTATTTTCTAATATTAAAAGGAAACTACTTTCAAGATTAAATAAATCAATTTTAAATTAAATTAAGAAAGTCATTAAATTATTTATTTAAAGATTGATTTCCTAGTTAGTTATAAAACCTTTCTTTAATAAATTAGAAAACTATTTTCAAAAATTAAAGAAAGCACAATTTTCTTAATTAATAAATGAAAACATTTTTCAAATTTTAATCAAGAAAAATACTCTTCTAAAAAATCAAGAAACTTATTATTCATAAATAAAGAAACAATTTCTAAATAAAAAGAATAACAATTCTCTAAATAAATAAAATCATAAATTTAATTTATCTCAATCATATTGAAATAAATAAATTTAATGAAGAAACATATTTTTTTAATTAAATTTATTTATTTCTATTTAATAAAACACTTTTCTTAATTAAGAAATATGTTTCTTCATTAAATTTAATTAAGAAATGTGTTCATTAAATATATTTATTTCTATTTAAGAAAACACTTTTCTTAATTTTAAGGAGTCTAATTAATTAATAATTAATCCTAATTTTAGAAACTAATTTTCTAATTAGTTAACTTCATTCTAATTGAAACTAATTAATTCTAATTTTAGAAACTACTTTTCTAAAATTAATTAGGAATAAATATAATTATTAATCTTAATCAAGTTAAGAAAAATAATTATCTTAATTTTGGAATTGAATTTTGATAATTAATTTAATTTAACAATTCAACTCTTTGACAAATTAAACTAAATTCCAAAGTAATCCTAATAAAATAACCTTTGAAAACATTTTTCAAAATAATTAGAAAACACATTTCTAAATTTATTAGGGATTTAAACTAATTTAATCAAAATTAAGTCTTCAAATATATTTAAAACAATTTCAAAAACTGTGTGCACGTGCCAAAAGCGTCTGACGTGGACGCGTTGAGCAGCAAGACACGCGCCTCATCGTTTTCTAGTAGTTATCAAAATTAAAGCTTTTATCAGGAGAGCTTTTGCCAGTAGAGCTTTTCTGAAAAGAGCTTTTTTAAAAGTCAGTTGACTGTTTGGCTGTCAATTAAAAAAATAGCTTTTTAAAAAGAGTTTCATACAGTAGACTGTTTGGCAACATAAAAATAAAAAGCACTTTTATTAATTTTAACAAAGCAAGAAAATCATTTTGAAATAGT
>JAOSBP010000205.1:10810481-10829746 GCA_027563825.1 Erythroxylum mucronatum | reverse complement strand
AATAAATTCGTCGCGACGAATGGGAGTGTTGGTTCGTCCCGACGAATGGAAGGTCCTCACGACCTGTTGACTTCCTGAAAAGTTGACTCCTTCGGTCCTACAAAATAAAATACTTGCAGTATCACTTGTCCTCATAAAAGTTATGCAGAATTAATATCAAATGATGACAAAATACTGACAATTTGAAATTTATAAAAACTTGATATGAGGAACCAAATTAAGCACAAAAATCATGAATTAGGAGTCAACAAGTGTATAATTACTTAAGAAAGCAGGGCCAAATTATAGTATAAATTTGGCTCAATCACATACATACATATATATATATATATACGTATATATATATATATATGTATGTATATATCTATAAGTGAGATGTTATAGAAAAGAAAGATAGGAATTATGAATGATGAGATGTAGTTAAATGTGATGAGTCAAATGAGTTGAGATTTGAGAGTTTAATGAAATCAATTTGGCAGTTGAATGATTAAGAAGTGATATTGTATTAGAGGAGGTGAATATGGGACAACTACATTGATTTGTAATTTTGACCCTTTTAAAGGCAAAATGTGTTTCTTGGGTCTTCATAAAAGTTGTAGGTCTAAAAGTCCTCTTTAAAACGGTCTTTGAATGACCCTAATCCAAGATCCCTATTGAAAGTTATGAAAATTTCCCCAAAGTAGGCACAGTATGATTGAGGATATAATTATAGTTTTTCATAAGGGTAAAAGTTGTGTTCTGACTTCAGGGGAAATTCTGGATTGATCTAGGCTAAATTAGACAAAGTTAGCTTCTAAAAAGTTGCATTTTATCTTTCTATCTTTCTAGCGGTATATAGTATGAAATTTTTGGACATGGGAGTCGAAAGTTATGATCCTTGTAAGTGGAGATGTTCAGGAGTACAGATTGTATCTTCTGTGATGATGTATATTGTCTGGTGATGATGTGTCTTTTCTATGACGACGTGTATCATCTGGTGATGACGTGTATCTTCGATGATGACATGTATCATCTAGTGATGATGTGTATCTTCTGTGATGACGTGCATAGTCTGGTAATGATGTGTATCATCTGGTAATGATGTGCATCATCTGGTCGTGATGTGTATTGTTTGGTGATGACATGTAACGTCTAGTGATGACGTGTGTCTTCTAGGTACTGTTCATCTTGCATCTTCTGGTCTAATTTTGACCCTCTAGATGATAGAATTTATCTTCAAGCCTACTTGGAAGTTATAGATATAGAAGTCTGCTTTCAAACCATCTAATAATGACCTCGATCCGACATATATAGAGAAAGTTATGCCAATTGTCCCGAGACAGGTTCAATATGAATGAGGACAAAACCTTGTTTGATTCTTTCAGCCATAACTTTGATATTCGACCTCCTAATGAGATGATTCTTATCTTTAAATAAAGTAGAGACATAAAGCTATAAATTATCTGAAGAATTTAAATTTTAAGTCAGTCCCTAAGACTTTCAAAATTTGGATGGAAGTTGAGTATAGTGTACTATTTCAGTCTAGTAATAGTATGAAAATGTTTGGGCCCTAACTTTCAGATTTTTGAACCAAATTGAATGATTTTGGTGTCATTAGAAACTTAAGACAAATGAGGAACAAATGTTCTGAAGAAATCCATTTGTAAATTCCAGTTTGAGGTTTCCCCAAATCTATGCTGAAGTGGGAAAATGAGCTTGTTTTTATGTTTGCTTGGTGTGGGCACGCCATCCTTGTGGAATGATGGCTAATGAGGGTTTATAGAAATAACCCTATAGGATAATATACTCACGTTTTATGACTCCAAATATTGGGCTCCAGAATTGGGGTCTAACAGTTATGGTATCAGAACAAGAATTAGGTTCCAGAAACGGGATCTAACATTTATAGTATCAGGGCATGAAGATGAATCAATAATTGTTATAAGATTTCATTAAAATAGCCCTTCAAGGTAATAGGCTCACGTTGCATGATTCCAAGCATTGGGCTCCGGAATCAAGTGGTGTCTAATATTTATGGTATCAGAGCCCACAATTAAAAACTTACATAGGAAACTTTTGGAATATGTTAAGAGTTCAAGCTAATTGAATTAGTGATAAGAATAATGATCTACCGGAATGTGAGAAAATGAAAAGTTTATGGATATTTAGAAATAAGAAATATTACATAGTTCGATATGTTAGACATGGATTCAATATTGTGATTATATTAGTGAATATGGTGACAGAATTTGGTTGTGGATACGTACATGAATGGATATGGATGTAAAGACATTTTCATGATATGATTGAGAAGAAATAGAGACATAGGTGGAAATGACCAGATCTAAGGTGTATAAGCAAAGTGGAATTGAAAAGTTGAACTTGGAAGTTAGAACGATTGTTTAATTGTTGTGATAAGAGTTATGATATAGTACAAGAAGGTAATAGTGGGATTGAGACCAGAATTTCGTAATGATTATGCATCAATAATCCTGAATTGATTAAGGATATACACATCGAAGATTCACGAGATGAATGATATATATAGTAAGGAGAAAGTTTAAAAAAAAGCATACAAGATAGGATTTTATGGGTGAAAGAGATTAGGAAAAAGATGAAGAATTGTATGAGAAGAGTTAATGCACTCAATATGGTAGTTGAACCATTAAGATATTAGAAGAGGTAAATCCTAGAAAAAAAATTAGAGTATATTGATGTTAAAATGGGATGACTTTGATGATACACACCTAAGCATATGTGACTGTAATTATATTGAGTTTTGGTAATTAGAACATTATGACCTTGTAAGAACGATAGAAATTGGTCTTCTTGAGGTATTAAGAATGGCTGATAATGTGATGATGACAACAGTTGATTGATAAAGATTGAATGAACAGTATAGATGATAGTAGCAAAAAATCTTCTTTCGAAGAAGAAATTGCATTGAATTAGGTTAAGCAGATCAGATAGTCTATATTAAGAATGATCAATGAAAGAACAAATCAGAAATGAACATGTAGTGATTCAAAAGTGAGTATTGAAGTCCATCAGAGATTGAGATTAATGTATAGTTCTATTTGACTTCAAGCATCACAATCATCATTATAGTGACTTCATTAGAATACTGTATGAGGAGTAGGTTGATAGAAAGAGTCATTTGCTCTTGCTTTGTGATGATTAAGGCCTAAAAATGGTTGAAGGCCAAAATTAGTTAGAGATGTTACTGATAAGTGAAATTGTTCTGTATTAGAAATTAAGTGATTCAAGAAAGATAAATGAGTTAGGTGCATCAACACTAAGGGTATGGAATATGGTGAGACAGGCATAAGAGTTAAGTGTATTAACACTACTCTAATGTGGATTATTAAGTGAAAGATAAATTATCTCTGAGAGTATCACCGTGCTAAGGTGTGCTCAGGTCAGGAAAAAGGATTAGCTAAGTCCCACATGAATTAGTCGATATGAAATAATATGAGAAATGCTACTGATGAAAGATGTCTTAGATTCGTAATGTGAGATATGTGAGTATGTTAAGAAATACTGATATGATATGATATTGGTGTTATCGACACTGGAAGTGGAGAAATGTGAGTAATCTGAAATATATTAAGGAAACAGATAAGATAATGTGATATCTAAGTAAGTTATGGAAGGATTGATTGAATATGTTAACTAGGGTGATTGAAAGAAATTATTTGAGTGATAAAGTTAAATGGAAAATGGAGGAGCATAAGAGGAAGCATACCCCTACCTCTTGATCAGTCGAATAAGAATTTCGAGGACGAAATTTCTTTAAGAGGGGGAGAAATGTTGGCCTCTGAATTTTTTTTTCATTAAAGTTAAGCATGATTTTATAAATTATGAGGTTTTGATAGATTAATTTTTGGAGTTATTTAATTTGGTCAAAGTTAGTGGGATTTATTGCATGGGTTAATGGAATTAAAGTGTTAAGGTTATAAGAAAGTTCAAGGGTATTTTTGGTAAGACATTTAAGGTTAAAAGAACATAAGCCTATAAGGAAGGGTAAAATGGACTTTTTGGACTCATTAAAGGTAAAAATGGAAGAAGAAATGTTGTCTTGTTACTTTAAGAAGGGAAAAACGTGATTTGAAGGAGAGAAGAGTGAAAAACGAAAATAGGAGAGAGGAAGAAGAGAGTTTCAGTGGAGAGGAGAGAGAAGAAGGAAAGATAGTTAGGGTTTCATCATTTCTTAGTTTCAAGAGAGATTTTGAGGTTGTTCAAGAAGGAAAAAAGGTAGAGGAAGAGAAGAATTTCCATTTTAAGCCAAAGATCTCTTCATTTGGTGAAGAATTAAGGTAAGATCATTTTGGATCTTTTAGATTTTTGGAAAGAATTTAGTTCATGAAGCTTAGAAAAGGCACGAGTTTAAGTATTCTAAAACAAATTTTAGTGATTGTGCTTTGTGGGATTTTCAATTGAAAACCCTATTAAGTGGGATTTTTGTTATTGTATAAAAGGATCAAAAGAGGCAAGAGGAATAAGAGGAAAGACATATTTTGAGCAAGTCTTTAAGCAAGGAAATCAAGGTGGGTACATGTTTATAATAGAGGAAATAAGCTACTAATGTTTTCATGAATCAAATAAGTTTAACGATTTCAATTGCATCATAAGTGTTGCATTATTGCTTCTTGATTGAATGGAGAAATTGCTATATGTTTGATATATGAATTGTGTGAATGATTTGTGAAAAGACTTTGAAAATGGAATCATGTTCTCGTAAATGGTTTTCGAAATATCTCATGTTTATGAAAAATCAAGTTTCGAAAAAGTGCCAGTTTGCGCAACAAGTTTACAAGTTATGAAATATGTGTTATGTGGGTTTGTGGTGGTCCCTTAAGTTAAGTCATGTGCATATTGACCAAGTTAAAGTCTTCTTCCGCCTGCCTGCTAGTAGCATGGAGCTCCTTTATGGACTCCCATAAGTTCACGACTACACAGGACCATAATGTAGAAATGTGTAGTACGTTCTGTTTTTGAATCCACCCAAACCATTTTGATGTGTTTATATACTTACGTGATGTTAAAAAGTTTAATGCATTCATGTTTTGTAATTTGTGAATTTGGTTGAAAACTTAAAAACCATGTGTTATATGAACTCAATGAAAATTTTCTTTGACAAGTGAATGTTTTCAAAGATTTTGCTTATTTTCATATTATAAACTGTTACCCACGAGCTTTCAAGCTCACCCCCTTTCATCCCATCTTCAGGTGATAGCTAAGAGATCAAGTGATCAAGAGCATAAGGGAATTATTCCAAATTTGCTCACTTTTTTATTCTAAGTTGGTTTTGGGAAAGCACAATGTTTTAGTCACATTTCAAGTTTAATTGTTCAAGTATCGTTTGTAATTTGAGATTGTGAGACAATGAGGTATTGTGGCTTGAAATGCCATTAAAGATTTGTAAAGCTTTATTCTTTTGATGTTGATGAAAGATGAATGGTGTATGGATGATATTGAGTTGGAATTAGATATGCATTGAAGAAATTACCGATTTGAGTGGATGATTTTTAAGTATGACTTGTATTATATATATTTATATATATACATATATATAAAAGTGAGATGTTATGGAAGAGAAAATAGGAATTATGAACGATGAGATGTAGTTGAATGGGATGAGTCAGATGAGTTAAGATTTGAGGGTTTAATGAACTCAAATTGGTAGTTGAATGGTTATGCTCAGGACATCCCAAGTTAGTACAGTGCAAATTTCAAGTCTTCCATAGAGGTGAATTTCGTGTTCTAACTTCAAGAGAAAAATTGTATTTATCTAGGCTAAATTAGACAAAGTTGTTTTCTAGAAAGTTGTAGCTTACCCTTCTAGCTTTCCAACGGTATATAGTATGAAATTTTTAGACATCGGAGTCGAAAGTTATGATCTTAATTTATAAGTGGAGATGCTCAGAAGCGTTGACTGAAACATCTTCTTGTTCACTGTAGACTGAAATATCTTCTTGTCCACTATAGACTGAAACATCTTCTTATGCACTGTAGCCTGAAACATCTTCTATGCACTATAGACAGAAACATCTTCTATACACTGTAGACAGAAACATCTTCCATGCACTGTAGACAGAAATATCTTATTATGCACTGTAGATCGAAACATCTTCTATGTATTGCAAACTGAATCATCTTACATCGTCTGGTCTAATTTTGACCCTCTAGATGACAGAATCTATCTTGATGTTTGCATGAAATTGTAGATCTAGAAGTCCTTTTTCAAACCGTCTAAGAATGACCTTGATCTTATATTTCTAGAGAAAGTTATGTCAATTGTTCCAAAATAGGTTTTAGACTAAAACTTTCCTTCTTGTCCACTGTAGACTGAATCATCTGTCCTATCGTCTGGTCCAGTTCTAACCCTTTTGATGACAAAATCTCACTTTGATGTCTGCATGAACGTTGTAGATCTTGAAGTCCTCTTTCAAATCATATAAGAATGATCTTGATCCGACATCTATAGAGAAAGTTATGTCAATTGTTCCAAAATAGGTCTTAGACTGAAACCTTCCTTCTTATCCACTGTAGACTAAATCATCTGGCCTATCGTCTGGTCCAGTTCTGACCCTTTTGATGACGAAATCCCACTTTGATGTCTGCATAAAAGTTGTAGATCTTGAAGTCCTCTTTTGAATCGTCTAAGAATGACCTTGATCTGACATCTATATAGAAAGTTATGCTAATTGTTCCAAAATAGGTCTTAGACTAAAACCTTCCTTCCTGTCCACTGTAGATTGAATCATCTGGCCTATTGTCTAGTCCAATTTTGACCCTCTAGATGATAGAATCTATCTTCAAGTCTTCATAAAAGTTGTAGACCTAGAAGTTCTCTTTCAAACCGTCCAAGAATAACCTTGATCCAATATCTATAGGGAAAATTATGTTAATTGTCCCGAGACAGGTTCAATATGATTGAGGACAAAACCTTGTTTGATTCTTTCGGCCATAACTTTGTTATCCGACCCCCTAATGAGATGATTCTTATCTCTAAATAAACTAGAGATATAGAGCTACAAATTATCTTAAGAAATTAAATTTTAATTCAGTCCCTACGACTTTCAAATTCTGGATGAAATTTGAGTATAGTGTACTGTTTCAATTTAATAGCAGTCTGAAAATGTTTAGGCCCAAATTTTCAGATTTCTGAACCAAATTGACTGATTTTGGTGTCATTAGAAACTCAAGGTAATGGCGAACAAATGTTTTGAAGAAGTCAAAATGTAATTCCAGTTTGAGGTTTCCTATAATATGTTCTGAAATAGGAGAAATGAGTTTGTTTTTTATGTTTGACTAGTGTGGGCACGCCACCCTTATAGGATGATGGCTAATGAGGATTCATGAAAATAACCCTATAGGATAATACGCTCACAGTTTATGACTCTGAATGTTGGGCTCCGGAATCGAGGTCCAACAGTTGTGGTATTAGAGCAAGAGTTGGGTTCCGAAAATAAGATCCAACATGTGCACGTACAAAAGTAATCTTTTAACATATTCAAAATACAAAAGCAAAAATTCACTAGCTAAAATCTACAGTATTGCCCTCCATTTCATGTAGAATATAAGTGAATTAATCTAAATACTAAACAAAACCAATATGTATAGGCGATCCAAAATTCTTTTCCAAGTAGCTCTTTGTCCACTCTAAATCATCACCATCCCAAAAAAAGAAAGAAAGAAACAAGAAGTAGATTAGAATTGTAAAACTACTATGCTCGCAAACAAGTTAATATATCTAAAAAATGAAATACTAACTACTTTATTATGACGTCAATTTAATTAAGACAAATAAAATAGTCTGAAAACTAACAACATAATGATACAGTTCTTTTTATGAACAAATTCATAAAGCATGAACATAAGCAGCTAATCTTAACAAAAAAGATAACAAGATGATGTACAAAAATAATGAATTAAGAAAATTTGTTACCTAATATTCTTTATATTAATATGTATGGTTTGAGGAATAGAAGATTCCTTTCTTGATTGACTAGGTGTAATCAATTTACAAGGCATGTCTATGTTAGTGGTGTTAGCTTGCCCAAGCTGAGTTTGAATGAGAGAGAACATTTATTTAATCATTTCTTCTCTATTAGCTTTATCTTGTTCTAGTTGTCGTTTCATTTCCAAGAGTTAAACTTTCTCTTGTTCTAATTCCTTTCTCATTATCTCCTTTTTAACTTCCATTTTTTTGTTTATCTCTTCTTCTAATGCATTCTTGATGAACTATAAATACTCAATAGGAACTTTGTACAAGGCTTCACTCACCATATAATTAATTCAATTAATGAATAACAGATGTATAAGATATTATTGCTGTAAAAAAGTTGTTGATTCAATCAACTTAAAAGAAGTACTTTAACTACAATAGTTGAGTTACATCATATTCTGTTAGTCTTGTTAATAGAGTTATTATGTTGATTGATACATAAAGTTGCTTTCGCCCACAATAATATTATGGCATTAGAGAAATAGAAATAAGATCCATAGAAAAGAGAATCTACCCAGATAATTACACATTTGAAAAAAAATCCCAATTCATGACTATCTGCTCAATATCCATTCCATCCAATAAACAACAGTAAGTAAAAACCATAGAAACTATTCAAAAAGAGATAATTTTTAATTTGACTTTTACTATTCTGGTCTCTGAAACTTGGGCAACAATTACGTGAAATAATAAGATCAACACAATCATGTCGCAGGGAAGGTATGAAGAAATAAGGCAATTATGAGTCAAGATGCAACGAAGAAAGAAAAGAACATTAAGGAAATTAATGAAGAATGACCTTATGAAGACTAATGAGTACATAGTTCTCAATATGAGGCAGGGCAAAGAAGCGATTCATAGTAATAAATGTACCTCATTTTTAAACCAGAATCCTTCTAGGTATCAAAATCCCCAAATGAACTGTCAATCTCTATACTTAAACAGCTGCATGGAAGCACAAAAGCAAAATCACTTAAACATACTAGCAAGAAAGCTCAACATAAATCATAATCATATGATCAGAAACGGGTGTTGTTAATGGCAATAAGTATGAATATCGCTCATGAAAACATGAAAAGCAAGTCCTCAACTTTCTTAACAATATGAGAAATGTGCCTGATTCATCTTTAAATAAAGCAGTGACTTTGAATGACTATAACACGCACTAGACTACCCTCGTTTGTTTTAAATAATGAGGACATTGTAAAGAAAAGTACACTACAAACTACTTACTCATCTACCCCAAAAGAAACTACATCATCATATGGAAAACCAAGTTTGTAATCCTACTAATTGAACCTAAAACTGAGGCTTCAGCCATAAGATGTGTACAACACAAGTAAACCCAAAAATGATCAAAACTCATATTGCGGCTAAGAAACTAAAATCTTTTAATAATAACATAAATATTATAACAAAGTTCTAATAAGAAATTCTTAAAACTACTATCAACATTTGACCCAAAATGGTCAAAAACCAATAATATTCTGATCAAATAATTGAGCCCTATTTTTTGTTACTACACTCATGTACTCTCTCACAAAAATAAAGCATCAAATCTCCATCCAACCAAAAGAAAAGACCCAAATTATATTTAGAAAAGGTTCTCACAACTAAAAATAACCAAACCTTTCCCCATTACAGGATACCATTACTTGTTGCAATTACCACAAATTTCAACTAAAGCCCAAAAACAATTTCAAAAAGTATCATCAAAAACACATATCCCAACAAAGTCTTATTGAAAGCCAAAGAAAGATATAGTCTTTAAGCGTACCCATAACACAAACTTTGGGCATTAACCTGAGAGATTGAAGCCAAATGAGCCTTGATCACAAAAGGATGAGGAGGCATTTTTCATAGAATTCCTAGTTAGATTCTTTTGATTTAGAGAAACAGAACGAATGTTTAAAAAGATTGGACTATGCACTAAGGGGGATAAGTTTGAATATGTGATCTCTTAGAGAGTAGGAAAGGATGGCGCCATTGTTATTTTAGTTTATTGTTTATTCTGTGCTTTGTTCAAATAGGTATCAATTTAGTATTATCATTATTATAAATTTATAATAGATGGAAGTAAATAGCCTGAAATTGACTAATAATTTTCTATTTTGATATTTTCAATTCTTTTGCCTCTGACATCTTTTTAAAAAAAAGTCACTTTAATCAATGTTTAAAAATCAAACTGGAAGTTAAAACTGGTAAAACAAAAGGTTTACGGTTTAAAAGGTTTAACATATATTAAATTGTCATCAAATCAGTTAAAGATGAAATAAATTTTAAATTTTAAAATATGATTGAAAGAGATTGTCCTTAACTATCGAATAATTTGAAGTTTAATTAAAAAAAGAGATTGTTGGATAAAAATTAATTAATTAATTATAGTTTATAGGAACTTATTAATTTACAAAAATTAACTGACTAATTAATAAATTAATCTGACCCAACCTAATTAAAAATTTAAGATTTAAAAAATGTTGTTATTTTTTATTTTTAAAATTTAAAGAATACTTTTAGTCGAGTTTAGTCAGACTCGATTGTGATCGGGCTCAGGTAGGGTTTGAACCTAAGTATGTCTGAGAGGCTACTTATCATAACCCTTAATTATTGTTTAAAGTCACAACGTATTTAATTGTTACTTATATAAAATTTTATAGAAACAACATTTTAATTTTGTTGCCTTATAAAATATATAGCAACAAATTAGCATTACCTATTAATATTACTAAAGGCCACGCTTTAAAAATCGTTGTGTTATATTAGTTTTAAGTAACACATTTAAACTATTACAAATTTAACGTTGCCTAAAGCATTTTTTGATGTAGTGTAGGTTGCAAATTTAATTGGGTTACTACAACCTTAAACTTGATGATCTAATAATTAGGGTAGAGCATATAAACTCTAAAGAGTACATATTAGTATATGTCTTGCAGCCAATCGGTTAGTTGTAGATTTTGTAATATAATTAATTAAAGGTACTATTTATCTTCATGTATTTTATTAATTATATTTGATATTTTAATATTAAAGGTAAAATTCCTAAAATAATTATTGCATAATTGAAATTATGATGAGATCATAATTATGATATTCGATTTACATTTGTGTGTTATTCCTAAATTATTTTTTATAATATCATCAAAATAGGATATTAATAGAATAGTAAAAGTAGCACACAGTTATTTTTTCTTATGAAAAAGTAATTGATCTTATAAATTAAAGTACGAAAATATTTAAGCACAAACATGCAAGTGCTTATGAGATAATAAGTTCTTTGAACTAGCTCAATGATGAGGATCCCAAATAGAATATTACTTATATCTTTGTGAATTTTTCTTTATGATAGTTATATAATTGATCCTTATACTTAAGATTATTAAAGCATCTCATGTAGAAATTACTATGTTTTGATGATTATGACCTATTCTATTTAGGACAACTTAGTTGATAGTATTTTGATATAATATGAATCACATGGAGATAATTGAGTAAGTTAACAAAGGACTCGTCACTCTAAAGTAATTAGGGAGAATGTTTCACTATTATTAATTAGCAGTAATTTGACTAATTATCTGACTAAAAGTAAATTAAAATTTAAGAGATGTTTACAAATATCAATTATAAATTAATTAACATGATTGAATTTAAAAGAGAAAATATTAAATCCTCACTTTATATCCAATTAGAACATTGGGTTACGAAATGATTAAATTATACATCATAACCATATATAGACAAGTTAAGTCAAATCAGTTTGATAATCCTAATATTTGAATGGTCATGATATAATGCTAGATGTTAATCTTGATCTATATTTAGAAATTGTTTAATTAGATAATCAAAGATAAATTAGAAAGGTTTAATTAATCTAATTATAATTGTAAATTATGATTAAACCTAATAAGCCACACATAAAAAAGTAGTTATAAATCAATTTAAATTAAATTAGACTTAATTGTAAAGTTTGAGAAACGTCACATATCAAATACGATATGCTTAATATTATTAAATTTAAGTTTTAATTATAATTAAAGTTAGACTTTAAATATAATTACAAAGCTTAATTTTTATAAGAAAAAACTCTTTCATCTTTCTCTATATATAGGAGGAATGCCTTCTCCTTTTCAAAATTGTAAATTTTTACTCTATAGATATGATTATAGGTTGGACACGTTGATAACTTATGGTTTGCAATTCAAGAAAATTTTATGCAAGAATCCAAATTAGTTACATTTCAACCCTTTTATTTATGATTTGTACTTTTCAAATTGTTCAATTAAAGAGATTCAATTGAGAATTTTAATTTTCTATTATGCCAATGATTGGATTACAATTAGTTTTTAACTGTAGTGTCTGACCCACTTTTAATTATTTAACTTGATTAAAGTTGCTTAATTGCTATTGATTTGATAAAATTAAGGTTTAAAACTTATTGATGCAAAAGTTATATAATTTTGGTATTATCTCATATACCTTACTTATTATGAATTTACCTAATAATGATTAGGTATTAAAATTTAAGATTTTATTTTGTTTAATTGAACAAAATTATCTATGGCCCCGAGCTTTATTTTGAAAAGTTCAATACTTGTCTTTCCCCTTTTGTTTCTTGAAAACAATATGAATATTGTCATTCTTTGAAATTTGTAAAACCTTTATTGAAGTTCCTATATTTATAGGTCTAGTTTACGCATTAGGATGTTTTGGAAATTACACGTTTTATTCTGGTTATGAAAAACTCAAATATATATGTCCTACAATTTTAAAGTTTCCTTAAAAACTAAACATGCCTCAATCATGCTTGGAGCAATTTGAAAATTGCATAGCCCTTTAGGTTGGTGTTTTAGAAAAGCAATTTGTAGATTGTCAGTGTTTTCTTTTCTACTTTTATAATTTGATTGAATATGATTATTGTGTTCATTATTTCTTGAAGTTGTTGAACTCAATGCGTTTAGGGTAATTAGTTGAATATTTAGATGTTTCGTTTTGAATCTGGAATGGTGCGTGTTTTGAGGATCTAGGCTTGCGATTTTATTATGCTTGATGGGTCTTCACCAGTAGCTTACATCATCACTACATACTCCTCCATAACTAATAGTGACAGATCACCCTAGGAGGCAAGTCATTCCTAACGTTTTATAAGCCTGGGCAAATTAAAAAAGGGCCTTTATTTTACCTTTTTTTGTTCTTTACGAAGATCAAGAGTGAGCCCTCGTAAAGAAAAAAGAGGCAAAATAGGAACCCTTTTGTTGTTCTTTACGAGCCCTTGACTTTCATAAAAAAAATGAGGTAAAATAATAACCTTTTTTGTTGGCTATTTTGTTCTACATGATAGTAGGCCTTAGGTAGGTGTCTTACCCTTGCCAAGGGCCAGGCTTGCTAGGAGGAGAAGACTTGATCTAGGTACGGTGAAGAGGCAATTAAGATGCCTAATAAGTAAGGTTGGTATTAGGGCCTGTTTGGTTGGATGTTAATTAATAGAATAAAACGGAATGGAACATAACAGAACGGCTTATAATGAAATGAAATATAATATAGTGAAAGTTGTTTGGGAAATATGGAAGGATTCATAATGTAATGTAGTGAAATGTTATTTGGAAGATGGATGGAATGGAATGTACTGTATAATAAATGATTATTATATCCTTGATATTAAAATAGTTGTTAAGGAGGTTTAACGCTATGATTTTAAAACGGAAATCATGTCCAATTAAAAAGTCATGGTTCAAGTCACAACCGTGACAAATAATTTTTGTTATATATTTTATATTTTAAAATAATAAAACTTTTAATAAAACTTTTATTATTTTATTATTAATTATATTCAATTTATTATTAATTATATAAAAACATTATTATTAATTATTTAGTATATTATATTATATTATATTATATGTGATTTATATTTACAAATAATTTATTTATATTTATATTTTTATTTATATAGAAATATTTATAAACAATTAAAGAATAATTTTTTATATTTTTATATTTTTCATTAATATTAATTTTATTAATTTATTATTAATTATAAACAATTTATTATTAATAATATAAAATATTTATCATTAGGGTAAGGAGAAATAATATAAAAATATTATTAATTATATACAATTTTTGTGAATCTTAATAAATGAGTATGGGGAAAAGGGGGTTAGGATTAGAAGAAATAATTAATATTAAGAAAATTATTGAGGGTATATTAGTTAGTATATATTTATTAATTTACTTTCCATTCTAAACACCCGAATTGGAGGTTTCTTATTTTCACTGTTTAGGATAGAAAGGAACGTGAAACCCTTCGCTTTTATCACATTCTATTATATTATCTTATGAAACCCTCGACTAAACGATGAAAGTGTATTAGGCTTCATCCCATTTCAATACTAACTCCTCAGAGGGCCTTAGTGACATGAAATGTGATTGTGAAGGCTGATCGACACTGACGACAAAATTAGAGGCGTCAATTGATGGAACACAAGTAGAAGAGATAGAGGGAGGCAGTGATGAAAATAAAAAAACTCTAGTTTTTGAAAAACAATGAGATACGCACCCCCAGAAGATTGTGTAGAATGACGTGTGATGTACACCAAGACGTTGACTACGTGTCAGATAGTCCCTATTTAATTTTAAATTTTAATTTTGTGTGTTCTAAGCTTTATTTTTAATTGAATTAGTTTAATTGAGATTAATTAGTTTACATTCTAATAAATCTACAAAAAATTATTTTCTAATTGTTTAAAATTATGTTTTCAAAAAGGTTAACTTTGTTAGGAATATTTGTAAAATTATTTTAATTTTTAAGAGTTGAATTATTAAATTAAAGTAGTTATCAAATCAATAACTAGATTCACACAAAGATTTTTTGAGAGTTATCTTTCATAACTAGATTATGATAAATAAATTAATATAATGAAATTATATTAACTAAGACAAGATCTTAATTTTAAAATTAAATTAATTATTTTTAATAGATTAATATTAATAATTAAATTAATTCCTAATTAATATTTTAGAAAATTGTTTTCTAGAAATTTAATTAATTAAATGTCAATTATATTGAAATTAGTAATTAATTAGACTCCTATAAAACTAAAAATGTTTTCTTAATTAATTAAGAAAGGTGTTTCTTAATTAATTAACTTATTTATTTCAATTTAATTGAAATAAGATAAGTTTATTATCTTAGAGGATTGTTATTCTATTTTATTTATAAATTATTTCTCTATTTTGAATAATAAGTTTCTTGATTAATTAACAAAGATAGTTTTCTTGACTAAATTTGAAAAATACTATTAAGAAAATGATCCTTCTATGACATTTTAGAAAATAATTTTATAATTTATTAAATACTTATTTTCTAATTAATTAAAAATAATCTATAAAATAATATAATTGACTTTCTTAATTCAATTTAAAATATTTTATTTAATTTTGAAAGTTGGTTACTATTGACAATAGAAAATAGTTTTCTAATTAAAGAAAGGTTATTTCTGATTAGAACAAAAATAGTTTCTAATAGGATTAGAATGTGTTATTTATGAATTTTTGAAAAAGAATTTTTTATAAATTATAATAAGTAAGAAGAATATCTTATTGAAAATTGTTTTCAATTGAAATCATTAATGGAGTCAAGATAATTGAAAATTGTTTTTAAATCAAATTGAATTTATGTTTGAAATAGGATTTTAATTTATTTAGAAATCAATGGTATAATCTAATTTAATTATTCAAATAATTAAAAAGATTAATCTCCATGATTAAAATCAAACAATATTTCATGCTTATGATTTGAATGTATTTATATGAGAAATTGCATATTTAAAATGTGTGACATTTTACAATTAATGTTTATTTTACAGACCATAAAAGAATTACATTTCTCATCAAAATATTAAGTGTATGTTAATAAGGTGATAGTTGTCTTCTATTATTTAAGAATAAAACCAAAGTTCTTTTAGTGTAAGGCTTGTTGAGCAAACTCAAAGGCCTCTTAACTTGAATATGTTTTATCATAAATTATTGGGACCTATTTAACTAAATTTGTATGATTTGAATGAGTAGAGTCATGATTATATGAATTTAGAGGCAGATTTAGGAATAACATATAAGATATATTTTGCTAAAGAATTATCACCTATCGGATCTAGAAGTCAAATGATATGTGATTGATTAGGTTGTTATCTACTTAATTTAAGTTTAGTTAATTTGTTAAGCAATCTTAAGATCAACTAAATTTAAATGGGATCTCATCTCACTAAAGAGATTAGAGTAATATTTTCAAATAGTAGTGAGGGCTATTATTTTGGATAAAATAATTGAAGTAATTAAATAAATGATTAAAGTTGTAATTTTATTTGGTTGTCATGAAATATAAATAATTATTTGCTTTCCTATATTTATATTGTTCTGATTAGAAATTACTTTTGTTTAGTATAGTTGATACTAAATTTTAGTGAACCAAAATTCTTGGACATATGTTAGGTTTAAAAAGGGTTCGGCTTTCAAAGTTAGAAAATTTTTTTTATATTAATCTATGTTGAGGATTTAGTGATAAAATTTTAGAGATATGTTAATCAAATAGATGATAAAATGAAATGACATTTTAAATTGACTAATATCTTATAAACTTTAATAGCAACATTTAAGATGTAAGTTAACACCATGATAACACGATGCAAGAGATTGCAGAGTAAAGCTGAAAGGTATAATAACTTGAAGAAATTGTTTCACTTAATTTAGATTACTAAAAGCATAAACTTAGAGTGCAATCAAAGACATTGGCTTAGATATGATAAATATTACATAAACTTAGAGTAAAATCAAAGACTTCGGCTTAGATATGATAACAGTTTATGTTATCATTAAAAGGGAAAATAATTGTATGACTTTTCTTGCCAATGCATGATATGATTGAAATCATATATATTTCTAATTCATGCTTTTGAGTATTTGATACTGAGTTTAGATTCAACATTATTACAAAATCACGTCATGATAAGAAATATATTATTGAGAAAAAGTAATTGATTTAATTTTATACTAATAGTTTGTATGTGTTGAATCAAGGAATATTTATGTTTAATATATGTGGCAAGAATGAAATGATAAATAATTGAGATTATCCTTCTTTCCTATGTTAGTTAAATCAACATAATGATAATAATAAGGTTACATACAAGATTATATATTTCCTTTTGATTACAAATCGTATGAAACTTGTTAAGTTTGAAGAACGAGTAAAACAACCTTTGGTAAAAGGATGATGATAATATTAAATTGTTAAATATATACATGTGAAATGTTGGATGTAATAACAATTCATAAAATATGAATACTTGCATTTCATTATATTTACTAATGACTTTATATGATAGGATCATATGTATTAAATAAAATTTTGATTTAAATTTTTGAAAAGTTCAAAATATTTAAATTTGAGTGAAAATTAAGCATTAAGAATGTTGAAAGACCTCAGTAAGATTGATATGGTAAGATATAAAGTTTTTTGCTCATTGATAGGAAATTAGATTTTTTTTAATGAATGCCCCCACAACTAAATTCCATAATTGTATGAATTTATATAAGGAGGAATGTAATATTTATTTCTTCTACATCTATACTAACACAACACCTTACCTTAGATAATTCTAATTAAATCAATTAGCAAGGTTTCATATTGGATATGAAATGATAAGACTTTGAAAGAGTCAATGTTAATGATTTTAGGATGTTATATTTAGTTGAAGCATGTATTATCTAATAAGTTTAGAACTAAATCGTATAATTGAAGTTTATGAGATATAAAAACGGTTGGATATAATCTTACAAATCCCAATGACCAAAATATTTGTTACAATGAATATTTATAGAAAAATAATTCCCAAGACAAGTAGTGAGGGTAAGATGAAATTTGAATAAGTTCAAATCTTATAATAATACATCATATTGGAAATTTATTAATACATTAGATGCATAGTCAAAAAGTTACAAAATATTGAAGGATTCACTTTCATAATGAATTCAAATGTTTATTTTGGAGATAATTACATTTTTTTATGTCTACAAGAAGGTTTTATACTTTTTAATGGAAGTACATAGAGACATATTGCTTAAAAAGAACAAAAATTCATATTTTCAATTGTTAAAGATATGATTATCCAAAAATAACTCTTATTGGATATGAAAAGGTAATAATTTAATTATGAAGATTTAGATATGTAGAGATAAATATAAAAGTTGTTTATATATTAGGCATCTAATAGGTTATACATAAAAAACAATTAAAAAATTAATTTAGACTTAGTTGTAGAAACTTTAGAGATTAAATGTGAGATATTTGTTTTTCATTAAAATAAAATTATAATTACAATTAGAGTTAGACTATAATTATAATTAGGAGGTTGAATTTTGATGAGAACGAAACTTTTTTTTCCTGTTTTATAAATAGGAGGAAGGTATGACGAAGCTATCACTTATGCCTTCTTTTCTCAAAAGTTGAGTTTGTTTTCTTTATTATGTGAATACCGTTAAAGGTTAGTTACCTAAACAACTTATGGTTAACAATTCCAGAAGAAATATTTATGTAAAAATCCAAATTAGGTACATTTTAACCATTTCATTAATAATTTGTAATTTTCAAATTATTCTATTAAAAGAGATGATCAAGAAAATGTAAAAATTATTTTTTTTCATTGTGTCCTTAACTGGATCACGATTAGCTTCCCAAAAATATAGGTAGAAGTCTAAGTAACCTAAAAAAATAACATTTATCTATTTATAAAATACATAATAAGAAAATGAATTATACTTCTTCATTTGAGGTAGGATTTACTATTTACATTTCTTAATATATTCTTTTATATTGCATATTCTTGTTTGTGTTTCTACTTTCTAATAAAGATTATTTTTTGGGTGAACTTTAGGTGATTGAGTATCAATCCTTAACGACTCCATGCTAAAGGTTGTGTTACTTTTAAGAAATTGTTTTTGCCCATTGTTTTTTTTAGGAAAATATGGTGAATATCATTGATTGTCAAAGGAAAGAACATCCAAAATACTGCTAGGTGGTTCTGTCCAAACCACCGAATCTGCAATAGAACGAGAGGCTCGAGCCAGTAAGTGCGCCACACTGTTCGCAGATCGACGAACATAGTTTAACGACACATTCGTCTCAACCAAAAGAGACTTACAATCAAAAACTAGAAGACCAAAATAAGAAAAATCAATATAGTTAGGATCAAGAATAGCTTTAACGCAAAGCAAGGCATCTGAC
>JAOSBP010000205.1:10745347-10758569 GCA_027563825.1 Erythroxylum mucronatum | reverse complement strand
AGTTTCTTTTGAACTAAACTCATTAGCTCTCCTCTTTCCAATACAACTATCATCTTTACAATCCAACTATCTCCAAATCTTCATTTAATTTCGTTTTCCTATTTTCTATAATGTCCAAAATTTATTCCAATTCCACTAACCCATAAAACTTCCAATGTACAAATATTCATTTTTTCTCAAATTTTCACAAATCAATTTAATTATACCCAGCATTATTCATGAATGCATGTACAATTATTTTCATATGCAAAAAGTTCATTATTCACATACATGTGTATTTCACAATATGCATGAGCATGCAAAAATAAAAAAATGCATTTCTAAACTCTCATTACACACCTATATTTACCATTTTAACCTCCCCATAAATAATGGGATGTTACAAAGTCCTAAATGTACCACACCAATCGTCCATTCAGCATGCTCCTAACTTGCAAGTTACAAGTTGAGCTTATTTAAAAATAATTGCCTGA
The DNA here is from genome assembly GCA_027563825.1 of Erythroxylum mucronatum. Lineage (NCBI taxonomy): Eukaryota > Viridiplantae > Streptophyta > Magnoliopsida > Malpighiales > Erythroxylaceae > Erythroxylum > Erythroxylum mucronatum. The sequence continues at coordinate 10,758,096 of JAOSBP010000205.1, read as the reverse complement.
GCGCACTACTAGAGGTATTTCTAAGCCTACTTATGAACTTGATCTCTCAAGCAAAGTTAAATATCCAATGAACAACTATGTTTCATATCACAATCAGTCAAAATCAAATAAGTCATTCATAAATTAATTATCTCTTATAGTTATTTAATGAACAGGAAGCCTTAGCTAACCCAAGGTGGAAAGCTGTAATGAATGAACAAATGGAGTCATTAAAAAGAAATGGAATATGGGAACTTGTTAACTATCCACTAGGAAAGACACTAGTGGGATGTCGTTGGGTGTTTACTCTCAAATATCGAGCCAATGGAAAAATCAATACAGTACGAGTATTATTATCACTAGCAACTAACTTGAATTGGCTACTGCACCAGTTTGATGTTTATAATGCCTTCTTACATGGAGAATGATCTCAAGATATTTTTATAGAGCTTCCACCAGGGTGTATGACATCTAAAAGTGTGAATGGAAAAGTGTGCAAGCTAAAAAAGGTGTTATATGGGTTAAAGCAATCTCCAAAAGCATGGTTTGGGAGATTCACTAAGACAATGATTGTTTTTGGATACCACCAGAGCAATTCTAATTATAACTTGTTCCTAAAAAGAGTTAAGGACAAGGTTAAAACTCTTATTGTCTATGTAGATGACATGGTTGTAACAAGAAATATACCTAATGAAGTAAAAGCCTTAAGAAAATATTTGTCGAAAGAATTTGAGATGGAGGATTTGGGGCGCTTGAATACTTCCTTGGAATAGAAGTCTCCATATCAAAAGAGGGAATTTTCTTGTCTCAAAGAAAATACATCCTAGATTTATTGAAGGAAACATGAATGTAAGGTTGTCAACCAATTGATATGCCAGTTGAGGAAGGATTGAACCTTTGCATAGAAGAAGGTCAAGTCCTTATTGATAAAGGAAGATATCAGAGGCTTGTTGGAAGACTAATGTACTTGGCACCTATCTAGCATATGCCTTAAGTATTGTTAACCAATTCATGCACAATCTTGGAGAGAAACATATGGAAGCACTTATGAGAATACTGAAGTATTTAAAGTTTGCACCTGGAAGAGGTATTTTGTTTAAGAAAAAAAGCAAATGTTGAAGACATTGTTGTATATATTGATGCCAACTGGCCTGGAGCATTGGTTGATTAGAGATCTACATTTGGCTACTTTACTTTTGTAGGAGGTAATCTTGTTACCTGGAGAAGTAGGAAACATAATGTGGTCTCTCGCTCAAGTGTCGAATCTAAGTATAGAGGAATTGCACTTAGATTATGTGAAGCTCTATGGTTACGATTGTTACTACAAGACTTAGGTTATCTACAACAACACCCAATTCGGTTGTATTGTGACAGTAAAGCTGCTCGTGATATAGCTCCAGTCCAGCATGATAGAACTAAAAATGTTGTAGTTAACAAGCTCTTTATCAAGGAAAAGTTAGATAGTAAGATTCTAGTATTGCCTCAAATACGATCTGAAGATCAGGTAGCAAACATTCTAACTAAAGCAATGTTAAGTCATGATTTCTTGAGATGGATTGACAAGTTGGGCATATATGATATCTATGCTCCAACTTAAAGGGGAGTGTTGAGATATTCTTATCAGGTTGGAAATATTCTACTTCCAGAATTGGAGCCAATTATGGTCTTGATTTGTAGTGATAGAATTAGGCGTTAGTTTCCATTATTAGCATTATTCTCTGTATTATATAAACCAATATTGTACATCATTATTTTTTATGTGTGTGAATGAGAAATACAACATAAATTCTCTCTATCTATTTCAAGTCTATACAAGGAGGGTATATTCTTTCAACCTTAGAAATTAATTTAAGAAAATCAATAATATCTTTATCTGCAAAACATTTTGTATGATGAGTATTTGATAAGAAAATCAATAATATCTTTGTCTGCAAAATATTATGTATGATGAGTATTTGATAAGACATAAAATACTACATATGTAATAGAATATGGTCTATTTCCATCTTTAATTAAATCTTTCTTTTAAATTCTTAGATTAAAGGAAATGTTTTTATCAAAATCTCTATCTTGTATATTATAAGACATCTTAGGATAGATATTAAACAAAAGTTTTTGTTATTGAAGACTGCCGCTTAAAATTCCCATACATGCCTCTTTTCTATTGTGAATTCGATCATCTAATATTGCTAAATTTATTGGACTATCAATTCCTTTTCTAAAAGTAGGTCTAGTTATCATTTATATGGATATGATATGCACCCATCCTATTTTGTCCCTAATTTCTTTGGGAATGTCATTAATTTTTCGGAAGGTATCTCGTTTACATAACAGAGGAATCATTACTTTATTAGAAGTTAAACTAATATTTAGGGTTTTTTCTTTAATATTAATACCCTAAAACATACGGCGTTTTCTAGATTTTAATCCCAATTTTTGCTATAAGAATTTATAGAAAACATAATACTTTGAATCTTTTCAAGCATTTTTTATTAATAAGAACTTCTTGACTGTAATCTCTGTACATTTCAAATATTTCTATTGTATCATCTATTATTTGCTTATCAATTAGAGCGTTAGAAGATTCTCCTATTTCACTCATTTATTTTAGAATTTGAGGTTTCTTCATATTTTGTATTGGTTATTATAAAAATACTTTCTTCATAAGAGCATTCTTCAAAAGTATTTTCTAATAAATCTTCATTTTCTATTATTTTATTTATTTCATCATCTATTTCAATTTTGTTTTTATTAAATCTTTTAGGAAATTCATTAGCATAAAGGACATTCTTTTTATTTGTTCTTTTATTTCTTCTAAACATAGGTTTTCTAAGTTTATATCCTTCTTTTTTTTGAAAATATTTTTTATGTTTCTTAAAATATATTTTCTTAAAATAATTCTTCCTTTTATATTTCTTTTTTATCTTATTATATAATAAGGACTAAGGACTATCATATCCTATTATAGTAGGCATTTTTAAATCATAATAAGATAAGGAAGATTTTTTATTCCTTTACTTTTCTTTAATAAAATAAAATCATCACACTATTTGCTTAATTTATCTTTTGGAAAATAAATTACTTTTCTTAAGGTATCTACAAATCTAGGATTGTAAGTTGCCTCCAATTTACGTCCATAGAGACGAGGGATCTTTGAGTAAAACATTTTTAAATAAAGTTATGTATTATCAACTTGATTATAAATATGGTAATAATATTCTAAGAAAATACAAATATATCTATTAATTTCACACATATCACATAATTGTCGCCTTTGTAATGCTATAATGTATTTTCCTATAGTAGTTGTATCTTTTAAAATATTTCCTTCTCTAACAAATTCTAGTAGAAACCTTTCAATTGTTCGAGTTATTAAAATTGTTATATCATTAATAGGATGAAATATATAGTTTTTTGAATTTTCATCTAAATTTTTCTAGGATTTGAGGGAGCTGATGACTAACTTTTTTTTCTAGAAATTGTTTAGTTATTCGTAATCTATTTTTTTAATAGCAATATCTACTTGTAGAGCAGTTTCTCGTTTATCTATTGCTTCTTCTATATTTTGGATGCAATCTATATCTAAATATATTCCAAAAGGATCTATAACTTATGCTCTCATTTTCTCTATGGGTGTAAAGCCATCTTTATCTTTGGTTATGATATGAGTTCTAACATATCCTAAATTAGGTCTATTAAAAGTTTGTGAAGGATACCTAGGCGGTAGATTTCTAAAAGTATTAGGCATATCACTAACATTAGGATTCCAGTGAACTTGTTTAACTAAATCGGGTTTTATATGTGCTAAAGTTTATAAGTTTAAATTTTCTATCTGTTAATTTAACTCTTCAATTTTTTAATTATAAGCTTGTATGAGATTTTTCATTTTATCTATAATTATGGGGTATTTTCATTTTTAAATTTAGATTAAATATCTGTTTTCTATAGGATTTTTATTGGGTTTATATTCTATTTCTAATTTATTCAAATTTTCTATGATATCTTGCATATCCATGATTTGTTTTTGAAGTTTTTCTATTTAGAAAAGAATGTTATTTCCATAATATTCTATCATTTTTAAAATTTCTGCCATATTAGTTTCTCCAAAATATAGAAGAAGCAATAGATAAATGGGAAATTGCTCTATGAGTAGCTGTTGCTCTTAAATAAAGTGGATTATAATTTAAAATGCCCATTATGATATAATGTGATAGTCCTTATTATTATAATAAGATAAAAGAAAGAAATATTTTATGAAAAGATATTTTAAGAAACATAAAGTAAAATATTACAAGTACAAAGAAGGATATAAACCTAAAAAACCTATGTTTAGAAGAAATTAAAAGATAACTGAATGCTAATGTTATTATTGTAAAGAAAAAGGACACTACGCTAATGAATGTCTTAAAAGATTTAATAAAAAGAAAATTGAAATAGATTATGAAATAAAAATGATAGAAAATGAAGATTTTATTAGAACGAATACTTTTGAATAATTCTCTTCTGAATAAAGCATTTTTATAATAACTAATACATAATACTGTTGGAAACAACTTCTTAACTAATTAGGGGTCAGGTTGCGTACTACTGAACGTTCTCAGACCCCGCGTGTCAACGAAATTTCTACTAGGTGTTCTTGTTATTGTTGTTGTAAAATACATAGAAACCTCAAATTTTGATAAAAAAATGAGCGAAATAAGAGAATCTTCTGATGCTCAAGTTGATAAAAAAAAATAGATAATATAGTAGAAACATTTGAAAAACATAGAGATTACAGCCAAAAAGTTCTTACCGATAACAAAATGCTTAACAAGATTCATAGCACTATGTTTTCTATAAATTATAATAGCAGGTTTAATATGATTTTACTAGAAAAGCTAGGGTTAAAATCCATAAATCCACCATATATTTTATGGTATTAATCTTAAAGAAAAAACCCTAAATATTAGTTTAACTTATAATAAAGTAATGATTCCTCTAGTATCTAAAAAATATATCTCTCAAAAACTTTACGACATTCCTAGACAAATTAGGGACAAAATAGGATGGTTGCATATCAAATCTATACAAATGATAACTAGATCTACTTTTAGAGAAGGAATTGATAGTCCTATAAATTTAGCAATATTAGATGATCGAATTCACAATAGAAAAGAGGCCTGCATGGGAATTTTAAAAGGCAATCTTTAATATCAAAAACTTTTGTTTAATACCTATCCTAAGATTTGTTATAATATACAAAATAAAAATTTTGATAGAAAACCTTCTTTAATCTAAGACTTTAAAAGAAAAGATTTAATTAAAGATAAAAATAGACCATATTATACTACATACATGATATCTTATGACTTATCAAAGAGTCATCATACGAAATGTTTTGTAGAAAAAGATACTGTTGATTTTCTAAAATAATTTTCTAAATTTGAAAGAATATTTCCTCCTTATATAGTCGATGTAGAAGACCTTGAAGATGAGTTTCATTAGATTTACAATAAAAACCTTTACTATCTTCTGACAATAAATTATTACCTAGATTTACAATAAAAACCTTTACTATCTTCTGACAATAAATTCTTATTCAAAAGCTGGTGTTTCAAGTAGTAAACAATATGCTAACGCTTTACTAAGAGCAGAGAGAAAGATAACTTCTAATTATAAAATTAAAGGAGAATACTTTGATGGAACAAATTATGCTCCTTGGAATATCTTAATCGATACTAGAACTAATGGAAATTACATTAATCATAATCTACTACATAATTTGATAAGTTTCCAACCAAATTAACCTTATCAATATATAAATTTCAATGGTAAAATACATCAAATAGATACTGCGATAAAACCACTATTAAGATAGGAGATAGTAAAATATCTATGAGGTTATTAGTTAAAAATGAAGGATTCAATTTAGAAATAATGCTAGGCACCAGTTTTCTCGAATAAGTTCAACATATTCCTAGATAATGACTAGCCCAACTATAACTCAATATGGAGTACAACTATCTTACAACAATAATATAATATATATTCCTAGATAATGACTAGCCCAACTAGTATTTATATTCTAATCGGAGCAACTTATAATGTAACACCCCATACTAGGGGTTAGAATATTAAGGAAATTCAATACATTTCATGCTTTGCATATTTGAATATTTGCTTATTAGTGCATAAGCATTTTGGACACATACAATTATTGTGCATGCATTCATGACATTTATCGGGTCTAATTGAGTTATTGAATGTGATTAAAAATGTGATTTGGCCATTTTGGTGTATTTCGGGTATTTTGAAATTTTTGGTGAATTTTAGAAAAGTATTAAAATTTTGGACCAATCCTAGTGTGACACATGGATTGATTTAATATGCACTAATGGCTTGCATATGTGGTGACATGTGGTAGTCTTAATTAGATGACACGTGTACTTTATGCAAAGTGCATACGTGGGTTAAGCTTTTAGTTAGAAGAACACTATAGCTTGTCTCTGATTTACTCATTCACTGAAATCTCACTGCTGAGGAATTGATACTGCTTCCACCGAAGATTACTGTTAGAGTTTTTTATTCAAGTAAGTAAATTTAATGATGTTTTATTGTGTAAATGAATGCATGCATGTGAGGTTAAAGAAGTGTATTTTCGGTGAAGAATGAATTAATGAAAGAATATGGATATGTTGTTTTTGCATGTTTGAGGAGCAATATGTTTTCAGATAGTGATGGAGTCAATTTTGGAGCTAGAAGAACCACTGAAACTGGGTTTAAGAAGAGAGAAGAAATTCAAGAAAATGGTTGAACATATATTCTATTTTTTCACTATACATGTATAGGTCTGTTGAGAACCAAAATTTTGATGTTTAGGTGTGAATCTGGGTTTTTGATTTTTGTGTGTGTTGATGAGCTAAAAATGAGTTAGAAGAAATGATTTGGGTAATTTATTAAGTAAATTGATGTGAGAATCAACTTTTGAAAATTTACAGTAGAGAGAGAGAGGAAGAACATGGAGTTTCAGAATTTGGTGTTTGATTGATAAAAATTGATTATGAATTATTTGGAGATTGAATTGAAGTTTGAAATGTTGAAGAGATAACTTGGAAGGAAGTGGAAAGGCTGGAAACGAAAGATTTAAGGGATGAAATGGAGAAAAGAATCGGTGAAGAAGGAGAATAGAAAAGCACCGTTGTGTAAAAGAAACCAAAAAAGCACTGTCGTGCAAAGTAGAAAAATGTCAAATGCCACGATCGTGCAAAAGCACGACCGCGACTTTGCGGAGATCAAGTGAAAAGCGCGATCGTGCATCAATGGTTTTCTTGTAAAGGGATTTTGCCAAACATCCTTCAATCTTTTTGCTATAACTTCTTCACCCCATGTTTAAATGACTTGATTCTTAGACCAATAGATTCATAAGGAATTGATCTTCATCTCCACCAAAATTAGAATATTCTGAATTGTATTGATTAAGGAATTTGAGATGAAAGTGTGACTACACTGCAGTATGATAACTAGGATGTTTTTACTGAACATACTCTGGTAATTCACTTATATCTGGATCTGTGTACTTCTAAATGGAGTGATTCTTATTTTCAATTAAACTAGCATCATAAAAATACAAATTGTTTGAAGTGATGGAATTTTAATTCTGCCTCTAAGAATTTCAGAATTTGATTGGAAGTTGAGATAAGAACTCTGTTGAAGCTTAAGAACAGTCTGAAATCTTTTGAGTATAAATTTCAGTATACTAAACCAAATTGGATGAACCTAGTATCATTAGAAACCAAAGACAAAGAAGAACAACTTTCTAGAAGGAAGTATTACTTAATTACCTCACCTTCCTAATGAGAATAATTGAACAAAGTGAACCCAAAAGTTGGTTGTGAAATAAATTTGGATTGAGCAATTGAGTATGGTTTCACATGATTGACAATGTGACAAGATTAAGAATAAGAAGCTCGGGAATTTGTCATGAATAGGAATCATACATATTCAATATACATGAATGTGCATAATTGAATTTATAATTGTGCACAATAATGATATGTGTTTGTATTAAATGTTTTAGAGGAACCCATCGAGCGACTAATTCCAGAAATTGCTGGGACATCGAGGCAATAGGCAACAAGGAGATTTAGTAAGTAATTTAGATGGTAATTTTTGTAAGTAATTTAGATAGTCAAATTTGATAGTTTTTCTTTGACTGTTCCGTTTGCTTCTGCTTTTGATCCATTGAATGATTTGCAAAGCTGTTTGATTGTAATGTAAATTGGATTTTAGATATTCTATTTTTGAATCTGTTAAGTCCTAGTTGTGGGTAAATAGGCATGCCTAGAAGGGTTTGTAGCTGTTTCTGTTAATGGCACTTTGGTGTCTTCTGTTATCGACACTTCGGTGCCTTCTATTATTGACACTTCGGTGTCTTCTGATATTGACACTTTGGTGTCAAGACTTCAGTCTCTTCTGAGACACTTCGGTGTCGAGACTTCGGTCTCTTCTCTATAAGTCCCGTTACCCGCTTCTGTAAATAGATTTAGCAGTTTTATGATTTTGTACTCTGATATCAGTTTGATTTTGGCATATGCTAAATTGTATTTTGTTGCTGAAGGGTTTATACCCTCTTGTGTTAAACAATTATGTTACTTATAAAACTCTATTTTGTTCTGAATTTCTATATCTGTTGTTGACTTATACTTTACTTATTACTCACTAAGCTATATGCTTAGCATGGTGGATTTGCCCCGTGTAGGTTCTGAAAGAGGGAAGGAATTGGGACAAGGCAATCGTGATGGCCAATGGAGTTTGATTTTTTTTTCATATGTATTTTGAGATTTTTTTTGGACTTGTATCTGATGTCTATAACTCCTGACTTTTTATTTTGACGGGTTGTAATAACCTTAATTCAGGCTGTTTTTTGAAATTATGATATGCGATGTATGTTTGTTGAGATTTTGGTGATGCATGAATAAAGTGTTTTGTATTTTTCGAAATGCTTCGTGTTCAGTGTGTTCTGTATGTTGACACTTGCAATATCCTCCTAGGGGGTATTAGGGTGTCACATCTTTTTGGTATCAGAGCGTGGTTTAGGTGATTCTGGTTTAACCAGCGCTTAACTATTGCTCTATTAAGTTTGCAAGTTATGTTTTGGCCTAATGTGGTGTCCCATGTTTTGTTTATAGCATTACGATGGACGGATCTCGCGATTCTATTGATGAAGTAGCCGAGAGCAATCAGCTGGAGCAAACTCATCCGATAATATCTGGACCCTTTGGAGTCAATCAAGGTAAAGCTAGGATGCCACACCCTCCTCCAACTCAGGGAGAGGCTTTGATTAAGCTGTCCCAAGATATGATGACGTTGCTGCATCGGATGACTACACCTAAGGCTCCGATTGATTGGATGAAAAAGTATGGAGCTGAGGAATTTTCTGGGACATCTCTGGAGGAATCTGAAAGGGCCGAGTTCTGGATTGAGAAGGTGAAGAGGGTACTAGATGAGATCAGTTGTCCAGCTGAGCAGATGGTGCATTTTGTTGTCTCCCTTCTACAGGGAGTAGCTTATGAATGGTGGAAGTTCGTTATGAGGAGTCCTCAACTGCTGGTACCTCTGACTTGGGATTTCTTTGCCTAAGAATTTAAAGCTAAGTATGTGACAGAGGCTTATAGAAAGGATAAATGGAAGCAATTCCTGAACTTGAAGCAGAGAAACTTATCAGTTGCTGAGTATGATCGGGAGTTCAACCGACTCAGTAAGTATGCCCCTGAATCTGTGCTTACTGAGGAGTTCTGATGTCACTAGTTTGAGGATGGATTGCATGATTCCATCAAGGAGCATCTGGTAACAATTTCTCTGTTGCAGCAGGTGACGTACCATCAGCTAGTATAGGCTGTAATGAAAATTGAGAGATAGGAGTTGGTTAGGAGAGAAAGGAGTCAGAGAAGGGGCTTTACTAGAAGAGGCTAGTCCTTGGGAAAACGAAGTCAAGAAGGTACTACTTTTGTACCAAAAAATGCTCAGAGATCTGTGACTCGGGGAAGGCGACAGAACTTTCCCTCTTCGGCTGTTTCTGTTAGGGTTGAGTCATTTGGAAGCCAAGGTTCTGAACCCCCGGAGTGCCCTGATTGTTCTGTACATCATTGGGGTGTTTGCAGAAGGGCTACGGGAGCTTGTTTTCGCTGTGGTAGTACTATGCATAAGATAGCCAGTTGCCCTCTCAACCAAGCTCAAACATCACAAGCCAGTTGTGAGGTCTTTCATGCATTTGCTGGGAATAGAGGACGTGGTAAAGGTTGAGGAGGATATGGGCAGAATAGACTGAATTAGAGTAACCAATCAAAAACTGTGAATCGACCAGCTGTGCCTACTGCTTCGGCTCGAGCTTATGCACTGAAAGCTCATGAGGATCAGGATGTTCCGGATGTTATTGCTAGTATGGTTTCTCTCTTTGATTCTAAAATGTATGCATTAATTGATCTTGGATCTTCATATTCGTATATCTGTGTTGGAGAAGTGTTTGATAAGTAGATGCTTATAGATCAGTTAGAGTATGATATCCAGGTAACCAGTCCTCTGGGTAGTAGTGTGTTGGTTAATTAGGTGTATAGGAAGTGTCCAATTATGATTCAAGGAAATGAGTATGTAGTAGATTTGATCAGACTACCTTTTTATAAATTTGATCTAATTCTAGGTATGGATTGGTTATCCAAGCATCAGGCAGTAATTAACTGTAAGGCTAAGACAGTTATGCTTAGGAGATCTGATCAGTCTGAAGTATTATTGTATGGTGTCCGCACTAACTCCTTAGCTAATGTGGTATCTGCTATGCAAGCCCGAAAGCTTCTCAGGAAGGCTTGTGAAGCTTATCTAGCTTTTGTGCTTGATTCTAAGAAGGTGGGTGGTAAACTGCTTGACATTCTTGTAGTGAATGAATTCCCAGATGTATTTCCTGAGGAATTACCTGGACTCCCTCTTGAAAGGGGAGTGGAGTTTTCTATTGAAGTCATGCCTAGTACTGCTCCTGTATCCAGAGCATCGTACAGAATGGCTCCTACTGAGTTAAAGGAGTTGAAGGTGCAGTTTACATGATCTTATGGATAAGGGGTTTGCTAAACCCAGTATGTCATCGTAGGAAGCACCGATGTTGTTTGTTAGAAAGAAGGATGGCACACTACAAATGTGCATCGATTATAGGCAATTGAATAAGGTCACAGTGAAGAATAAGTATCCATTGCCAAGGATTGAAGACTTATTTGATCAATTGAAAGATGCAGGAGTGTTTTCGAAGATAGATCTGAGATTGGGGGTACTATCAGCTTCAGGTAAAGGATGTGGATGTACCGAAGACTGCATTTAGGACCCATTATGGACATTATGAATTCCTAGTAATGCCATTCGAGTTAACTAATGCTCCAGCAACATTTATGGATTCGATGAATAGAGTGTTCAGGCCTTATTTGGATTAGTTTATTGTGGTGTTTATTGATGATATCCTTATCTATTCTAGGAATGAACTGAATCATACTGAGCATCTTCGAATTGTATTATATACTCTGAAGGAAAGACAGTTGTATGCTAAACTGAGTAAGTGTGATTTCTAGCTTTAGGAGATATCATTTTTAGGGCATGTTGTATCTTCTGAAGGAATCAGAGTTGATCCTAGTAAGATAGAAGCGATTGTTAATTGGAAGCCACCACTGAAAGTAACAGAAGTGAGAAGTTTTGTAGGTCTGGCTGGTTATTACAGTTGGTTTGTTAAAGGATTCTTGGTGATAGCATCCCCTTTAACTAAACTGTTACGGAAGGGAGTGAAGTATGAATGATCTGATAGATGTTATAGAAGCTTTGATCAGTTGAAAAGTATGCTTACTGAAGCTCTTGTATTAGTTCAACCTACTTCTGGTAAGGAGTATGTTATGTATACTGATGCATCTGGAATTGGTTTAGGTTGTGTTTTGATGCAGGAAGGAAAGGTAGTTGCTTATGCCTCTAGGCAACTAAAGACTCATGAACAGAATTATCCTACACATGATCTGGAACTTGCAGCAGTAGTGTTTGCCTTAAAAATTTGGCAACACTATCTATATGGTGAAAGGTGTAGAATTTTCACAGATCATAAGGGTCTGAAGTATCTGCTTACCCAGAAGGAACTTAATCTGAGACAACGACGATGGTTGGAATTATTTAAAGACTATGATTGTATTGTGGACTACCATTCGGGTAAGGCGAATGTTGTAGCTGATGCCTTGAGTCGAAAGACCATCTCAGCATTGTCACTTAAGCAGAATGGATGGAAATTGGGATCTGATGGAGCTTTGATGGCTTAACTGAAAGCAAGACCAACTTTGAGACAGGAGATTTGCGACGCTCAAAGAGCTGATGATAAGTTACAAAAACTTATCTTGGCTACTCAGGAAGGTAAACAGTCTGATTTTTCTGTGCAAGGTCATGGTGAATTATATTATAAGGATCGGCTGTGTGTGTCAGTAAATGATGAATTGAAGAAGAAGCTATTGTTTGAGGATTATAATACAGCATTTACTATACATTCGGGTGGAAACAAGAAGTATCAAGATTTGAAGCAGTATTACTAGTGGGCAGGTATGAAACGGGATATTGTGGATTATGTAGCAAAATGTTTGACATACTAGCAGGTTAAAGCTGAGCATCAAGTTCCATCTGGTTTGTTACATCCTATTTCTATTCCTTAATGGAAATGGGATAACATTACCATGGATTTTGTCACTGGACTACCTCTCACTCAAAAGAAGCATGATGATGTATGG
>JAOSBP010000205.1:10728252-10741440 GCA_027563825.1 Erythroxylum mucronatum | reverse complement strand
TCTATTTTGAAAGAGATACAGATAGCCTGAGGAGGCTAAGCGTAAAAGAGTACCTACTGTAAAGAGACCTGAAGAGGTTCAGTGAAAGAATACTTGTAAACGTTTGGAGATAGTGAAATCTCAGAAGGATTTCTGAGGACTGGACGTAGCCCATGGTTTAGGGTGAACCAGTATAAAATTACTGTGTCATAATCTCTTAACTCTCTCATTATTACATTACTGCGATTTTGATTTCTTACATACACAAGTTTTCAAAGAATCTTTTACGAACAAAAGTTTTCGTAATTCTGAATTAAACAAGTTTGTTTTAAAGAAGGAAATAACGAAAAAGTTTATCACAATTCAACCCTCCCTTCTTATGTGTTGATTATCATTGTACTAACGTGTGATTCACTTCACAAATTACAGAACAAAAGTTTCAAATACATATTCATATCCATATTATAACTCAAAGTTGAAATACATATCAAAATCACAACACATTTATCAAGCATGACTCATTTTGTTGTTGATTCACCGTCATCAATTTGAGATTTTATTAGAGTTGATTTTTAAGCACTTAATTTGTATCTCCTCCTGGTTATAGTTCTTTTTTGAGCATTTGTACTTTGCGAAGCTTGAGTTGGTTCCAACACTTGACATTGACTTTCACCCATCTGTAAAACATTTATAAAAAAAAAGTATATTATGACCAATTAGGAAACAATACTAAATAATTTGCCACTAACTTCTCTAAATGTTAATATACTGTAAAATAAGTGTTCCGAATAACTTCTCCAAATGTTGCTTCATATCGTTAGGTGGACTATATACGCTTAAATGTTTATGATTTACTAAAAAGTTGATGGAAAACTAAAATTAAAAATGAATGTTCACTCACCACCCTCTTCTCCATTCATAAGATATATGTTACAGTGTTGGATCTTGTAGATACTAATTATCTACCTCTTCTTTTTACACCATTGTCAATTTTAGATATAGATGTCAAATTTTTTGGTGGTCTCCCTCGTTTTCTCTACATTATGCATATAGAATTTGAAGTGAATGATAAAATATTTAAAGAATATCTATCACAAACATAATTATAAATTAGTATACAATTACCTTAGCAATTTAGGTTTTCTCAAAGGTTATTCCTTATTTTTTCATCCTTTTTTATTGTGACTAACTTTAAAACAATGTTGACATCTTATGGGTACTCCAACTTTGCTCAATTTATTTTGATTCCATGGTTTTTCATCTTTATCCCTTCTTCTAGCCTTCTTAGATCTTCCAAGCATCTTCTAAATCAGAGGAGGTAATGTGGGTTTTAAGTTTTCAATATTTGGCTAAAATTTTCTACCGTTAATGGGTTCTATGACTGATAACTCTTCAAATACCACATAAGTTTGTAGTATCGACTCACATACCCATCGATATCCTCCCTTTAATTTGATATACAAGCAAATGCATGTTTATATGGGATTCCTGTTAAATCCCAAAGTTTACATTGACATGTTTTTACTTGTAAATCAATAATGAACTTATCTGCAAAATGTGTTACTTTGAATTTTAACTTTCGTTTGTCCTAATGATACAATGCCTTGCTTCCCATTATGCAATCTCTATCTTTTCTATCACCCTTAGACATATTTCATCTGTGAATTTGATCATCGTATCGCTTTTTCCATGTATTCAAGTTATTAAAGCAACTTTAATATCTTTTAGTATATTAATCAGGCTTTTTTTATCTTACTTCACAAATGAATCCATTAAATGTCTCTAATATATTGTTATGAACAATCTCGCACATTGGCTTTATCCTAACAAATGCTTTCTCAAAAGTGTCATGATTCCTTGCTTTGAAGTTATCGTAAGCCATTGTTTGATACATTCTTCAACTGCTCCATTATTTCATCAAATTCCACTTCCATTGTGCAATTAACTGCTTGCTAAAATAAACTCCTATATATGTTGCCTTTATGCAATTTAGACCAATTGGCACACACATGTCAGACACATTTTCAATGCTCTGCTTTTGGGAAGAGATTCTTCAATGCATTTACTAAACCCTAAAAAAAAAAGAGAAACAAAACATTATAATGTAAGTATAATATAATAATTCAAAACACATTTACTGACAAATAGTACTGATATTAGAATTTTTACCTTTTGTTTATCTCTTAAAAATGTTCATGAATTCCCAATAATGTTTAGATCATCACCAAGAAGACTTAAAACCAATGCCAAAATTGGTAATTCTCTCCCTTAACCACAACCCAATATATAAGGTACATCTGATTGTTTCCATTACGCCCAACTGCGGCTAACAAAACACCTCCAAGAAATGTCTTCAAAAAGCATCCATCAAGCACTATTATTTTTTGACCACCAGCAAGGAAACTATACTTCAATGCACTAAATTCTAGTAAAATCTCTTAAACATTGGTTATACAGACTTTTCATCAAGTTCATTTTGAATGACAACTTGGCCTTCTTTATCGGTCTGCCACAATTCTTGTCCATAAGACCACAATTTTGCTTAATGTCCTTCCATTAATCCTCGTAGCATCATAATAACTTCTCATTTAGTCTTATAACATTGATATTTAGTCACTTGCAATGCATACTTTGTTTGAAGATCATCTATCACCTTGCTAATTGTCCAATTCAGGTTCCTCCTAAACTTTTGTAAGAATTGATTTGCTATCCACTTCTTACTAGCTTGCTTATTTCTTCGCACTTTTTTAAAAGTATGCTTATTTTCTAATATCTTCATTGCAAAGGTTTTTTCATTTGTAATCCAACTAGCATAAACCCCAAAAGGACAATGTGGATCACAAACAACTTCCATTCTTAAACTAGATATTGTCATTAAAACATCATATTCATTTGTAAACTAAACCTCATCTTTAAACTGCATGCCAACTTCAAACTAAAATTCTTTCATGTCCACTTTTGGATTGAAAACAACATATTTCTTGCTTCTGTCAGAAGCCTTGCACCCACCGTCATCACTACATGTTGGTGATTGAACTTCAGCTTCATTGTCCTCACACTCACTACACCGACCCTGCGAATTTTCTACTTCTCTTCGTGAATTGTTTGAATAATTTTGCTCTTTGTTACTACATTTTCCACTACTTCCAACCTCATCCACAACACCATCACATTCAAACCAACTACCAACCTTCTTCCTATTTTTCTCCCATATTTCTTCTCATTAGCTTTTACAGTAACATATTCTTAATTGTCAGTTGCATAAATTTCATCGTCACATATATCATTTTCATATTTAGTCATTACAGCAAAATCGTCATTATTTTGTTCCAATTGAACTTAGAATAACCCATCTTTATTGCCAATATCATAATCAATTTCTTCACCATCACTTGTAGGATTATCATAACTTTACTTATAATATATTTCAACATTGTAGTTCTTCAATTCTTCCATACGCTGAAGCATTGATAACATATCCTTATCATGGTGTAAACTCAGCTCGTTCAAGCATCTCATTGACTCTTTTGGAAATTTGAAAACATAGATGTAACCCAATGGCCTTTATCTTCTAGTACTCCTTTTAGTACTAACATACTAAGTTCATCAACACCAACATCCTTCTTCTGTTTGATCTTGCCTCTAATATATTTGTTGTTTTGATTCCTTTCCAATACTCCACTATAATCAAATTATAAATTCACTAACTTCTGTATTACAAAGAATTTTACTGTTAGTGTTCAACAAGTCAAAATTGCAAGCACTAATAAGGAAAATTGAAAGCCTAGCTAGAGCAGTAAGAATCACAAAATCATTATGTTTTTTAAAAGTAATTAATAACCATCATTAATGAAGTCATAAAACATCCTTTAAAAGGGGTAAATTATATAGTAATATATAATGGAAAATAGTTGCACTGAGAAATTCAATTAAGAATAGAATGTATTCCAGCCAATGAGCTATAATATATAACTTGACTTTATGTCTTCCTAATTGGGTCAAATACTTAGTTAGGAAAAGTTGGATTGGTCTCTTGAGGCACTTTAGGAACTTTAGAAGGCTTACCAAGGATGGTGACCTGATGAGCTAAAGGATGAAAGTTCTAAGGAGAAAGTAAAATAGATATGGAAATTTCCAAAAATGGTTAAAAAAATAGAGAGGTTTAAGTTCAAAATGGAGGAAAGAAGGTTATGCGAGAAGATGAGAGAGGGGATGAGGAAAATGCTTGAAGTTTGAGAATTTTTAAGAAGCTAGAAAGGAGGCCACAGAAGTTATGAGAGAAAGCAACAAAGTCAAAAGCATACTAGGGAGCAAAGCTTTAGTAGTTGAATGAACCAAGGGATCCAACTAAAGAAGTTAGCCAAGCTAGTCAAAACAAATATGTAGGAGAAAATTAAGAGCAAAGCAAAGGATTACAATAGTAATATACAATGAAAAATAGTGTAATAACAAGCACTATATTAGGTAGGGGGAGTATGCCAGTGATGGTGAATCTTCTAACAAGCATGAGAGTGATAGTGAAAACAAACACTCTATTCCAAAGATCAACAATTTGATAAGTTATATGCCCATTAGTCAAAAAAAGATAATTTAAAACGATCTATTAAAGAAAAACAGTCCACCATTGGTCAAAAAATAGCTGAAAATTTCAAAAGATCAACTTGATTAATAGCTATTGCATAACATTAACAAATTAATCAATAAGATGAACCAACACAACAGACTCATTTAACCAATCCAAATCCCACCAATCAACCCCGTAATTACATAAAAGAGAAAAACAAATCCCAACTTTCGAAAATGCTCAACTTTAAAAAGAAAAGGGCAAGGAACCCAAAATCTTGAAACAAACATGGTGAGAATTACATAAAATTTAAGTCGTTACCATCTCAAATTCACATACAACCCTCATTATATTCATTAAAACACGAACAAAAACTAGGGCAAAAAGAGACAAAAAAACAAAACTTCTTTAAAATGAAAACATGGGACAAAAGTTGAAATTTAATTACCTTAGGACCCTTAGGAGTAACTCTCTAAAAATGGGAATCTTCAATCATAAGAGAGGAGAGTTGTGTCTTGAACTCACACACAATCACAAGAGAAGAGAGTTGTATCTAAAAAATGAAGAAAAAAAAGAAGAAGAAAATAGTTCGTAGTTAAATATCATTTAGTTTTTATTTTAATTAATTAATCTTTAATTTAATTTACTTTTACTTTAATTGATTTTTAAATAAATGAGTTGGAAAAATTTAGGCCACATGCCAAACACGTGGCATGTAAAAAATCAAACATGGTTTGTCATGTTAGCGACATTAACAAAAAACTTAACATTTAGATTTTTTTCAATAAATTGAAAGTCGAGACATTTTAACGTTATTTTTTAAAGACCGAGCTATTATTATAAAATTAAGTAAAGTTTGAAATTTATTTTATAATTAACCCATAAAATTATAATAACATATTATATAATTAATTACATCAGTTTAAATAAATTTATTAAAAAACAAGCAATACCTTTCGGAATTTTATTCTAGTATTTAACAAAATTAGATGTTGATGTTATTGGAAGTATCAGTATCAGCCCTCCTGAAACAGAAAGTTGCAGTATCAAATTGTTATTCTCCTCTCTACAGGTAAACATTTCAAATGCAAATGTCTGCAAAAGAAATATGTAGAGAAGGGTTTTAATCATGTCTACGTCGAGAAGGTTTTAAACATGTTGGTAATGGCATCTGCTTGATTGTGCGTAATCAGACAAAAAAAAAAAAGAAAAAGATGAAGTCTTGACTCTTGCATAGTGATTTTCCAGGAAGCAATATGAACCTTAGGAAATGCGAGTTTTGGGTCCTCTTTTACGGCCTAGTTGGAACCACAGCCATCATGTTGGACCTGAAATGGAAACAGCTCAAACGGACGATTTTTCGTCAGATGGAACAAAATCAAAACCGAATTAACAATTGACCTAAAACCCTCACCTTGTAGGTTATCACATTGGCCGGTAACCAGTCAACCACCAGAAGCAAACTACTTTTGTCCGGCTCATAAGCCATAAGCCCCCCTCTCTCTCTCTCCATATGTATATATATCTATCTACAGGATTCACGTATGCGAGTGTGTACTTGTGGACGTTTCCCCTTCGTACGATTTGCGTTCTCTCAAAGACACGAACTTCAGGGTACGAGTGGGAAATAGGAGGGAGGAGAAGAGAGACTCCTAAACAGAAACTCTTACCTTAACCTTGCTCTCTTACTCTTTCCTTCCACGGCTTGCCCTGTTTCTTGTTGTTTCTGCTTTTGACCTTGGGCAGTACTCAATATCTTTCACTTCTTAATTTCCAACCAACTTAATTCCCGCAAACAAAGTTTCTATCTTTGCGGTCATTCATTTTAGTTGTTGGATTTGGGTCAATTCATACATGGCAGATGCTGTTGGATTGCCATCATTCCATGCGCTTCGCTTCTCTTCTTTTCTTGTCACGGCCATCACTTCCAACTTGAATTCTCTCCAACCGACTTTGCCAACTCCATACAATTCCAATGGCTTAAATAGGAGGGTTTGTCCTGTTGTTTGTTCCTCTCCTGGAGATGTTTCTCGATTGTCTTTTAGTCCTAGAAAACAATCTCTCTCCTTCAAGGTACCAACTTTGGCCTTCCACGCCCTTGTTTTGTTACTCTTCTGGTTTATTTGTATGCAGTTTAAGTGATACTGCGGGAACCCTTTTTTCATAAAAAATTGAATTCCTTTCGGCTCAAAATGTTTGATTAACTGGTTCTGTGCAACTTGTACTGTTTCTACCTGCAGTTTTAGCTTATCTTGGAATTCTTTGATTTGAAGTCTTTCGTTAATTGTGCACTTGGAGCATCTTGCAGATTATGAATTTTGAACTTGTTTGATTACGTCGCGTAATAAGAATTCATGTGTTGTATCTAATTTTGTGCTTGAAAGTTGGATAGTTTTTAAAATGTGTTCTCTGCATTGGTCCATTTCAGCTGTTATGTGTTTTAATGATTTTGATTTCTGTTCCGAAAATAACCTGATAAACATCGTACCTAATTGCACATTTCCCTTTTATCTTTTGTTTGAATGCGGGATTTTGAGGTTTGTTTTGTTGGCTTGGGTTGATTTTGGTAATTCCCTGCACTAGTTGCTTTTTTTCTTTCATTGCATTGGAGATATGTGGTTGCTTTTTGGAGTGATTGAAATACGTCCATAGAAGCTCAAATGGTACCATCTTTTTAGGTTGCTTAATGTTCTTATCTATAAGATTGTATCTAGAGAAACAAGATCATTCAGTATGAATAGGAGCTTCAGCTGTTGAAAATTTGGTAAAACTGATATCAGATGATGATTTGTGACACTTGGAGTGGCTAAAAGTATCTGATATTGTGCAAAGATTAAGTTGGATGGCAGGATAAAAGCTGGTAATCTGCCAGCTTGAATTCGTAAGAGGGGAATGCCTGTTTATCTGTTCTGCATTTTAGATTAAAATATACTGGTTTTGATAAAATAGTCTTGTTCCAGCCCTACAGAAGGTTTGTTTTCCTTTGAACTATAATGATCATTTATTAAGAAAATAATCTACCTGTTTTTGAGTGTACCAAAACATTGGCAATGCCTTTTGCATTTCTCCAGCTTGTGAAATGCATCTCCGTTTGTTTGGGCTCAGACTTTTGCTATCCGATTGCTTGTCACTTTTAAGTATTTCTATGAAATCAAGTTTCTTTGATTAAACCTCTAGAAAACGACCTCAGAAATTTGAATTATTTATAATTTAGATTTTCTGGAAAGAACATTGTAGATATTAGGTTGCTATGTGTGGACTGACTCTGTCAATCGAGCAAAACACTCTTTAGTGAATCTTGGTTGCTTTAGTTAGAATTTTGTGTGCTTACTTTGCATGAACAAAGCCACAAAGCTGAAGTTTAAAAATATTGTCGAGCATTTAGAAGTTGCTTTTCCGGATCTTCTTCTTTAGTCAAGAACGGTTATTTTGATTTATTTGTGTATGTGACAGGCTAACCATCATTTAATGCTTCATTACAGTTACATGCGACTGTTGCTGAAACTGAACGGCCAAAATGGTGGGAGAAGAATGCAGCAAACATGGTTGACATCCATTCTACCCAAGAATTTCTGAGTGCATTAAGTCAAGCCGGAGATGGATTAGTAATTGTCGAATTCTATGGAACCTGGTGTGCTTCTTGTCGGGCATTGTTTCCTAAGGTAATTTTTGCATCATAAAAATTTTCTTCACGATTTCAACGGCTGCTTTATGTCTAGAATGGCATCAATTATCCCTATAACTGTTTATATAAACAATTTTTTAATCTCTTAGTGGTAGTGTGTGTGCTTGATGCTAGTCGGAAGTAGATCTATATATGCTGATTTTGAAGATTACCACAAGGGCATCTGAGTGGCAGCAATTACTTAAATATTGCACTTCATTTTGTTACAAAATTTCATGGTTTCATGATTAAACTTGTTAAACCTTCTGCATGTAATAATATGCCAATAATATCTTGTCATAACATTGAATCATACTGGATATGCAGCAAAAGAACCAAGACGCTTGTAGCTTTAGGACAGGAATTTATAGAGTAGAGTTGGTCAAGTCATATGCTTCTGCATCGTACATGATTAATGTACCTGTGATGAGAGATGAAGATGCAATTTGGAAAACGTACTTAGGGCAGTTTGGACCATGAAAGAAGTGAACAGTATGGCCCTAGGTTATGATATTGTTGTATATGAGAGGTGTATAGCCAGCCTTACAGCCATATGAATTGGAAAATATTGGTTAGAATATAAGTTTAAGATGTTAAAGACTGCCTTAAGGCTGTCACAGCCTTGTAGGATTTATTCAAAATGGCAGTAAATATGGAGGTACCAGTCCTTATTCTTATATCTTATTGTGTTAGGTCCCGTCAATATACTTGAGTGAAGTCCCATTTCATCAACTCATACACATTCTTAATTATCCAGTTTTATCGTTGAAATCAATACTTGGTGATAGCTTAAGGGTTCAAGTAGGTGTTCTTTGGATTATGTTAGATTAATGAAGGAAATGTGCTCTTTTTTATATATTTCAACTTGAGAACTCCTGCTGAGGAAAAATATTATCGTATACAAAACTTTACCTAGTAAGCAATTTAAGAAGCTAATGTTGTTCCAAAGTGATTTCTTTTCTTTTTAGTTTAAAATTTTTGAAGATCAGGAGGCAGATTGTTCCCCGGAAACATTTCCTTAAGCTTCATACTTCAAGAGTGATTGAGGATTATAGCTGCTTGGACATTCTGTGACATGTCAGAGCAAAAATTTAGGGGCTTGACCTCATAATTTATAGACTCTTTCTGGTTATCATGACTTTGACCTGATTTATCTTTTTCAATTCATCTGTCAGCTTTGCAGGACAGCTAAAGAACATCCAGAAATCTTATTCCTAAAAGTCAATTTTGATGAGAATAAGTCTATGTGCAAAAGTTTGAACGTTAAGGTGCTTCCTTACTTCCATTTCTATCGAGGAGCTCATGGACAACTGGAATCCTTCTCGTGCTCACTTGCTAAGGTTGGCATTGTCCAGTCCTTTTTCTTTCATGAGCAAGTCATGGTTGTGAGGCCTAAAGCCTGGTTACAGTTCCCCAGAAGTCTTCTTTTTTCCATATGATGCAACTATATAAACACCTCATATAAACAGTTTACAAGTTTTCTATTGATTGTGGGAGTAGAGGCCATTCATGGTTAGTGAATAGGAAGACTGGTATCATTTTTTCTTCAAACATCTTGAGAAACAAGGCAAAATGGTATTATTTTAGTCAGTGAATTATTTATTTTTTGTCGATTATCAGAAGCTATGCATTTTACTTTTAGACTAAAATTTAACAGAAATCTTGGAAGAAGAACCTTTTGAGTGGGGGAATTTTGACTATAACATAGAACTCTGATTCACTTATTTAAAGGAAGCATACAGCTGAGAAGTCACTGGTTTATGTTAGAACATTTTGTCCTTGATATATCGACGTTGACATGGATTATATTTTGCTTGTTGATTCTCAAACCATCTGCAGTTTCAGAAAATAAAAGATGCCATTGAAATGCACAACTCGGCCCGATGCAGCATTGGACCACCCATGGGAATTGGAGAACTTACTCTTGAATCTATCATTTCTCCGAAGGATAAGTCAGTTGGAGCAACGCAAGCATAGGATTATCAATTTAAACTTTTGTTTATATCTATTGTTTGTGATGTGTATTGCTCACTAAAAGAACTCTTTGGGGTGAGTGATCCACTGTTATTCTGTATATTTAGTGTTTCCACGTTCTTTTGAAGAACAATAGGCCTATAGTTGTCCATCATACTACATCAATTCGTTATATGATTCTTATCTGAGTCCAAATCTTTGTAACTTTAAAACACTGGCCTGAATGTAAAGTTCGGAATTTTCTTTACACTGGTTCCAAGAGTAATAAGTATAACTGCTTGCACTTTTCTACACCAGCCTCATCTGGTCTTATTGTTTGTTCATAGATAGCAAATAAGTAGCTTTGAGTACGAAGCGTTCTTCAGTTAGATTATGCAATTGCAGAAGGTAGGAGGAAATTTGCACATCACTCGAGCTGAACCTAGGCTCGACTACCAGGCGAGCTCGAGCATGAATTTTGAGGCGAGGCTGGAATTTCTTCTAAACCACATCCAGGCCGGTGTTCTTAAAGCGCTAGACTGTGTTCAGACCAACTACAATCACCAACTTGTAACAGTCATATTGCTCTCTATTTGGGCATACTTATCAGAGCCACTCACTAGAGTTTCGACATGAGCCCATCAGCATGATAAAAATACAAAATAACCTTATCTGATTTGTTCCTGCTAATCCACGTCAGAAAGTTAACAAGCTTGGAAAGCAATTATTGGGATGGGAACACTTTTTGGTCAGCTCTACAGTTTATGATGACTACTGCTAAATTACAATCGCACACAGTGGGGCAGATGAAGTAAACTAGAAAAACTCCACTGCCAACCGTTCAAAATCGTAATACCACCAAAACAGAACCAGTACATCATCAATTTTTGTACTGCTTGCTGCCTCAAGGTAGAGCAATCATACATATATGTGCTGCCAATGAACTCATTAAGTTCAAAGAAGAACCCGCAGCCATAACTTGTTTTTCATGGTTCCAGAGTACAGGAAATGGTTGACATTGGCTAGTTTATGGTAGTGAGAAGAAAAAAGAAAAGGGCACACTCATTTTTGCAAGTTTCGTACTCCCAATTTGATCATTAATTTAAGGATTAGGTGACACCTTTAACTGTCCCAAATTTCAATTATCCAAGCTAAAGGAACAATTCTGTGGAAAGATTGTATAATAATTATCTGAAAAAGAAGATTCAGGAATTTACTAGTCAAATTTTGTTCTAGAGTTCTCTACTAAACTGCAACACAACCAAGGGAAGAAACATAGAAAAAGTTGGAAGCTTGTTCACTTGTTCCATAGTTGTTTCATTGATTTCATCTTCCACGAACAATTAACATATCTGATTATAAACAGAATCAGTAGCTCCGACAATAAGATTCAAGAATCAAGATCAAATCTTTTCGACACCCTCACCGCAATGAAACACCTTCAACTCACACTTGGGAGAAATGACCTGCAAAATCAACCTGGCATTAAATTCTTGCCTCATAACGGCCTCTTCTTTCTCCACCAACACCGCACCCACAATCCTCTCGTACCCACCACCGCCATCCACTATATACGACACCAGCGCCGCCTGAACTGGCCCGAGGCTCGGATTATACGCAGCCGACTCCACGTACGAACCTCTGTACACCTTCCCTTCACAGTCCACCAACGCCACTCCAGACGGGCACTTGCTGTACGGAGCATGAGACCGGTTGGCGGCCTCCAAGGCCTCGAATTTCAAATCAAAGATTACGCCATTTGGGACGTTGCCATCGCTCAGTAACGACAGGTTGTTATGATGTGGTTCAAGAACCAAAGGAACATCCTTCTCCAACAGGTCGTCAGGTCCGAACCTGTGAGGCAAAAACAGAGACAATGACTCGAAATGCTTTGCGTTACACTCGTTACTACTATCTTCTTCTTGGTCGTTGATGAGGACCTGGATTTCGGGTGCCCCGCGGATTTCTTGGAGGAACTGGCGGCAGTGGCCGCATGGGGCGGAGGAGACGGCGAAATGGGTGAGTTGGGGCTCCCTATTGAGGATGAGATTGGTGACAAGGAATTGCTCGGCGTGGACGGTGTGGTGAAGAGGGAGTCCAGGGAATTCCAAGTTGCCTCCAAAGAAGATGCGGCCGGAGCGGCCCAGCCCTACGGCACCTACGTGGTAGTTGGAGATCGGCGGGCGGGCCAAGGCTCTCGCCGAATTAACCAGGGTAGGGAGGAGTTGGTGAACAGTGAGCCCAGATGCCTTTGCCATTGATTCCACTTCCGATGCTTGGAATACAAATCTGGGTCGCTCCATTTCTGTGTGCTTGTGTTGTTGGACTCGAAGAGATGGGATCAGAGAGATAGCTCCTGAAAGTGAGGAAGGAGGGTGGGAGAGAAACAGGGGAGTAATAGAAGTTGCTTATAACAACAATGCGGCGATAGTGTTAGTTCTATGTTTAAGGTAAAAACAATTTATATTTTTAAATTTTAAATTCAATTTTTAAATAATTTTTGTTATTAAAAATCGATAAATTTATTAATTATTTTGTAATTTTTGTTAATTAATTTTTTATATAAATTAAAATAAATATTTTTTAGCATCTTTTTTTAATTAAATTTTAAAATTTTCTATTAGAAAAGAGAATCTTTTTCATAATGGTTGAACTTTTTGTCTTATTTAAATTATCAAGTAAAAGTTTAATTGATTTTTTTAATATTTATTTTTTAACTAGTTATACTTATTATTTTAACCAAATCAACTATTCTTAATTTAGTATGAATTATGAATAAACTAAATTCTCTCGTAAAAAGAATTGGCTAAATAGTTAATTAAGAAATATGTTAGACCCAATGTATTGATGCTAATAAAATCTTCCTTACAACGATAATAAAATCAAATAGCAGAGTTGTTGCTTAGGTCAGAAACTTTGGATAGGCTTAAGAAAGTATGCGAATTATAGGCGAAAGTGCAACTCCTTTTCTTACTTTTAACTTTTAATTAGAAATTGATCAAGTTCCTGTTTGACACGTAATTAAACT